>JAAGVU020000045.1:8274370-8304356 GCA_011763525.2 Mormyrus iriodes | reverse complement strand
GACATCATGATGACAGTGACAGATATACATGCGGTGACATCATGATGACAGTGACAGATATGCATGCGGTGACATCATGGTGACAGTGACAGATATACATGCGGTGACATCATGATGACAGTGACAGATATGCATGCGGTGACATCATGGTGACAGTGAAAATGATAAACAAATCTTTCTATGCCACCCCCCCCACCCCCGGTACAAGCAGTGAGACATGTTTATAGCTGGGCCCTGAAGCCAGTCTGAACCCAGTTCTCACCAGCATCAGGTCAACCCGGCTGCTACGAAACCACCATGTGAAAAGAAAAGGTAACAGTCCACCCGTACTGAATAATAAATCACACATCCCACGCCCCACCAGCGACAAGCAGCTACCTGCGGGGGGCTACTCTCCAGGCTCATGAATATGAAGGGCCTGTCCAGGGAAATCTCAGCGCTTTGTGCATTAAAGTTCCCAGCCTGATGAAAGGCAGCTGGTTTCTAAGGGTTCTACCGACCAGAGTGACCCGGCATTTCGCTTTGGTCTAAAACGGTCATGTCGGACGCTCTGTATTGTGTAAATGGATGTTGTCAGGCGTCGGACATGCAGTCTCTGTTCTGAGATGTCCTGCCCTGGAGCGACAAGGCAGTGAATCCATCCATGACGAATCCCTACAGCATGGCCTGGAACCTTGCCGAGAGTTTTAACAAAGGGTGCAAGAATGGGGTCAGTAATCAAACCCTCACCTGTCTCTGAGTGTCTCACAGTGCCAGTGAAGTCTTAGACAGTTCTTATGCATTACAGAATCAGTTTTGGGTTTGTAGCTCTTGATAAGATTTGGTTTTGACTGGATCAACACACAAAGGATTACCAACTGAGGGCGATTCAGCGGAATAATCTGGCAGCTTTACCTGTGGACCAGCAGACAGTAGCTGCGTAGGGTTCTCCAGGGATCCACATCATCTTCACAGCAGCCCCAGCCTGAGTATTTCAGCCCATGTCAGGGAGATGTGCCGCGTTGTGACAAAGCATCATTAGCTCAGCACCATGACCCATCCTGACAGGAAGGGGGACCGTGGCCTGTGAATATACATATGTCCCCCGGGGGATTGACTAACCCCCCTAAACAAATCCCCACCACACCATAGTTCTTCTTGCACCCCCCATAGTGGCACCTGGGAGCATAACAAAGCAGCCTGTTCCTGTTTCTGCTCATCATGCACTTTTTATTATCCAGTCACCTTCGGTGGAGGATTTTCACATCAGCCGAAATCAAACGTGCCGCCTGGCTTTGTCTGTCACCTCGGCTCCTGGGGAGGCGCAGCACAATAACCCAAAGGGGTAAACCCAGCCCAAAAACTATGGAGTTCAACAACTTGTAAACGTCAAAGAATGTTATTTATATTATTTTAAGAAAAGAAAAGGTATTTCATTATAACTGCTAAAGGTGAGAGGAAGTATGCGGGAGACATGCAAAAGTGTCCCCGTTATTGCTGTGAATTTATATAGGGTTAGGCTGGCAATATATTTCAGGTGACGTCCAGACAAAACGAAATCGAAAGCGCCAGCGAGAACCAGCTGTCTCATACTTAAAACGACCCCACAACCCCAGAGGGCACAGAACGTTTCTGAGGCAGCAGACCCATATAGAGAAGGCAAATAAACGTATTGTGGCAAGTGCGTGAGTCATTTTAATGAAGGAGAAAACAGCTCTTTTAAAATAGAAGTTCCTCTGTTTATAAGTGGCAACTATTGATTTGACACTAGCAGTGGCACCGACAGGAAAGTTAACAATTTACACAACACTTACGGTTACATGCTAACAAAACACATGCATTCCACTGCAAACATTATACAGTTATGACCTTAACGATATTAATAATAATAATAATCTTTATTTAGATTGCACCTTTTAATGCATGGAATACAGCTATTAACAGAATTATATAAATACACATGTTAATTTACACTATTTAAAGTGCTGTACAGTGCAAAGCATGCTAGTAACTTTTGACCAACCGCACGGCGTCACATTTATGTCAGCCAATGACGAACAGCGGGTGGGATCAGAACAAATGAGAAAGTTCGCCTCGGGACCCTGCACAGGTGTGCCGAAACGGCAATCAGCACGGTGATTGTTTGACACGACAATGTATTGCCAAAATGACATTCATTTTGTCGAAACGGTCAGCTTTAGTTCACGTTTTCCCTTTGCGTAGAAAGATGGAAATAAAACTCGAATTACTAGTATCTAAATACAAGCACCAAATATGTCACGGATAAATATCCAGAGGAAAGTCATTCTGAAGAAAATCTATAGGGTTATGAAGGCAGTCAGCTGTTTCTTAAAGTTTCCCCTTCAGCCGGCTGTAAGTTGCCATTGTTTAGGTGCAGTCACAGTGTTTCCAGCAGACAGTAACTATGCAGCGTGTATAATTAGGAGACGATCCAACACAACGTCCACGTATCACTCACGATAGCTTCTAATCCGGCGGATCTCCCGTGTGTGTGTATGTGTCAGCGGTAATTCGACACACTGTTCACGGTGTGCCAGCTGTTATGTAAAGCAAGCACGGCAACGAAAGCCTTATGCAGCGATAAATTATAACAAAGCACAAATTTGCAGCACAATGAATAGTGAAAAGGCCTTTTCCCCTTCGCAGATGTGGGTGTTCGAGTCCTGCCCTCCCTAACGCTCTGCGGATATACAGTTCGCACATTCTCCCTGCATTCCTGTTAGTTTCCTGCTGCAGTTCAAAAATATGTGGCTAGGTGAATCGATGACTGTGCATACTGTTATTTTTGTGCGTTTCCCTGCTTTGTGTCCTGTGCTGCCTGGGACACGCCTTTGCCACCCAGTCCTGGAGGTGTTTGGAAGCCGCGTGGATGGAATTTTTCTTCGTTCACAATATATAATTTAGGCTTCTGTGTACATGGTATGTATTTTTGCAGAAGAAATGTAGTCTCACAGCTAGTGAGATAAGTCAGAGAGTTTTGGGAGCATTAGAGACCTGAAGTCTATATGTTAGGGCAGATTAAGAAATGAAAATAATGAAAACTGATGATAAAAGGTGAGTGGAATTCATCAGGCTGTGTAAACTCAGCATGACATTGGCCCTGCAAGTTTATTACCAACTGGGTGCAAATCTCACATTTTCACATCCAGCGATTTTTATGTGTGATTTTGTGTGGTCTTTTACAGAGACCCAGAGACACTGCCTGTAATATAGAGAGGACCACCTTCTTCCAGTTGGTAACGTGTTCATTTTTCTACATCACCATATCCATCTCGATTAAACGGGTCCAGACAGAACAAATTTGACAGGATCATCCTGTACTGCTCGCCACGCAGAAGCTGTAGGGACAGCTAGCATTAAGGAGGACTGCTAACGGGTATTAACTGAGGTTCACATAAAAGCCATCCTCTGGTGTTCTGTTTCACACGCCGCGTTTCTCAGCCGAATCACTGTAGGCGTTTTCAGCAGTGGAGGAGTTGTGGACTTCGCCAGCTAAAGTTCAGACTGTTTTTCAGAAAATATTACATTTGAAAAGGAAAGCGTAAGCACAGCACAGTATCTAAATCTATGCTTTCAGGGAATTTAAGTAAATGGAATTAATCCGGGGGTGCAAGAGCTGATCCCAAGTAATACGGACCACAAAGCAGGCGTGCACCCTGGACGTGATGCCAGTCCATCACAGAGCATATACTCCCACACACCCAATTATGCATTATTGGAAATTTAGGACACCAATTATAACCGGCCACATGTCTCTGGACTGAGGAAAGAGATGCATAATTCCTGGAGGAAACCTACACAGTACAGGGAAGCAGAGGCACAGCGACAGGACAGGGAGGGCAGCCAATGGCCTGGAGCCCTGAGCTGGGAGGGGGGTCCCGAGGGCGGTCAATTAAATAGTACATTGCAATGGCAAATTTGCTTATATATATATATATATATATATATATATATATATACACACACACACTGTATAATGTGTATATTCACAAAAGCGAAAATAAAGGTGTTGTATTTATTAAATTCTCTTTGTTGGTTTTATAAATTTACACTTCACAGGAAAATAAAGGTAATAGATTTTACCAAACCGGGTGAGGGGGAGTTGGAGTGCCCTATGGAGCCTAGAGCCCCCAGAGTTCACAGGGAGGATGCATAAATTCCATACAGAGAGAGGGATACAAGTCCCCTGCCAGGCAACAACGCCACCCACAGAACCTCCATGCTGCCCTAAATTAAGCTAACAGGACATATTATTATTACTTATTGTGACAGAGTGATTGTGACAGTGGTAGAATACCCATCAAATTTCCATTTGTCCTTAGACTGCTTCTTCTGGTGAGGGTCATGCCACAGACTGACATAAAAGCCATATGCTTGAGTCCCAGGGCTGCTACCACAGCTCAGTTAATGCTTCCCTCTGTCTTCTGGAAACTCTGTCCCGAAGTTATTATCAGACGTTGTCAAGCCCATCATCATCATCATAACTCTGACCTGCGACTCCTTTCCAGAGAAACTGGAACACGTTTCTGTGATCACAGATCATAGAAGTTCTGCGGAGGGAGGCATGAATCAGTAGTACACCGACAGACTGCTTTCTATGTTCGCAGTGGACACGTTTTTTATTTTTATTTTGGGAAGGACAGTATTGTTTAACAGCGTGCGGATAAGGTAGCCCCGCCACGGAATAGCCCCATTGTAATGTGACAGGCTACAATTAGCGCTGGTTTCTTTCTCTGTCTCCCCCTAGTCTGAAGCCGCCGAGTGGTACGTTCCGGAGCTACTACAAGCGCTCTTACAGTAGTACCGTCTCCAAATCGCAGTCTGTCCACTGGCGGCTCTGCGGAGAGCGCGAGGCGGCGCGGGGGACACAGTGCGCGTTACCACTTCCCGCGTTTGCCTGTGCGCGTGCGCGTGAGCGCTCGCGCGCGCCTGTGTATGTACATTTACAGGACCGGCTTCGGCTCCTGCTCCGTCTGCGCTCTTACCGGTCGGCCGTGCAGGATGTGCGGCGGCCCGTCTGTGCTGTGACCCGGAGTTGTACCACCGGCACACATCGCTCCGGGATGTCTTCCCCAGGTTCCACCGACAGCGGCAAGAGGGACTCCTGTAGGTTCTCCGCTGCTCTCCATCACCTCGCTTCATCGGATACGGTCGCTCCTCCAGACCTGTGGCGCGCGCCGCTCCGTGCGTTTCCCATCACGCTCTCGGTGTCGGCACATTACGGCAGCCGGTGCCGGGCGTAATGCGTTCGCGATCTGCTCAAAGTCGGGGACGGAGTACAAAATCCAGGGGTTCTGCAACTTTCAGCAGCCGTCAGGGAAGCATTGAGCGCGGACGAAGGCTCCTTTTCATGCTCTTTAATGAGGGGCACCGTACACGACGTTCGGTACGCAGCGTTTCGGTGCAGGTGCCGCCTAATGCGTGCCGATGCATTTTAGCGACTTTAAATGGTTGTGATTTTGGGTCTTTGCATGACCTCAAATATATTTGAAAACGTGCCGTTCCTGCACAAACTAGCTGATGTTTTTATTCATTTAAGCCGACGGAGCAACCTGCCACTGTTTGGATTGTTAATTAGTTTAATCCTGCCGTGAGGAATAAAAATGGCACGCAGTTAAATTTAAGGTGTACCTGGCTTACTTAGTAGATTATTTTTATTTTTTACTATTTCAGTATGCTTTTTTAGGTGTCTTATGTTATTGATAATGGTTAACAGAGTGACTGTAGGACTTAACTGAACAGAATTGGCTGTTTATACGGTGTGGTGGGGTGGGGGGTGGGGGCTGGGGTCGATTGCATCTGTCAGAGTGGTGCTTGTATCATTGCTCTCCTTTTTCTGTCAGTGGTCTGCTTGGCTCTTAACTTGATTTCCCCATCTGGGTTCTGTAGCTCACATTTGGAAGTCTCCCATCTGTAGTGTTAACTGAAAGTTTCCTTGACTGGCTTCAGGTCTTTAAGACTTTTAGTTTAATAGATTGTTTTTGGGCAACTGTCTATCTGATCCTTGAATCCTACTGAAATGGTATAACTTGTTGACCAGGGACCTGTTTCATGAAGCTGGAATTCTTGCTTCATAACTTGTCAGATATAAGGTACGCCGGTTTAAATTGACTTTATCTTTGTTCACTTACGTTTAGCCAAGATTACCTTAAATCCAAAAATTTATCAGGTTAAGCAAGAAATCCAGCTGTGTGATACAAGCAGCTGGTCCCTAATATCCAGATAGGGGTGTTAGATATTAAGTTTTATGTCTGAGCTCTGTGATTGGATCTTGTGTGAAGGACTTTTTTTTTCTTTTTCTCCCCATCTTCCCCCCGGCATTCCTTGAGATTAGCCTCTCCGCATGGGCGTGGTATGGTCATGTCATCCTGCTTGCTGGGGTGAGGCTGTGACAGCAGAGGAGATGGTTGTGATTACAGCATGGGTGTGTTACGGTTCAGGTGGATGCTGTCACAGTGAGGTAGGAATCTCATAGCTGGCCCTTCCCATCATGGCTCTGTTCCCACTTCCCTTGCGGAGAAGCTTTGCTCCAGAGATCTAGAATAAAGCATTAATTGCACTAGAATTTTGTAGAGCAGAGACTAAGCTCTGCGCTGCATGAGACTATTTTGGAGACATCCATCCTGAACCCAGTAAATGGCTTTGACTTCATGTAGTAATTTATGTCTGGTGTCATCTTGCGGTGTCTTTAATTTGAATATCAGACACTTAGGATTGTAAGCCAGTGTCTGTACTGAAAATGAGGGAGTGAGTGTAACCTTTGGTGCTCCAGCTCAGATTTTCCACTGCAGGGGATGCTCTGTGTGCTGGTGCATCACTTGTGGTGTTTCCCCTGGAGTGACGCACCCCTATCAGGGCGAGTCATGGGCCTGCTCCCCGTGCAGCTCCACCCACAGAGTGATAGACTCCTGGCATTAAGGAAACATTAGCTGTAATATTCCACTGGCACTGAACTGGTCGCGGCATTTTTATTGTTGTCAGCCGGCTGCCCTGCTGGGTCTTCATTAACAGGCGGTGACAGGGTGCTTGGGGGGGGTGTATTAATTCAAGCTGCCTTTTCTCATCTGTTTGTAACCCACTTTACGGCTGGTGCCAGGAGCAAGGTCTTCATGTTAATTACTGCTATTTCTGTACCGTGGTGCTGTCCACACCTCCTTGCCTGCGTGCGGGATGGGCCCAGGTGTGCTGTCTCCATCATGCACTGAGTGAGAGACGTGCTCTTGATGCATGCTAATTGTGGGGAGGGGCGGCTATGAGGATTGAGAGCCCCTCCTCTCCGTTTTACTGGGAAGGCGGATGGCATCCTTCTGGTGAAATTCTGGTGTAAGAATAAAGCCACTTAAGTGTTCTATCCCCTCCTTGTTTACCTCCCCCTATGCTTACCCCCCCCCCCCCCACCTTCTGCTCCCGGTGCAGCTGTCACTGGTGTAAGGAGGCTGAGCTGTTAGTTTAGACCTGAATTGTCTGATTGCGTTGGGAACTGCTCTGTGTGTGTGTGTGTGTGTGTGTGTGTGTATGTGTGTGTGTGTGTGTGTGGGGGCGGGGGGCTGCTGCACCTGAGGGGCTTTCAGCACGGAGGAGGAGCTATGAGGGGAATGAGAGTGGCCCCCCACCCCTCAAAGGAGCCCCTGTTCTTCCCAGCTGGGTGGAGGGTTAGGGTGCTGGTATGGCAACAATGGGCACAAGCACTCCAGTTTGGGGGAAGGGTGATTGTCCTACAGCTATAGGGTATGCTGGGTTGGAGGGAGGGGGTTAACGCCATTATTCTGCAGGCTCTTATGATAACTGGCAGGGCGCTCAGGTGCTTTTCTGAAAACAAACCAAAGTTCTGATCCATCATTACATACTATTTACTGAAGTGAATCAGGCTCAACTTGAGTCTGTCGGGTGGCGTCTTAGCAACCGGCTGGGCCTGGCATGCAGGCAGCAGGTCTGGGGCTTCATCACATTCAGCGTGGGGGGCTGGGTGACATAGCCCACGCATCCCATAGAGCGTTAGGAACAGAGGGTTCCTCGCTGTGCTGGAATAGAAGAAGCCACAGGATGAAGGTGTCATTGGCCTGCAAAGCCACTCCTAGAAAAATCCTCAGTCCTAGATGCCATGGCCTGTTGTCATGATCACTGTGGTCCCGGGTTCAGAGAGGCGCATTGCAGATGACATCATCCTGAGTCAGGACCAGTTTGACGCCTCGCACAAGGGAGCGTAACTATGAATTCAGGCATGCCCCCCCCCATCCCCATGCTACTTGCGGTCAGTCGTCATCTATGCTTGGCTCATGGCTGATGGAGGGACTGTTAAGTCTGGGTTTCTGGGGTCAGATTTATTCATTCATTTGAAGGATTTGCCTGCAGTGACCCTAATTCCTGGTGACACCTGAAATGGGACAGAGAGGAAGATTGAGTAACTAACTGGTTGTGAAACAGGAGCTCAGAGGAGAACGGGGGGGAAGTAGGAGGTTTGAATTTAATGAGCTGCTTGATTGCTGACATCTCCACTGGAATTGTGTTATGTATGCTGATGGTTTACTGTAATCTGTTAATGCTGCAGATCTGACCAAAGGTACAAAGGTAATGTGAGAGAGAGTCCACTGTGTGTTTGGATGTTAATGGGCGGGTCTGTTTATGCCTGTAGTTCTGGTTCAGATAGACCCTCAGTATTCCATCCCTGTAAGCAGATGGCCTCTGTGACCGATGAAGCACTCAAGATTTGGCTGCAGAGATTAGTGTGTAAGCGTTTCGGGCCCTGGCGCGACTCAGCCCTGTCAAGATTGGCTCAAACCCTCAAGCAAAATGTTTTATTTTAAAATGTTTTTGCTAGTCAAGTTTAATTAGGTCTCCCAAGTGTCACACCTCAGGTTTGACACATGACTCGCAGTGGTTGGAATTTTCTTCTCTGTGTAAAAATAAAATAAGAAACTTTTTTTTGACAGGTTGTTTTAATATGCTGCAGCATTAAAATATAGCTTGTATATTAAACCCTATTCCTCATGTGGTCTCCTGGGGGTGGATTTATTAAGCTACATTATAAAAATAGTAGTTAAACTTAAAAATGCAATATGATTCATATACTAAAAGCAAGTACCTAGGGACAGCCATATGCGTTAAAAACTACTGCTATCAGCAGAGGGCAGCGTTCCTTTCCTTATTTAGCTCCCCCTCTACACGAAAAAGGATGCCAGACAAACCCTGCAGGCAGACCTTTGCACCTGTGCCATACTAATGGGTTCTCCTTGCTGATTTTGTCACCTTCCTCCCGCCAGTTCTCTGGATAAATGGTGCGGTTTTCCATGCACGTTTCTGTGTTCTCCTCCAGGAAATTAGCCGGCTCTCCTGGGAAGGCCCAGGTTTTCTTTATTCCTTAATCAAAACCCTCATAACCAAAGTCCTTACGCGCCTCTCACGTTCAGTGCATGCTAATCTCACCGCATGTTCCAGACAAATCCAGCTGGGAATTCGGTGCCTGCTGAGACAGCCTACTGGCAAAGTGCCCTCCCCCCACCCAAAGGTGGATTTACCAGTTATTTACCTGATTCCCACGTATCTGGTGATTATGTTTGGCTACCTGCATTAACAGGTCTTTACTTCACATCACAAGGCCGTGGGCATTGACTGGTGAGGCTCACTGACCGTGGCTTTTCTGTGATTGTCGGTAGGGTGTTTTGTTAAAGTAGTTTCCATAGCAACGTTTGAAATCCTGCATGTATATAGTGGGAAATTCATACAGTATGTGATTCATATGTACAGTTGGATATTATAATTTGGAAAATAATTCATAAGGGAGGGGCTGATGACTCCTCAGAGTGATGTAGTGGTACCTGTGTACTATAGTGGCAGTACTGTGTGTTTTTGTTCCTATAGCAGTGCACGTCAACCAATTCGGTAACAGGCAGCTTCTTAGAGTGCCATCTTCTGAGGAGGTGCCAACCTGGCAAGGGGCTGGCAGTGATGCTTGCCCAGGGCTCCATGTGGGCTTTGACTTCCACTGCCTTAAAGCCACATTTGGGTCCTGAGTTCTCAGAGGAACAGCAGGGCCTGGGTTGTCTCCTGTTCAGTAATAGGGTCTAAAAAATAAAGCCATAAATGAGTGATTAGTAGCTGGATCCCTCATGTATCCCCCGGCCCGAGTTTGTTGGGTTGGACTTTGGGCCTCCATTGACTTGATTGAAAGCTTAATTTGCTGGCCCTGGTCTCACATTATAGTCCTGCAGTTTGTCAGCTTTCAGCGCTGAGGAGCGGAAACGGTGCTCATTAATATCCTCCTGAGAGGGCTGTTCAGAGCCACGGCACCCGGGTTGGCATAGCAGGGTTTCCGCAGGGGGGTCACCCTCCATCTCCCCTCCTTTTATCCCTCCATTAACAGCGCCGGCTCGCCAGACCATCTCGCCGCAAAGGGTGCCCCTCGCTGCTGTTTCTGGCAAGCTCAGCGCTCTGTCTAGGGGCACGCTTCGCTGGCCGCTGAGCTTCCTTTTATTCTTGAAGTTAAATTAGGAGCTCGGGCAGAGTTCCCTGTCGTACAAAAACATGCTGGGTAGTTAAAGGTTAGTTACATCTGAGGCAGGAACAAAGAGTGCCTGGGGGCACAATGGAGACATGTGGCTTGGACAGCCGTCTGGGTATGGAGCGGCCTTGTCTTCTTCGGCTTAAGTTGATGTACAGAAATGTGCTCTGACTCTTGAAGAGCATTAATTGAATTGCATCAGCCTTTGTAGCAGAAGTACCTGAACATAGTCTGCCTTGTAAATGTCAATGTGAGCTCGCGCTGCAGGGTGCAGGAGTGGATGCTTGGGCCAGCGGTCAGGCCAGCGTGTATGGAGACGTCACACATGGATCAGAGGCAGCGTGTGCAGGCGTCCTGCTTAAAATGGTGACGCATGGCTCCCCTGGTTTGAACGATAAATGGGAAAACATACATCCAAGTATATTCCATATATTCAGCACTTTTATACCAACATTTCCAGATACTGACTTTAGTTGTTTCAGTCCAGTTATCACCAAAGCTGTGGTTTTAAGCCTGTTTCTTTTATTAGTGCGACATGGCCCTGTTGGCTAATTGGGTTTGGGTTGGTCTAAACAGACCCCCCCCCTTGTGCTCCGACACTCTCAGATGGGGTGTCTGCTGGGGGGATAAAAGACAAATCCACCTAAACGCTGCATCCTCCATTGCAGGCAAACAGCCTCCCAGTGCTCCGCACCTGCTGACTCACTCTTGCCTGTTTTTTTGCGTGGCTGCGAGCACCAAGCAGCTCCGGTTATGAAGCCCAGGGCGGGGGGGGCGGGGGGTGTGAATTTATTCTCAGAAATTTCACAGCACAAATGGTAGCGGCCACCCCCATTTGCAGACATGGCCACCCCATGCGACAAAGGGGAAAGCGCAAGGTTTTAATAAGGTGTTTTGTAATTCTTATCTGTAGTATGACCCAGTGATTTCCTTATGATAAGGAAATAAACCCTTCTTAATTGTAAGGTGTGGATGGAATACCCTTCAGGCTGGCTGCTAGGTTCCATTCTGGTTCTCTTCTCTGTATTTGTAATGGACGTATGCCATGCGCCATGTTGCGTGCAGCAGTAGGGGGCACTGGTGAGTTCACAGTAAGGGTCTCCATGGTAACCACAGTACCTCCCTGCTGTAACAGATTAACAGATATTTTGTTGATGCCGGATGGCAGTTACTGATTCAGCTGCTTGGGATTCTGGTAGAGAATGTGGATGCATTCACAGTGAGCCTCTCTGCACCCTAATGGTCTTCTGAGTGTCGCGCCCCTTCTGATTGGATGGGGGGCATTATACTTCAGTCACAGGCCCCCTAAACACAGGCAGCAATGATGGGGGGGGTGGTTTATTTATGCAGCGATGTGACCACCAAAACCTTTATGAAAACAACCTGTTTTGCCTTAAGCATTTCCTTTTCTCTGAATTACTTTTTTAAGGTGAATGGCATTTTGGGGTGTGACTGTGTGCTTACAAACACAAGGAAAAAGCATGCACTTTGCTCACCATGGACAGGAAGGTAGGATTTTATAAAATGGCACATAGATCACATTTACATTTCTTTACATCATGGATCTGACATTCATCATGGAGTTATCAGGGAAACCACATGTTTTTATCCCCACTTCTCTGTTTTTGCTGTGTTCCCTTGGTGCCAGAAGTCCTTGAATATAAACACCTTTGAGGTTTGAGGTCATGAATTTGTGTCGTAAAAAGAAAAACATATCGCTATAATGAACAAAAAAGCTACAAAACTTAGAATGTTCAGCTCTAAATATGCAACGATTTTTATTATTAATATGTCGCTAAAAACTAATAGTACCCCATATAATCTATAGGATGGAGAGTAGGGTTGTTGTACCTTTGACAGTATGTTAACATGAAGTCTGGCCTCATAACTGCAGTTAAATGGTCCACATCAGCATTATTGCATTTCTTAATATATCAGGGTGTGCCAATGAATAATTCATCTATTCATCTACCTTTGAACTGCTTATCCTGGCCAGGGCCTTGGTTCTAATGCATAATTTAGCTGAGAAATAAAAGATATGAGTGTATTTTCCTCCATTTGGGACTGGAGGTTTGCTTGAGAAGAGCCATCCACATCAACCAATGTCTGTGATCTCAGTCAGCTCTGGGCTCAGTGCTCACTGTGTGGATACCTTTATAAAGTGATCATGGCAAACAGCTTTACAATGGCATTGCAAATAAGAGAGCAAAGGTACTTTTTTGTAGGTACCTGTATAGCTCGTTTGGAAGACCACCTGAAGTTCTTTAGGTGGGATTTTGAATACCTGTATCAGTAACTGCAGAAGGTCAATAGCCATGAAAATCACTTCTGGTTCACTGTTCATCCTGCACCCACCAGTCTGTGCTTTTTGGTACTGAGCCTCAGCTTTGGTTCACTGCCCCTCATCTCCCTACTGAAGACACAGATGAGTGAGATGCCAGCTCCGAATTGGTCCACCCTGATGCATTTACCGTGTACTGAAATATTACGTCTGATGACTCTGATTATCCTCAGTCTGAAATGCGTGACTGTCTGAGCTAATTAGCAGAGTACAGTACTAGCTTTTCATTTTATTATAATGGTTTGGAACAAAATTTCTTTGTTAGGGGTGTGAAAGAGCTGGCTAAGTTAATAAGAAATAAGATCCAGATTAATGGCTAGCCTGGACCTTTAAACATCGGAGAATACGAGTACCACATCTTTTTTGTGTATTCAACAATGGAGTCATAATCAGTGTTCAGCAGGAATAATACAACTACGACTCGTGAAGGAGGGGAAGTGAACTTACTTAGGGTTCCTTCACCTCAGAACACCTTCGATCAGTTTGATCAGTCCCTCCTCCCAGTTGGTGAAGGATCTCTTCAGAACTGGGATAACCATCAAAATTACAAGCTTGTGTATTGCTACTATCCATCCATCTTCTGTAACCGTTTGTCAAGGGGATCTGGAGCCTATCCCAGAGGCTACTGGTGCAAGGCAGGGAACAACTCAGGATGGGGCATCAGCCTGTTGCAGGGCACACGCACACTTCATTCATTCAAACATACACACCTACTAGCAATTTGATCCAGTTAGCCATGTTTTTGGACTGTGGGGGGGAAACCGGAGTACCTCGAGGAAATGCCACACCGATGCGGGGAGAACATACAAGCTCTACACACATGGAGTCACGGCAGAGACTCAAACCCATGTCCCAGAAGTGTGACGAAAAAGTGCGACGAAAAAGTGCTAACCACTGCAGCACTGTGCCGCTCCAGGTATTACTACTAATCTCTCTGATAAGATGTGCTGACAAATTTACCGAACAGGAGTGAGGAAACATTTGAATGATCCCTTAGAGTACAGAGCTCTCCATTACTGCAATTGTAAGATGCTTGTTAAAACGAGCTGCAGATCTGAGCACATGAGGCCAACCCCGGAGGAAACTCTGGGCTAAAATCACAACCAAATTAGGGAAAGCAATGCTGCTAAAGTGACTAATCAGACACAGGAGGATGTGTCGTGATGATGTGATGGTGATGGTGGGGGCTGTGTGTGCCAGAAGAGGGGGATACAGTGTACTGTGCTCCCGTCCCCAGAGTCTCCATTGTCCTGCAGCCCGAGCTGCTCAATCTTCAGCTTGAGTCCTGATTGGGGCCACCCGTATCCTTGCTGACTGCCAGAGAGAAGAGCCTCCAGCTGTGACCTGCCAAGTGGTTCTGCTGGGGTTCAGGAAGAAAGGCCAATCTGTCTGATTTAGAAATGTCATCAAAGGAGGGAGGATGTAAAAATAAAAATGGAGAAGTGTGTCACGTTGCACGTGGAGGGCGGCCAGCATACTTCTGCTACATGATTCAAAAGGAAAAGGAAACTAGAAAATGATAGTGAGGACTCCTCAAGTGTCAAGAACAATCTAGCAGTGCTGTTCCTACATTACTCTTTGTCCGTTCAGTTGTTTATCATGTCACTTGATTGCCAATATCCAGTTATTCAACTTGTTTCATGAATTCATGTCCATAAATAAGATGTCTCTCTCACTCAAACCTGTAAGGCCGACTATAGTTTTTCCGAGCTCTAGCACGCTGTAAGTAGTATATTTCTTTGAGGTTATCTGTAAAGGATCCACAAGGTTGCTGCATGATAATGGATTCTTTTAAAATTTTGCATTTGGTAAGTCTGCTGACTTACAGATGTTTAAATATGCAATGGAAAAAAAGAGGTATGGTTGGGAAGCCATGAGCAATGTACGTAACAGTTTCTGGAGCCAAAGGGACAAAGAGATGACCAGAAAAGATATTCCCTGCATTCCTGGATTTATGGGGTAATGCAAAATCAGGTTGTTGGGTCTTTCATGTGTCTCATTTTGTTCCGGTGATACCATTAGGGAGGTCAGGGAGAGAGGCTGGTGGGGAATAAGGCCTGTATGTCACAACTAACCGATACCACAAAGGTCTATGGGGCAGTACGGAAGCATTAGGATTTAGCATTTTAACAGCAGCACATTGCTCAGAAGCAGAGAGGCATAAATGTATTTTTGGTGCACCTGGCGGGGTCAAGACCTTGTTTTCATTCTAACGACATCAACGCTCAGTCAGGGCCATATAGTTTGCCCACGATGTGAGTGATTGTGATCTGACACCGTTTTCCCATCAGGATGTGACTGGCCTGTGATTCAGCCTGCCTGCAGTTTCATACTCCCACGTTGCTTGCAGGCGTGTGCACAAAAGGATTCTGGGAAGGTCAGCATACTCTCTGTCTAAAAAAGGGGGGCAGGGGAAAAGCTTGCGCTTCCTCATGTGGAAGGTGAAGTCCGCTGTTTGATGTTGGGCAACATCGGGACACGGTATCCTCTGCTGGCGACAGGGGGTTTGGTGCCATGCTGCGCAGTGACGTCATACTTGTACAGGCTCACCACCTACTGATAGGACTTTGATTTGATTGGATGAGAGCCGGCATGCTGATGACAGGTGGGAGACGGAATGGTGAGTTGGCCGCCTCGTGCACAGCCCAGCCTCCACCTCCACCTCCTCGCCGTTCTGTGCAGATGAAACTGCTCAGCACATCTGCCCAAACTGATCTCCTGGAATTAGACATCAGCATGAGAATAGAAACTCTGAGTTTTCTTTGGCGAGGAAAATCGGGTGCCTCTTGATGGCTTCAAGAAATTTCTGCATGCTGTGTGCATCGTGACTTATTAAAGGGTGTATTGTGCAGTTTATGCGAATGGCTTATTATAATTGGAGGGGAGTGTTTTGGGCATTAACCAAACAAGGTAAAGCACAGCTTGGTACTAACTAAAACTGTAGCATTGCATTTCTTAAACATTCTTCTATCTACCTATCGTTTTTGTCATCATGGGGCCATCTCTGTGACGACTCGAGCGATCCTTGTTAAATATACCTGCCAAATGACTTCCGGTTTAGTCAGCGCGATGACCTTTGGAGGACTCAGTCTCCCAGGTAATTTTACCCCAAACCTGTCGACATCGGACCTGCCTCTTCATAACGTTTTGTGTATTTGGCCTGACAGTGTCCCTTAAGGGGTGACTATATAACTGCCATGACACTATGGACCCCCACAAGTTCCCCCTGAAGGCTTCACCGCAGATTACCGAGTATGTCATTTTGATCTCTGGACTGTGCAACACGGAGACTCAGCCCCAACAAAACCTCAGAACTCGGCTTTCAAAGAATGACACAAGCTTCTAACTGCCATGCTTGACTGCTGTCGTTTAGATTTCAAGGCCAGAATGGAGGCCTTTGGCGAGCTTGACGGTGAAATAGCTGCTGTTAAATGTGCACAGTGGCTCCGAGTCACTCGTGGATTTTACAGCAGAGTGTTACATCTTCATCTCCATGAGGCAGCTTTTCTTGTCTTTTGCCTCCTGCCCCTAAAGTATGGAAGGCTGGGCTCACGGTTACCGAAGCTATTCACATTCCACATTTGGTCTTATCTATGATGTGGGGGTGGGGGAGTAGATTCCACCGGCTGCCTGCCCCGTGTCTTTCTGTTGAGGCTGAGATGATGCAATTGGACAGGCCTACGATCCTCTTGGCACACGGACAGACAGGAGCTGACAGACCGTGCCGGGCTCTGGCTCGTAACCTCGCCTGCGTCTGTGTGTTTTTTTGCAATCTGTCTTCCAACACGTCAGCTGAGTGACAAGATGGGCCACTCCCCCCCCAGGCCATTCCACTTGCAGTCTGTCTGGGGCAGCATAACGTGAGGGTGGGGCCCATTTATATGGGCGGATGTGGTGGGGGACATGCTCTTGTGTCTTCCGGGATGTCAGCAGACAGGCCCTTGCCCAGCAGACACTGGCAGGCAGATGCAAGTAGGCCGTCGGCCATTTGCATCACAGAGAAATGAGAATTATCCACATAATGAGGCAGGCAGGTGAGATAAGGATTATTGAGGAAAGGGTGGACATTATGGAGAGTAGGTTCAGTTATTCTGTGTGTCACAAGGCCCAGTTGTAATCACTCTCGAGTTGGCTACCACTACAGTCCATCCCATTTACCTTCCAACTGCGTATCCCATACAGCAGTGTTTCCCAACTCGGCCCTTGAGGATCTGCAGATAGTCCATGTTTTCGCAGAAATGTATACTGTCTGGGAGGCAGCAAAAATGTGGACCGTCTGTGGGTCTTTGAGGACTGGGTTGGAAAACTGAAGACTGAAACACCCTGGATGGCAGCTACTCACACATTATAGGCAGTCACCAGTTAGCCTAATTGCATCTCTTTGGGCTGCAGGAGGAACCTGGAGTATGCAGAGGAAACCTGTGTGATACGTTGAGGACATGCAAAGTCCACAGAGTGCAGGTGGAATTCAAACCCCCAACTGTGGGGGCATGAGACGACAGTGCCACACTAGACATTTTACCATCCCCAAAGAGGAGCTGATGACAGAGGCAAATGTGGAAGTGATCTTGTCTATAGAAGTTGTATCTGATGAAAACCGCAGAGGAAGTGGATTCTGAAGGGCAAAGCTGTCCCCTAGACTTTAGCAGATGAGAATGATAAACAGGATGTTCTTGGTCTCCAGCTGACCGCTTTGTCAGTCCTCTTTGGGACATCACCTCACTGCTTCCTGCCCCTCCCCTCCCTCACTGCACGTCATCGATCTGCTGACGTGTGACAGAATCCTGTCAAAGTCTGCTGAATCATTATCAGATAGTTGCATTTTAGGTATTTTGCATTGCTGCTGAAGACTGTGGCGTTTTGTAGGTCAGAAAGTGGTTTCCTCATAAAGCCTCTTTGATGTATGCCTTCTACAGTTCCTGCAAGGCCATTACTTTGTAACGATATCCCAGTCTCTTTAGATTAAAGTGGAAATGACTTGGTTTATATAAAAGGGTGTGCAGGGGTCTCTAGTCATTAGCCTAACTGAGAAGGCTCTAGCAATGGCCTTGCTGATACATTATTAATGGCAGGATGAGCACAGCCAGACAGCAGTAGCAAGTTGAAGCTGTACCCAGCTCAGCCCAGCATGGAACTGGACCGTGCCTCTCAGACTGACAGGAGGCAGCCCACTCACCACCCAAGAGGGACTTGGTACGTCGTGTGACTGGGCCCCCCTGGAACTCATCTGGAAACCAACAGCGTGCAGTGTCTCCGGGGAGCCGGCTGAGGAAGCGCTGTCAGGCAGGCCCTGTGTCAATATCACAAGCCGAGGATGGAGTTGCCTGGGCACAAGGCTGGTACTGTGGCTGGTGGGATCAGGCCTTCAGGCAGCCATGCAAGTTCATGCTTTTTATGCTACCATCTCAAACAAGGTACGGCCGATTCCACCAGGATGGGCATACAGTTAAGGAGAGGCTCAGGCACTTAGGGACATCGGCGAATGACAGATGGGCAATCATCTTAGCAGGATGTAAGCAAAAAGCGTAATTAAAACCTCCAGTAAGTAACTTAATAAAACAAAAGGTTGTATGACCAGCTTCAATTATACAAACTCAAAAATGATCGTAATACCTCGTCGAGTGCGTAACCCTCCGCCGTGCTGAAGCATCTGGCGGCAATTAGTTGGCTTCTGCTGACAGGCTAACAGCCACTCAGTCAATCACTTTGGGAGGCTCGCTAATTGCTGGCAGCTGAGCAAAGCGGGCGGCAGCTAGCGCCCATTGAACGGGTGTGAGATTTGGCCGTGGAAGACCTGTGCGGGGCATGTCTGGGATTTGAGGGATGGAGGAATAAGATGGACAGAAAAATTTGAATTATTCTTGGAGCAGTGCTAAAGTGAAAGGTTTTAAATTATGAAACCAGGCTAATTAATTTCCTTTTAGAAACATCCATCCGAGTTCTAATCTCCCACAGCTCTTGAAGACTGTGCTGTTTCAAGCTCACTTCAATGTGCCTTTTAACCCTCTGGGCCAACCCCAAATAAGCAGTGGCAACACACTCCATTTACTGCAATAGTCGGATGTATATTCAGGCATTGTTCCGGTGAGGTGGGGGCGGGGGCTTTATTTTAATTCTTGGAGAGAGAGGTGCCAATCAAATCGGGGATCAGGAGCATCAACCGGGGCCTTCTGGCACCATGAAGGGTCCCCCTTTGAAAGACCGGGACCTGTAACTAATGCTGAAGTGATGCTAAACAAAAAAGAAGGGGGCGTTTGAAAGCACCTCCCCAGGTCCCAGACCTAATCGAGCAGCCTGTGCCCACCGCCGCTGGCTCTCCCTGCGCTCTAATTTGGGAGGATGATAATAGAGGGGAGTGAGAAGGCCTTGGGGGACCCGTTTTCCCACTCAACTCTTTCACGCGCCCATTCACTGGGAGCTCTTTGCTTCTTCCGGCACTCGGTGCTTTAGGCTGTCGTCTGTTTATGGAGAAGCCCACGATCATGGTATCACTGTTTTATTACGCAGCTGTCCAAAACGTGAGCGAAACTATTGGGGCCAAAGAGCACTTTGTATCCCACATAGCTCAGCATCCTCTAAAAATAAGAACTCGGGCCCCAGAGTGGATTAAGGCCATGTTCAGCCCCGTCCACGTGGCTGTCCATGTGTCCCCTGCCATAAATCTGTAGAGGCGTCTGAAGATGTGGCCTGACACACCTTGGCAAGCCTCTCAGATCGCATCCACGGTCTCCACATGCAGCGGTAGCGGTTGCTAGTTGCTTCATTTCCAACATTAATTATCTGTTTGCTGTGGTTGCTGGCTTTTGTGTATTTTGATATGGTCATTATGCCTGGGATTACTCTGACTTCAGGAAGCCTCCACCTGCCCCCTTTCCTGCATTGTTGGTATCTGCGTGCTTTTCTGAACATGAGCTCTGCGATGTTGTTCGCTGCTGCTGTAAATCAAACGTGCATTATTTACAATAGCAGCAGCCTTTTTGCAATGATGGAAAAATGCAATATGTGCAAAATTGGCTTTTTTTGGCCAGAGATCTATAGGTATGGATGAGATCTGTGACACATTCAGTAGGTTCAAAGTAAAACAGAGGTCACATGAACTGGAAGATTCCTGAGGTCGTATGTGTCTGATAGCTGACATACAATTCACCTTCCGCAGCGGAGCCTGACCCCGAGCAGGAGCAGAAGAGACTGGAGGCAGAGCGCCCCTCACAGGTCAAGCTGAAGGAGAGGCAGAAGTTTTTTGAGGAGGCCTTCCAGCAGGACATGGAGCAGTACCTATCCGCGGGGTACTTGCAGATCGCTGACAGGAGAGGTGAGCTGGTCGCCATGGGGAGCAGCCATTTTATATTTTTTGTATCATGTGGCTTCAAAAATGACAGATCTTGGCCAATTGTGGAATAAGTGTGGTTTGAGATTTTACCTTGCTAAATATATTTTATAAATGTAAGGCTATGGTCGGAAGGTTTTTTTTTGTCATTGAGGAGTATCCTTATCCCCAAGTGCTTCAGGGACGCTGTCTGAGCCTCTTCTCAGATTCTCAGTTATATGTCACTTTGGACAGAAACATCTGCTAAATAAATGTAAAATGATATTTGCACAGAATGAGTCTCAGAACCTGTATATCAGGGAGGGTCATAAATCAGCTTCTTTTCTTTTTTCTTTCTTAGATCTTAGTTCTGTTTGTTTCCTCTGTGGCCATTTTAAAGAGAGACTCTGTCAGAGGGCAGAATCCAGCAGGAACTGAGAAATGGTTCATTTTCAGTCTAACAGCAGAAAAATTCAGTGCCCCCCACACCACCTCACCAGAGATGTTTTCTTCTTAGCCAAGTTACTGTGTACCAGAAAGGTCTGTGAGCGATTTCCCCTTAAGGTCAGAGAGAACAGACAGCTCAGCAAATCACCTCATATGTAGGGAGGTTCTTTTTGGGTATTTCAGGGAGATCACGACCACGTGCAGTGTGAGAGGTTTCAGTGATACCAGTGCATTATCGTGGTAACGATGCCATATCTCTCCCCCCTTGCCCGCCTTGTGGCTATCTCTTCCTCCTCCTCGCCCACCCTGTGGCCATCTCCTGTGCCTGAGGTACGCGGCCCTGTCAGCACAGCAGTAGCGATGCACAACCGTATTACACACGTGCATGTCTGCTGCATGGTGCACACTGTTTCTCTGACGCATGCACTGGCTGGGGGGTGGGGGGGGTCACAGCAGTGTGAGTGAGCTTGCAACTGGGGGTACGCTGTCACCTGCATTCTGCCAGCTCTTCTGATGGTCTGACTGCAAGGGGGGGGTGTGCCAGGGACTGGTCACCATGGCAACATTGCGGGGAGGGGCACATTTCTATGTGTGCCAGCCCGTCCATCTGCATGGCACAGGAGGTTTGCGAACATGTTCGACTGACAGACAGGGTGTGCCCCCCTGTGACAGACAGCCCCCCCGCGCTTGTCTCTGCTGTACCGCTGGGTGCCGTGCCATCCCACAAAGCTTCTGCATCCTGTGTACACTCATTGTGTTGTTCTTGTGTTGCTTCATCCATGGGGCCTCTGACCCTGGGCTTGTGGCATCTTGCCACATCTGGAGTCTTTGCTTGTGTGATCAGACCCCTCCTGGCCCAGGGTTAAAGATCCCTGCGTGTCTGTCACTAGACTCCACCTAAGGCATGTGATCTGATCCATTTGACGCACCCTTGGCTGAAGGATAGTTCTGATGGGGCAGATTCTGCATCCAGCAACTCATCGATGGAAAAGTCCCTTGGATTACGGGATTTTCCCCTCACTGTGACCCATCTCGCTGTCTGTGTGATGCTCAGAACCTCTAGGGAGCATGTCTTCGATGGAGGTGAATGTGGACATGCTGGAGCAGATGGACCTGATGGACATGTCTGACCAGGAGGCCCTGGATGTTTTCCTGAACTCTGGAGGAGAGGACAACAGTGTGGCTTCACCCATGCTGGGTAAGGCGAAATGAAATCAATGAGGCTACGGTTAGCTTAGCAGTAGGGCTGCACGATATCACATCGCGATGTATATGCAATTATATGCATGTCCAATAATCAGCAGAGCTTCAGATGACGGGTGAAACATTTGGTCAGACGCCAGGTTTTCAGTACTATATGGACGTTTACTTATGCCCACAATATGGTAAGCAGATTAGTAGTATGCCTAAAATATTTGTATTTCTATAAATTCGGCATATCCTTGTTTAATAAATGTGTGGGAATTTAAACTGCAAAAAGTACTGCCACAACACAAACGCATGATTTATAAAAACGGTAGTATGTGGCGTGCTCCGCTAACTGAAGTAAAAATGCATAAGGATACGGCGAATTTATACAGATCACTAGCTCTTGGGTGTCACAACACGCATCTCATTAATATTTTAGGTATACTACTAATCTGCTTTCCAATTTGTGGGCGTAAGTAAAAGTCTATATTCTACCAAAAAGCTGTCATCCGCCCAATATTTTGCCCGTCATCTGAAGTCCTGGTGATTATCGCACATGTGCCATATAATCAAGAGTACATCGCAATGTGATATGGTGTAGACCTAGTTAGCAGTAATGGAAAGCGACTTGGATCAGTCATGAAGGTTCCAGAATGGTCATCTCAACTGCATTGGCCAGAATGCAGGGCACACACTATTTGTGATGTTTCTGCTAGAGACGCCTCACACACACACACCTCACACCTTTAAAATGTTGAAAGCGTGTGGCTTAGTGGGTTAGGATTCTGTGCCTGTGACCGGCGGTTTGCCAGTTCTAATCCCAGGGTTGGCAGAGTCATTTCGCTGTTGGACCCTTGAGCGAGGCCCTTAACCTCAACTGCTCCAAGGTTTGTCTGACCCCAATTTTGCTTAAAAATGTCACTTTGGATTAAAGCACCTGCTAAATATATAAATCATAAGGAGTGAAACAACCCACTGCTCATCAGATTACACCTTACAAACGCTAGCGCTAGAAGGCCATTAATGTATTTGAGTCAGTATTTCACATGCCACCAGCTGCATATTCCTCTAGGTGGCATCGCAGCTATCAACACGGCTGCACACTCCATAAACGCATCACCATTGCCTTTATTAGCATCATTAGCCCTTATCCGCTGGGCGTTATGACTGAGCCGATGACCCACCCTGTTCCCCCCCCCCACCAGGTCCGGATCTGGAATCATTCCCGGCGGAGATCACGCTGCAGGTTCCCACGCAGGACGAGCTGCGGCACAAGCTGTCCTCCACCTGCACAGGCATGCCAGGCCAGGAGGGTGGGGTGCGGGGCGAGGGTGGCACAAGGGCCACCTAGAGGCCAACGGAGGATGGGACTGCTTTTAGAGCCTGCGTGAGAGTGATGCTCGTCCCGCCGACGGGGAATCACGTCAGATCGATTGTTTTCTCTTATTTTTCTTTTTTAAAAAGCGAACCGTCTTGTATCTAATGCTCGTCATTCCTGTGTAGTAATAACTTCCCACCCAGCTTCTGCATCGTGTATGACAATAAAATGCCTTCTTCTAAGTCCTTCTTTTGTTTGTAATCCACTTATGTACTTATCTAGTCTTGGCTAACCATGCCAACAGACGTATTCTTCTGAAGGCCTTCTTCTGAAATATAGACTCCAGTCTGATTAGGCCAGCAATGGGAAGCAGAAGATTGCCTTAGAACAGTGCGGCTGCACGGCCAGAGATAGTAGGACCCCGTTTTGGTGTCCAAGATGGAGGCCTTTCTAAATCAATCCTGAGTCTGTAAAATAGGGGTAAGAGGTGAGGTAGCCTCTAAAGCAAGCTGACAGGCCGATGGTAGTGCTGATGTGTGGCTTTTTTTTTTTAATTTATTGATAGGAGACTGGTGTTAAGAAGAGGTGCATGCAGGAGAGCACAGACAGGAAAAAAAGTCTGGGGAAAAACTGACAGTGAATCGTCCTTTAGTTTATTAAACCTTAAAAGTACAAACTTGGGGGAAAAAAATTAAAACTGGCGATAACCAACATGAACGTTTGTTTCCATGTGGAAGGAAGGAGGCGGGGCTAATAAATTAAAAACGTCAGACTGTAAGCAAGTTTTACTGTAGAAAAGGACAAAACTAATTCTGAATAAAATACATCGTAAGGCCATAAAAACTTGACAACCACACTGTCTGAAAACACAATTCTGTTTTCATTAAATATCCTAAAACAGCTCAGTCTTCCGTGGAGGACAGCGACTGACAAACGGGGTTATAAGTTCTTGACAGTCACCACTGGCAAGCTCAGTGCAACATGAGTAGCTACTACATTGTTGTAATTTTCAGTAATGAAAATGTAAAAACCTTTTTTGTGAATATTTTCCCTTTTCTTTAAAAAAGTAAAGCTAGAAAAACTAAAGGGGGCGCCACTACTCCATGTCGTTTGCTTTTCTCCCTGTGACGTAAGCAGCACTTATTTATGGTACAAGAGCGACCCTGTAAGATGAAGAATCTGAAATGTAAGGCTATTTCTTCATCAACCCCCCCCACACACCCCAAGAAGGCTCAAGTATTTAAAGAAATTTACAGGAATATGTACAAAAAGAGTCTGCTGTTTTTCATTCATCTCTCGGCATTTATAATACATCTGGAAAAGCAGAGAACCCAGAAAGGGACCAAAAAAAAACAGGATTCTTGTATTTCACATTTCAGACCTAGTGGCTCTACCTGTGAAGCACATCAGACCAAAATAAAAATCAAAACATAAAAAAAAATATTAATATAATAATTATTAATGCTTACCGGTATGGATGAAACTGTAGGACTAAGACTATGGAATGTTAATAGGATTGCACATCTAAAGAGGAAGGACCCACACCTTCCTGCTGAACAGAACTAGCACTCAGCACTTCCTGTTTGATGTCTGATATACAGTAATACCCAACAGCACCAAAAAATGAACAGAAAAACCAACACAAGGTGTCCTAATAAAATCAGGCACAGTTTCCACACACTCGCGGGAGGGCGGCGTTTTGCATGTGTCCAGTTGGCCACACCAGTCTTACCGGACCCTTCCTGAAGCGTGGAGCCCCACGTTAGGCTCCTCTCCCATGACTACCTCCCCCAGGAGGGGGGAGGGGGGAAAAAAAAAGACAAAAGCACCTAGAAAAACTTTCAAGATCACCCCACACCCCCTGGAAAGACCGAATGAAAACCGGAGCAAGACTGCGCTGGTGTGTGATGTCACCGACCAAGTCATTTAAAGGGAGCGGCTTTTTGTCTGCCGCATTCACAGGTCAGGATCATGGTCGGCCCCTGATGGCCGGGGGTGGGGGTGTGGCCGCATGAATGTCAACGTAATGCTAGGCTTTCCATGTGAGAAGACCTCGTAAAAACAAGGACGACATCAAACTCTAGTGCAAAAACTTCCTCATGGCAGGAAGGAAGTGGGTGACTGTAGGGTGTCTTGAACGAGGTTTAAAAAATAATAATAAAAAAAAAACACCCTGGGACTTCTTGGCATCTTCACTAGGAACCCGTAGCACTTTTGGCCAAATGGGAGGGTGGGAGGCGGGAGCGTGAGACCTCCACCGTTGCTCGCTTCCTTGGGCCGCGCTTGGCAGCCGTCTTGCCCGGCATGGCCCCGTTGCAGTTCTGACGGCCCTTCGTCGCCTTTCCGCACACAAGGTCCACCAGGCTGTCAATCTGAGCCTGTCCCAGCCAGGAGGAGAGAAAGCGGGCGTGAGACAAACTCTGAGGCCTTAATGCTACTGGCACCTAACCGCAATGTCATCGTGTGATGTCATACCTCATCGTAGCGATACATCATCTTCAGGCCCCGGCAGGATTTGTGTTTCTCTACATAGTGTGACGCGCACTCCAAGCAGAAGACCACATTCTCGTTCTCCTGGACGACCTACCACCACACGCAGATCATCAGCAGGAAGGAAATCGACAGAGGGGGATTTGCGATGCCTTTGCTACAAAATCAGCTCAGTTTGGTCACTAAGCAACTGGATGCAAGTTGCTGAGATTGGCGGCTGTCATACGACGATAAGGCTCCGCCTGTGAGGAGCCTCCGCCGACGATCTCCCCGTAATGTGTTGTGACACCTTCCCCCACCTGAGGAGGCCAGCCGTCCCATTTACTGGGTACTGAGGTCAGCAGAATCTGCCCCATCAGGCTCAGCCACTCCCCTGAAAAGCTGCTCTTTAATTTTGGATTTGGCAGTTAAGAAAACGGTGTTAAACCTGGAAGTGCCAGGAGGGGCCTTGGTTGTCCCTATCGGCTAAAGCAAAACATTGAGTTGTAGAGATTGGTCAAAGATGGAAGTTTTTAAAAACAAAAGTGCTATTTTCATTAAGTATAGGAGTTAAAGTACGACAGGCTTGATGTGCTCAGTTCCATCTGAAGAGGACAGGAGGATTTCGGGAGGGGGGGGTGGAAATCACGAAGAAATTTAGCAGCACAAAACCACTTTGCTCTCTAACCAAGCTGAGAAACCGCCGCTCTCCCTCTCGCTCACCATGGATAGGTAGCAAAGGTGCTGGCACGTCTGGCAGCGCCGCTCCGACGACTCCAGCGCCAGCCACTTGCGCTGCTTCTTCCGGGCCTCGCCAGGTGCCTGAGTGCCATCGTGCGAACCGTAGCGGGCGGAGGAGAGCAGCCCGGCCTCATACAGCTTCTGCCGCTGCCGCATCTCTATGTCCCTGGGGAGGCCCAAACACGGGGGTCACCTTGGAGAATACTGGCGGCACGCTCTGGTCCAACTACGTTAGGAGCGGCCAGCTTTGAGTGGTTGGTTCCGCCTACCTGAGATCTTTGAGAAGAGAGGCGATTGTGCCCAGAACGTGGCCATTCTCACGTTTGGACTCGAACATGGCGATTTGGTAGAGCAGCTTCTCCATGGAAAAGGGTTTCGCAATGCGCCGGAATTTCAGGTCCTGCGGGGGGCATCGTGGGACATGTATCAGGAATGTTCTGGCAGCACAGAGGGGCGGCCATGTTCGAGCAGAAGCTTTCCCGGCTCCTGCTCAGCCGTTCCGGTCTCCCCTAATTATTATGCTAATTGATGGCCCCCAATCTAGTCCTCAGGGTCCTCAGCCTGACCCACTTTTTGCCACAGTCCAGCATCCGTATGCCTAAACCAGATAATTAAGGACTTTGAATTTAAAATTACAATGCCAATTTATAAATAGTTAAAATTACAATTACAATTGGTAAACGGGGGAGTGTCTTGATAGCCTGAGGACTCCTGCATTGGCTCATGGCCCTGTCCTGGCTGCAAGGCACTTTTACTCTGGGGGGTGGGGGGGGGTTAAGCTACAGTGCTCTGTAAAAACTGCCTTGTAACAATTACTACTGTAAGAAGTGCCATGCAGATAAAGTCGAACTGAAATAAACCATTTCCAGGGATCTGGGAAATGAAAGGCAGCCATGACTGAGCAGGCTCACCTGCTGGGACGCTCACCTTAGCAGCCTCATATCCCAGGTTCATCCACTGGGGGGTGGCAAAGTGCACGCTTTCGGAGACGCTATACCCACAGCAGACCCTGGACACGAAGGTTCCCGGGAAACAAACGACGAACTGGCCACTCTGCTGGACAGTGCGGTGCACCTTGATGCCCTCACGGGAGAGGACCTCTGGAGAGATCTTGTGGGGGGGGGGGGGGCGGGAGGACCGGCGGAGATGGAGGTTAGCCATTGGTGCAGCGTTTGCCCTGGTGCACAAATCCTGATCCATACTGAATATACACTAAAAACCACGACACTAAACGAAACGAACAGAATGAAGAAGCGTCTAGGAGGTGCGTCTGCTTTAGGCTGCCTGGCTTTCTTCACAGAGAGCCTGACGTTAAACAGACGGGCTGTGGAGGCATAATTGGCATTAATAAACATTCCTGTTAGCATCTGTCTGATTTCTGAGGCAGTGCCAGGCCTCGCTGGCGGCTCGACGCGCACTTCCTCATCCCGACAGCCGAGCAGCTGCAGCTAGAAAAGCTGTTGGAAACTCTGTGTGTGTGTGTGTGTGTGGCGGGGGGCATCCATTAGGCTGCCCCCCCCCCCCCTTAATGCCCCAGGAGCCGCCGGCCATCTCCTCACCATGATGTTCTTCTCCAGCATCTCCAGCCCAGGGGTCCCGTTGGCCTGCAGCAAGCTATGCACCACTTTGTCCAGCTTCGCCTTTTCTTCAGCAGGAATACAATACCTTGGGGGGCGGGGGGGGGAGCCTTTCTTAATACCGACCCTTTGCCCGTGGGAGAAAAGACATCCTTCGACTGGGCGACTGGTGTGTAACTAAGTGGTTAGGACTAGCCAGGTGCTGGGGGGGGTGGGTTGTATAAAAACATTTTCAGACACAAGACCTCCCCACTACAGAACCTATTTACTGCTGGGCCAGTAGGATTACAGTAAAAACTGCACTAAACATCCCAGCGTATCCAGTCACCGCAGTCCACTATCCAACCAGCTGCGCGCCATTCCCTGCTAGACGGATCCTCCAGCCTCCCAGAGCAGTCGTCGGCATTTTAAATGCGGCCTGGCAGGCGCGTAGCATTTTGTCTGTGTTATAAATTAGCATCTATCGATCTAAAGCTGCTACGCGGCAGTGACCTTTACTTTGTGACGGGCAAGAGGGGGCAACCACCCCCGGGTGGGTAACACTTACCAAATGCAGTCCGCACCCGTGTGTAAGTAATCGATGAATGGAAGGCGGTTCTGGTCGCGAGACCAGCATGAGGTAGAAAACACCATGCCGATGTTCAGCCAGGGGATGGTCACCCCTGCGGGCAGAGGGGGGGGGGCAGCTGAGTGGGGGTCCAGATGGAGCAGGTTTAAGAGCAGAGCAAACGGGGCCAGACGGAGGTGGAGGGTGACAGCCCCAGAGCAAGAAGCAGTCCCCAGGTGAGGCTCTCTGACACTGAGCTTCGCGGTCCAGTATGGATGCCCCCCCCATCCTAGGGCCCTCAGGGAGAGCAGCACTGCCCTCCCCACCATCCAAATAAAGCATTCACACTCAGTGACTCCACAACGGGTGAATCCTCACGCAGTCCCTGACCTCAAAGGGCTGGTGATTATGCTGGAAAAGCCCCCCTTATTGGCCCCCGGTACCGACGGGATGCCATCAGCTGAGGATCGACCCGACTCCCGGCCATGGGGATCCGCTACACCTAGGGTGACCACCTAACCCATGACAGAAGGGACGCTAAGAGCTACTTCAGGGTTTAAAAACTATTTTAAAACTGAAAGGCTCCCACACTCAGCTAAACTGTTTGGTTTGTCTTGTACTGGTTTGTTTCCATGATTGAAAGACTCATCCAGTTGTTTGACATTAACATTAGTGTCACATGCATGATTATAGGAAACTGACCAATCAGCACACAGCAAGAACTCAGTGCAGAAGTGAAATCTGGGTCCTTTTAATTGAAGTGGTTAAAATGGTAGTTTCGCAAGTATAGTGTCGCCCCTGACATGGATTAGGTGGTCTTCCTAGCTCCACCTATACACTGAAGCTTTGACCACCGGCATTCTGTGGACAGCCGCTTGGCTCTGACATGAAGTTAGTAGCATGAGGAATACCACCTTCTGCTGACAGGCTATGAAGCGACACAACCGCGTAACCACCTCACTCAAAGCGACCATTGCAGACACAAACGCAGGAGTAAATTCATGTCCGCAGACAATTCACATCCTGCTAGTGAGCAAATGGCATGTGTCTCGTGGTGGTGGGGGGGGGGGGCTCGTGCATCATGCAGAGTGAGGTGCCACGGGGGAGTTTCAGAATGAGGGGTGGGGTGGGCAGCCCAAAGAGCTAGATGCACACAGCGATGCTTACCAGGCACAGCACCAAGGTAACGCAGGATGGACCCAGAGTTGTGGGGGAGGATTGTGAGGTTCCATCCATGTCTGCGGAGACAGAGGCCGGGTTAGTGAGTGCCGCATTTTAGCGACATGGGCACCAAGGCAGGGGCAGGCCGGGCGAGTGGGAAAGTGGCGCTCCTCACTTAGAGAAGGGTTCCGACTTGCCCACGGGGAAGCCGCTGCCATGAGTGCTGGTGTCCACCTTCCCGCTGTGGACAGCCACATGGCAGTCCTTCTGCTCCACGATGCGCCAGTACTCTTGCTGTGGGGGGGGGGGGGGGGGGGGGCAGGGAAGGGCCCCCAAAAAGGAGGGGCTGCATTTTAAACCTCTAGAGGAACGGGAAAGGGAGGCGTCCCTTCG
>JAAGVU020000045.1:8243613-8273690 GCA_011763525.2 Mormyrus iriodes | reverse complement strand
CAAAGCCTGGAGAGATGATCAGGAGATCTTTTCACTGACCTACATTACATCTGTCTCTCTGACAGACACCAGAGCAAGCAAGCAAGCAAGCAAGCGAACGGACGGACGGACGGACAGACGGACAGACGGACAGACAGACAGACAGACAGACAGACAGACAGACAGACAGACAGACAGACCAGACAGACAGACCAGACAGACAGACCAGACAGACAGACCAGACAGACAGACCAGACAGACCAGACCAGACAGACAGACCAGACAGACAGACCAGACAGACAGACCAGACAGACCAGACAGACCAGACAGACCAGACAGACCAGACAGACAGACAGACAGAGCGGACTAGGGGGAACTGCTTCTCAAAAGGAAGCAGCAGGGTTCACGATGCAAGGTTTTTTTGTTTTCTTGATTGTCATGTGTGCAGTTGCTTGCATCGGCAGTGTGAAATGCGTTATGGGAAGCAGGAGGAACATGGATTGGGCTCACCTTGTAAATACACTTGTGCTGGTCGCTGAGGACGCCACGGTCCTCCTGCTCATCCACCTGCCTCTCCTGAGCGAAGAGCCGGCGCCGGCCCATCTTGAGGGCATCCACAGCGTCCTTGAGCCGGCCACGGAGGCCGTCCTTGTGCACCATGCCATTCACCAGGCCGTTCTTGGGCTCGTAGCGTGGCAGCGCCAGCGCGCGGTGCGCATTCTCCGAGTGGCCCTCCAGGGGCCCCCGCCGCCGCTCCAGGTTCTCCTTCTCAGCCAGCACCTCCCGCTCCAGTCTCCGGTGCTCCTCGGCCGACAGGGAGTCATAAGAGAGCAGGTACTGGCAGTAGGCCTCCTGTAGTTTGGCCAGCCGGTCCTGGGCCGAGCGCGGCACCCGCAGCAGGTCCGCCAGCTTGCTCCACTTCTTGAGGTCCGTCACCTGCTGCATCCCGCCCATGTCGTTGATGAGCTGGAAGAAGCGAGCCAGGTCCAACTCACAGCCCCCTGTGGCGAGAAAAAGGGGACTAAGATCTGGAGGGGCCGAAAGCGTATGTATGGAACGGGGGCAGACTGTACCGGTGTACATAACCACCTTCCCAGCTGTGTAAGCAGTGAGAAAACACTGAAGACCCCCCCTCCCCCCCGCGTACGTATCAAATGACAGAGTGAATCCGCAGGATTGTGGGGTGCTAGTTGGATCACATGTCGGTCATCAAAGGCCGCTTGGCCCGAGGGGGCAGCCAAATTTAAGGGTTTGGCAAACGCAGGGACACCCCCGCCCCTTTACTGCCCACATGAGCCTGTTTCCCCCGGACCCCCAACTAGGGCATTTGAAATCCAGATGGAGATGCTCCCTGTCCGTCACAGATGGTCACGAGTAAATCCATCATTCAGAGCAAGCCAGGAGGAAGCCTGGGCAAGGGGGTGCCAGGGTCAGGGCATGCACGTGCACAGAAACACTCACACACACAGACACAGACAGGCTGGCTGACACACTCAACGAGCTCTGGATGTCTTGCCTACACCACAGTGTAAAAGCCCACAAAGAAGGGGGCAAAAATGAATTTGTTGTAAGGGGAATCTTGATTAATGGCTAACGCTAACCCTGCCATTTAATATTCACATATCCTGCTTCTTGTCTGCTATCTACAGATAGACAGCCAGAGAGAGAAAGCGAGACAGAGACAGACAGAGGCACAGACATAGAGACATGCTGACAGACAGAATCAGACAAAGGCAGATAGATGCTTCTATGGAAAATGCTTCCCACTAGCACGTTTGATCGTGATCTATATTTCAGCACGGGGATTTCCCCACACAGGACACAACCACGGGAACCTGAACCCGACCCCAGGTGTGCTCACAGCCTAGCCTTCCGGAAGGTGCCGGCACTCACCAATTAGGGGTGGCTCGTCCATGGCGATGCCCTGAGAGCGCAGGTGCTTCCTGATGCAGGCCAGCTGCTGCACATTAGGGCCCCAGCGCCGGCCCAGCTTGTGCACGTGCTGCACCTGCGTGACGAAGCGCATGTCCTCGTTCAGCTTGCACTCGGGCCGCCACTCGGGCGGTGGGACTATGCGGCACAGCCCGTAGGGCTCGGCCTGCTGCCGCACCGAGTCCAGGTATGCCAGCGGGTCCTGGAACTCCCTGGAGCTGGGCTGCAGCACCAGCACGTCCGTGATGGGGGGGCAGCTGGCCTTGGTGCGGGGCTCTGCCGGCTTGGGCTGGGTGCGGGGTGGCTCACGGGCTGAGGTAGAGGAGCGGTCGGAGGTGGCCTGCGGCGCACTGGACATCTGCAAGTGCCGGCTGAACATGAGCCGCCCTGCAGTGGAGCGCCTGGGCCGCTGGCGGTCTGGGCTGGATGTGCTCGTCTCTGTGGCAATGTGCCCGTTAGGCAGTGCCGCCCCGCTGGGCACAGCCGCTTCACCGGGGGCCTCGGGGGCGGCAGCCGGAGGCTTCGGTTTCTTGGATCTCTCCAGAAGCAGCTGGACCGTGGCCCCCGCAGCTGCCAGCCGTCTCTTGGAGTTGCGAAGGCCCTCCCGGCCCTGGGGGGCGCCGTCTTTGGGAAACAGCTGCCCGTTGAGGCACCCGTTGAGTCGTGCGCCGCCTCCGGTGACCAGCTTGTGTGCCCCGTTGGACAATAGCACCTGTTTGCGTGTTTTTGCATTGCTACCTTGGACTTTTCCTGAGTTGGAGTGGGGCAGGCCGTCTCCAGGGTCGGAGTGGTAGTGGTTGCTAGGGGACGGTCTGTGGAGCGCGGTGTGTTTACTGTGGTTCAGTCTGGACCTTCTGACCAGCCCCCCCTTGGCTTTGGTGTGCGTGACGCGGGCCTTGCTCGCAGCCTCTGTGCACTTCACAGTTTTGGACGGCAGACGGAAGTCCTTTGTTTTTTTGGCACTGGCTGTGTGCGTGGTGGCGGGGGGGCCCCGCGTGAGTCCGTTCACCTTGGAAACCTGCCGGGGGAAGCGGAAGACAACGTTAAGGACAATGGTCCTCCTCCACGTCTCAGAAAGCCACTGGGGACACCACAGAGGCCGAGGGGAGATTTACTGCGGGGTTAAACACAGCTTTATGAAATGAGAGACTAACGGATCAAACTGTGAAGAGGATCAAACGTTTAAGGAAAGAAACAGAGAGAGACAGGGGAGGGGGGGATGAAAGGGAGAGGGGGCGAGGGAAATTTTGTCTCATCAATGGTACCAGATGCATTTTTTGGAAGATCTTGTTCTCCAGCTAAAGCTCCACTAATTTTAACACTTAAATTACAGCCACAATGTACCAGCCCAGAGGCCATGTGCCAGTACATGGGCACGGTAACACAAAGACAAGGCTACAGCGCAACAGTCCACCGTTTAAAGGTTATGAAAGTATGAAAAACAAAGCGCTCCCCATCAGTCAAGTAACAGCTCACTCTCAGAAACATTCCCCAAACAGCAAAAAAAGATGCTTTTATTTTATGTTAGTAATGCCAGATGGTCTGCAAAACTCAAAGTATGGTTTATATATTGGAATCACACCCCAAAGCATAAAATAATTATACTGGATTTGGTTTGCGCTGTAATTTAGCTTTTATGCAGGAAACAAAAGACTCATCCTGCGAGTGGCTTGAGTGACCCTACTGTCATTCTCGGCCTGCCTTTGGGGACCCAGGGGATGGGCGCTGAAGTGGGACTGTGTCGATTTTTTATTTTTTTTTTTATGCGGTGGAAGGGACACACATTGGACCGTTACCTTATCAGGGAGGTGTCAAAATGGGGGCAGCCAACAAAAGATAAGATGGTAACATGATGTCTGTCATCAAGCTGCCTCCTAGTGGGGGGGGCAGGTGCCTGGCCCCACACAGCACATTAATCAATCCGCCCAGCAGGTGAGGCCCCAGATACAGCGAGTGGCCTGGCTGTGAGGAGTCCTGCTAAACCTTATCCCCTCCAGGGCAGGGTATTTGCTGGCCTCGTCTGTCACTCCTCCTCCAAGCTCCTCCTCCTCACCCTAGCTCCTCCTACCCTTCCATGACATCGCTGTACCAGGCTAATGGTCAAATTGAACGACAAGCTGCCGGAACCTGTCAGGACAAGGTACTTTTTCAGGGAGATACCTTATTTAAGGGTGTTTGGGGGGACATGCCTGGTATGTCTGCGACAGAATGTGGTATAACGTAATTCTAGAGGGAACTGTCAGTACAGCATATTCCATTAAACTGAGTCCCCTAGAAAATCAGGTCAGGACTGTAGTTTATATATTTCAGCATTAAAAAAAAAACAAGTACTTAAATCAGTTTAGTTCATGGAAAGTATGTAAGGAGAATAAACCAGGCTTTCATTTAGATTATTCATCACATATTACAACAATAGCTAGCTAACTTCAAGTAAGTTCAAGAGAAACTTACTCTGTTCCACCAGTAGAGGGCTCAATAACACTACCCCATAAACCTCCTGAGAATTTGCACACGCGAGTCCAAGTTCACGGCACAGTCGTGTGGCTGGCAAAAAATTAAACAACGAAAAAAAAAAAAGAAAAACACAGCTGGGGGTGACGCCACCGACCTAAACGTGCGATCGTCGCCACACGGTCATTCCCAGCAAAGCATGCTATGCGCGTGCGTGCATATACGTACGTACAGGCCAGCAGTTACTCCCGACTGGACCACACGTCCCCTGAAGAAAGGGGGGGGAAACCAAAAGAAAAACAAGCACTGTAGTGTGCCGCACGTGAGCACCGGGGGGGTGGGGTGATGTCATATGTTGCTACGGGCAGCTGCAGGACGGCTGCGCATTAACGTGAAACACATGCGGCGCGGAGCCCAGAGCGGGCGAGGAGCCTTAACTCCTCCACTGCAGGCAGGAAGGAAGGAGACTGGAGTGCCGTACAGCTCTGGGAAAACCCACTGCGCGACGCACTGCACTGGCCTCGGCTCCCGGGTGCCGTCACTATCACTGCTTACTAAGAGCCAAAATGCGCGTCGGTTCCTCTGGCGATCGGCAAACGTTCATCCCTCAGAACGACGGCAGGCTGTATGGCCAGGGACAGAAATCCATCAGAGCAGCACAGGAACAGAGTCAGCACCAGGCTCGCCCCCACTCCAAGCAAGCCGTGGGGTTAATTACCAATTTAAAAGCACTTAGAATACTACTACTACTACTACTACTAATTAATTAATTATTATTATTATCATTATTATTATTATGATAAGAAGAAAGCTCCGGTGCCTACTGAGCGCCATCAGAGCCAAGTGCGGCCTTCAGATTCCAAGCAGACCCTGATGGTCTGATGCCGGGGTGGGGGGGCGCACACACACACTCGTGCACTGTAACCCGACACGCACGCACACACAAACTATAAACCAGCACACGCACAGTCATACACTGTAAAACAGCGCACACACACTCGCACTGTAAAGCAGCACATGTTCAATCATACACACTGTAAAGCGGCAGACGCTCGAGCACATACACACTGTAAAACGGCACATGCTCAAGCACGCACACACACACAAACTCACACCATAAAGTGGCACGTGCTCGAGCACACACACACACACACACACACACACACACACACACACTGTAAAACAGCATATGCATGTGCACACTCAAACATTCTGGGGGAAGGTCTCTGAGAAGGCTGTACCTGCTTGCGGAGTTCCTCAGCTGTGCGCCTGTAAGGGACGGCAGAGGGCCCCCTGACCGGGGCCCCAGCGTGCGGGAAGGGCTGTTCCCTGCGGCCCTCTGGCCGCTCACTGCGCTCCTTCGCAGGCGTCACCTCCCGGCCCTTCAGCTTGCCGGCACCCTCCTTGTCCCGTGACGCCTTGCTGTGGCCATTGAAGACTGAAGGGGGGAGGACATGGAGGATTAGTATCACAAATGGCCCCACAATGCCCCGTGTTGCCCCTGCCAGCTCAGGAAAAACCAGGTCTCAGCCCCGGAGCACCATCACAGACCATTTCGGGCAGAGCGGCTTCACCACCAGTGCTGACAATTAAGCTCTATCATGGCGTGTTGGCACCCACCCCAACAAACCAGAATCTTCACAAATTTCCTGTCATGCTTTTTCACATCCACTCTGGGGCACAGCACCGACCGCAGACCCTCCCGCCCCCACCCTCGTTCATAAACACGTATTTCCGTGCTCCCCACTGGGTGCTAATCGGAGAGGAAAGACCAGAGTGTTGCATGGCACCCAGAACAGTGCCCCCTAGCTGCTACACACAGTACTGTCAGTATGCACTCCTGTTGCTCATAACTGCAATTTCTTTTTGTTATTTACCCAAATCACAGAGGTTTCACATCTGTACCCTCTCCCACCTCCAGAGCCTGTGCAGCTGGACCCTAGGGCAGTACCCTACCCATTAGGGGGCCCTTGCTTTGCTCCCAAAACCCAAGAGTCACTGATATGCATTTCAGGGCTAAATAATTTTTAACGACAAACCCACACTGCAGAGGGCGCCAATGAGCTGAAGCACCAGCAGGCTTCAGAGGCAGGGAGGGCATGTAAGGGGTGTACCGTGTCCGTTCAGGGCCTGCTTGCTGGGGAGTTTGCCCTTCCGTGGCGTGCACGGGCAAGACACAGACGCCGTGCTGGCCTCCGTCCGCGAGTCCTCGTTCTCATCTTCATCCTCCAGCTCGTCCTCATCCTGGGAGCTCCCCAAGTACGCCATGCTGCCAGGCAGGGCTGCTGAGTCTGAGAGCAGGGAGGGGAAGGGAGGGGCGGGGGGGGTATGTGAGATAAGGAAGCGAGGACCCACCATGGGCACTACCAGGCAGTTCCTCCAGGGGGCACACCAGGGTGAGCAGCTAATCCCCCCTGAATAATGGGGACAATGAATCCTTATGTATAGAGGAAAATCGGCTTGGCCCCACTTTAGTTCTGATTCCCCTCAGTTCGGGTTCTCAACCGGACACCATGTGCGCGGGATGATTTCAGCTTGTTACGCTTCACAGGAACGTCAGCAGACAGGAGTAGGCGGGGGTCGGCTGCCCATTCCCACTCCGGAGCAAGGGAATTAGCCGTCGATGAAATTAGCATCTAATAAACCTGGAACTTGTCCAGGTCATTGAGTCATTTTGTAATTATTGAAATAAACAAACAAACTGATGAGTAAGTCTATTTACACACCTGCAGGTCAGCAGAGCACCATCTGGGCATGATGTCACAGCCCGCAGATTCAGCGACGGCCTCCATAAAACGCAGACTCATTAGTCGGCTGTAAATCCCGCCTTTATCTGACTGTCTGGCGCTAACGAGGCCCCCATAAAAGCCCGCTGGCCGAAGATCATCCGCGTGGAGAGCGGGACCTGGGCCCCATCTGGGAGCGGCCGTCAGCGGCCTTTTCGCAGAGATAACCAAGTCTCCAGCACGGGCGGTAGCATCAGCGGTTAATGGGAGCTTCTCGGATAGCCGCAGCCGCTTAGGTGCTGTGCTGCCCCTTGTTCCACATGGTGCTAGTGACAGTTCACCAGTTCCGGAGTAACGCTAACGAAAAGCTACAGAAGTTTCCTGAACCGAGAACCCGCTTTTTCTAAAAACAAGGAGGCCCAAAGCAAGTATTCCCATACACGACCTCCAAAACTCAGACAGGAAACAGTTTTAATACTGCAGATTTTCAGGGAAACAGATTTTCCTATTAAAAACATGTCTACAGAAAACATGAACAAACCACACATTTCTATGCATGCGCAACATGCTTAACTGACACGTACATAAAAATGAACCAGAATTAACGAGCGGATCTGCAGACACTCTACTCTCTCAGTGTAAACATCTTAAACACCAGAGCTGGGGAACTCCACACTACAATACAGGAGTCACAGTGGTTACTGGAAGTGTTATTGATAGGAAGGGATAAAGTTAACTAACCTGTGTTGTGCCACGTTCTGTAACCTGAAATCGAAGGCATAGCAAAGCCAGGATTAGTGTGATGCTTCTCAGATGTAGCAGAAGAACACAAGTGGACGCAGCCAGGCGGACACTTCCCCCGCCTATCTGCTGGCATATTTACAGCATGGCATTCAGAACCAGGTGAACAGCACAGGGTGGGGGGTGGGAGGCCTAGTAGGATGGAGATGGCGGGTACAGCGAGGTGGCAAGCAGGAACCACGGGGGTAGGATGTGAGTAGAAAACATGACCTTGGGGGAGGGTCTAGATTAGGTTGTAAAAATTTTTGCCAAATAACATTCAGACTGTGGGAAGGGAAGCTTCCGTCACATCAGAACCCGGCCGCCCTCTCACCGGAGCAGAGCAGCGGGGGCCGCAGCACTCGGGGAGAGCCACACTGCACCACTACACTGCTGAAAGGGGGGGGGGCCGAATAAACAGACAAGGGGCCCACGTGATCAGCTGTAAACGACTGTTAATGGAGAACACCTTCGCGAGTTTGCTAGCCTGACATGGCAGGTCAAAGGCCAAGGCCTCCACCGTCTGGGGGTGTCTCTCGCAGTGAGGGTTAGCCAGTTAGCCGCCGCATACGGCCGTGACCCAAAGCCCCGCCCCCCGGGGCCCCTTTGAGCTCCATTTTCAGGCGTTTTGTTTACGGCAAGCCCCCGTGATGATCTGACAGGCAGCCACGCGATGAGGGATTTACAGCAGACGCAGAGACTCTTCCGACTAAGCATCTGGCATAAGGGTTGGGGGGGAGTTTGTCACCACAGCCCCCACCCCAATTACTGTAACGTTTAAAAACGGGAAGCGTGAACAATCAATCATGCGTTTCTGTGAGGTCGATGTTCAGTGTGGGGTTATGTAAACAGACACCCCAGTAGCCACAACGTGCTACTTTCTTAAGGGTAATCTTTAATTAGGCAGCCAAACACAAACACGCATGTGCTGATCAGTACCTGCACAGACATTGCAAAGTGACCGGACCCTTACGGAAGGAGATCCAGTCCCACAGACCCAGGGAGAGACTCATGCAGAGCCCCTTTGTTCCTCAGGCTGTTTCAGTCCTGGAAAGGACGACAAACCGCAACCGCCACAGCATCGCACCCGCGTTTGATTTCCCCTGGGGTGACACTCACGTGGGGGGGTGGATAATCCGGCAGCATGCAGCAAACTGGGAGGCCAGGCCCCTTTCAACAAGCGTCTCCAAACCACAGTGGAGGATGCGAGAGGATTACGGATTATATCCTCTCTCATTTACATTCCGGAATGTTGGGAAATCCATTAACCCAGTTTGCCCTCAGCCGACGAGTCACAGGCAAATTTAATCAGCCCGCTCCCCGCCAGAACGCGGCCCCTCAGCGGACTTAATTGAATCGGGGGAGTATGCCATCTTGTTCCTGCTCCGAAAATTCCCAGTGAGTCGAACTTCTGGGCACGACTCTTAGCTTCGCAGAGGGGTAGGTCTCTTATTATGAATCGTTGCCTCGCTGTGAGATGACGACGTCTGGGGCAGACCTTCACCTTGGAGGGACAGAGACAGCCCAGAGAGAGAGTCTGCACAGCTCTGCTTTAGCCTGCGTCTACACAGGCGGTGGGGTGGCTGACCACCAGTGCCATAAGCGCGACAGACAGGCAGTATCCGTGGCCACCAAGGAGTACCCATCCGAGGACCCAGAGGGAATTCGTGCACTGATAAGAGGAGGGACACCGTACGGGAACAGCCACAGAGACAGCCTGCTGCTCAAAGTAACGTCAATGGCCAATGCTAATTACTCCGCGGCGCGTGGGGGAAACACTCCCAGGAGGGATTAAAAATATATCAATCTCCGTCTAAAAATATATAAAAAGCAGAGTCTGACATTTTTGTAAAACCCCTGCTGGAAAATCACCGGTGACTGCAAACCTAACAATGACATGGGAACAAAGGCAGTGACAAAAGATAAATAAATAAAAAATCCTCATAAAAATCACAAAGAACCTACAAATAATAGCTCTTTTCACCAAAAGAGAGCCCCCCCCCCCCCCAATGTTTTCAAAGGATTTTATCACACTGTCAAGCTGCCTGGCTGTAGGGCACTCGGCATGTTTGTTAGACAAGATAAACACTTCATTGTGGGCAGAGGGGCGGGGCACAAAGGAGGCGACCCCTGTGACCTCCCGCCTCGTACCGGGAATGCCATCGATCTCTTTCTGCACTGGAAAAGGACGTCTTTCTGAGGACTAATCTCCGAACAGAGGGGACGCAATCGCATCGTGATTTTTCAGTCTTTCACTGGAGCACAGTCAGACGCAGTCAAAGATAGCTCTTTGAAATAGGAGACCCTCAGCCCCCTCCCCCCAAACTGCACACCCCCTCACACTCCCACCCCACTGGAGCACACAGCCCTTCCCGGGGCTCCCATTCATATCCTCCAGTTTCTCGTGCATCATTCCCACCCGTGATAAACACTGGAGATCCCAGGCTGTGTCCAGCCCGAGAGAAGCGCACCAGGATCTCCTAGGGGGATGTTTGTGAAGGAATCAAGTTGTCAGGGAAGTGCCAGCTGAAGTCAGCCCTGCAGGGGGCGCTCTATCTGGCTGACTGGAAACACCAGGCCCAGCTTGGCGTTTTGAACGTGTGGTTCCCCAGTGGCAGAATGAGCTACACGGCTGCATCCAGTCTGTGGACGGCTCTGTTCTTCCTTCTTAGATGCCCTCAGACTTGTGCTTTGCACATTTTATTCAGGCTAGGTCCTCATGCTGTTTGCAGCTTTGTCTTACACTCACAAGAAGCTCAGCCTAGCTGCTCTTACGCCTAGTTGCCTCCTTGACAGCTATATGCTCGTGACGTGTTGTCAGCCTGGCTTTGGACAGAAGTCTCAAAATAACCTACTTAAGACAAGGAGGGAAGACATACTCCTATGGGAAATATTGATGAAAAATTCCTAAAAAAAATAAAATAAAAATTATACATGACTTGGAAGCACACCCTCTGCTCCTCATAAAATCGGTCAGTCATGAGGACAGAGAGATACAAAATAATCTGTAAGCATGATGGATTTTTCTAGAAGACAAGGGAAGACAGGAAAATTAAAAGCGGTAGATTCCATGTGTCTGCAAAGTTGAAGAGCTGTTACTTTTAAGTAGGTCTGTTCATCACTCCAGGTTTCCAACTTGCAGTCTTACGAAACGTATTGTGAGGATGGGGTACAAATCCTGAAACAGACACAATGGTCACACGGTTGCTCGACAGCCCGATCACATCGCGGGGGGGATGGGGGGGTGCAGTACAGACAATACAGAGTGTTCCCTCAAGCCCCACCCCCGAGGCTGGCCACTCATCTGCCTGCCCACTGGGAAAGGCTGCTTTGTGAATGTGCAGGGCATTCTGGGAAAATCCGCCACTCCACTTCAAAGTTTGAGCTCTGTAGAATCATGTTTGCACTGGGGGGGGTCTCTGCGGTGGACTTTCTAGGAACAACACATTCGAGCCACTTTTAGGGAGGTGCTGGAAGGGTGCCAGGATTGTGCAAATTCTGGGACAGGTTATGAAATAACCCTGCTGGAAACCCGCTACACGCCTCGATACAAACCCGCATTTCACTGGCTGCGTACACTGGAGCCACTGAGGCGAAATCCTCGGGAGCAATAAGTACGCCAGTCCTGAACAGAAGGGAAGCAGAAATGCACTCAAACAAACCGGCATCTCGCCCTGCGAAAAAACACGCGGCGCACGCAAGCTGGTGCCGGACAGCCGACCACCACACATCAACCTCGGCCAAAAATGAAAGCCAGAGTGGTGGATTTCGGTTTAAGCCACCAGAAGGGCTTGCCAAACAGTGCGGGACGGAAGGTAACAGAGGTGGACTTCCTAATCTGAGGGAAGATCTGCGGCTGATTTCTCATGTGGGCCAAAAGGCAGGAGGCCAGAGCACTAGTTCCCATGGTAGAGAGGGGAACGCTTGGGGTCAGAGAGTGCCCAGCACCCGTGGAGAAGCTAAGCTAAGCCTAAGGGTTCAGTGCTGATACGATTTTTTTGCTGGGCATGGGCCTGGAACCCACAAACTTCTGGATACATAGTCATATAATCGCCCCCATCAGCAGCAGGATGTTGGCTTGACCCATTTCGAAGCCCAGAATGCACTGCTACTCTTGAGTATGTTCCACCCCCCATAGGTGGTGGACTGGGATACGCAGGAGGGGGACGGTCGCGACAGGCAAGCAGCGCTGGAGTGCCTTACCTCGGAGACAGAGAAAGGTGAGGAAGTCCTCGGTCTTGGGCTTGCGCCTGGAGAGGTCAGTGATCTGGGAGGCAGGAGTAGGGAGCACTGCCTCGGCCGCCTTCACCGGGGTCGTGCTGGGAGAGTTGGGCTGGGACTGGGCAAATTTCCTCTGGGCTTGCAGCCTGGGCCTGTAGGGAGGCGAGAAGACAGCATGAATGAGTCATCAGAACAGGTCAGGGGAGGAGCTTAACCTCAGCACTGCGAGTGCGAGGGCTAACAGGCACCTCCACACACTTAGAGAAGCGAAGATTACACCATGCCATGTAAGCAGGACCCATCATGACCACTATCAAAACTGTATATCTGCATCAGTGTGTGATATCAGCTAATTGTGTCAAGATTTCAATGCAATTAACTAGTTATCACCAGTGAAACGCCGATCCAGTCATTTATCAGATATGTGATCAAACATAACCATCTTTTGGTATTTCAATCCTGATGATAATTAATGACAACTGATCGACTTTTCAATCATCACTGTACATCTTAAAGATAAACTTCATTAAACTTACGCTGAGCTGGACTGCACACTTTGAACACCACTCCGTTATTTAGGTCTGTGGTCCTGTGCTGTACTTACACTGCTCTGTTCTGACCTTCCCACACAAATATGCTTCCCCCAGCTAAACAAAACAAGATGTCGAGGCAGGATCTTTCCGGCACCGCAGATTTCAACAATTCACAGCTTATTTTAAACACGCGGGCCCATTTCCCTTTGCGTACACGGACAGGACTTTTTAATCAGAGCGGTGTGTTTCGAAAAATCGAAACAGGTGAATAAAAATATTTTTAATAGGGCCATAAGTGGCTGGGAGAGGCAGTGGAGAGGCTGGCTGCATAAATATCTGCACAGGACTCCTCTCGCCCTCGGGCCGGTTGCAGACGCTTATCTGGCTTTTCGTTCGTGCAAAAAGGCTACTTGAGGCCGGGGTGGGGGCTGCAGGGGTCTATGGTATCTGTAAGATACTTGGAAATCAAACTATGCTTTCATTGTGCTGAGAGCCCACTGTGGCACTCTGGGTAATAAGGGGCAAATTGTCTGGTGCTGACTCTGTGTGTGTGTGTGTGTGTGTGTGTGTGTGTGTGTGTGTTTAAAGCTGTCCTGAACTCCAGTGGTTGGGGGGGGCGGCTCTTCTACCTTCAAGGCAATGCTTCCAGATCGATAGCCTGCTGCTATGGGGGGGGGGGGCACAAACTGTGCTCGCAGGGAATAATAGCTTCTCCATCATTCATCAGAAAGGACCCTGCCAATCATAGAAAAGCCGGGCCTATGATGTTCTGGACTGCTCATGGAAGGTTTCGGAAGCACAAAGTGGGCAGCTGGTAGCAGCTGACAGGCCCTGCCACACGCGTGAGGGTATGCATGCGGCGTCCTCAGCATCCTCGGCAAGCAGACAGTAATGCCCATTTCCAGAGAGGAGCCAGAGATGGGTGTTTGTGCCATGTTTCATCTGACCGACTTACTAAATTGGATCAAAAACAGCCATATCACTGACATTAACCTGGCAAACACTGATACTGCATCTGAGACCAGTCACCCTTAAATAAATAGTATTCCCAGCAAGGCAGAAAAACGGGTAAACGCGCAACACATTACAAAATATTTTGATGGCAAGATTTTACTGGTTAGAATCACAGTGCAAAAATAAGTCAATCATCTTATTCCTTCCCCGATCTGTGGTGAATAATCTGGGCAACCATTCAGCTTCTATACAATAAAGGCACTCGTCTGTTTAATGTTTAGTAACACCTTATTAGACAAGAAGAGATCTGCAAATTTAAAACATATCTCGCACCCAAGACGAAAACAAACAATCTTCCAAAAACACAAATCCACCAGCCAACTGCAGATCGCGAGTTTTGGGAGTAAACCACCCGGAGTGGACGGCGTCTCATCTCGTTAAACTAAAACGAGGGCCAGCGCCAGCGTGTCTTTAAGAGCTCCCAGATGAAGTCCAGGCGGCTAACAACTTAAAGAGATGTCAGAGGTCAGGCGCTGGAGCACTCCGCAGCAGAGCAAACAGCTGGCAGACAGCAGACAAATGTGCTGTTTGTTTTTGCTTTTGTTTCAGGTTTTTTTTTTTTTTTTTTTTTTTTTAAGCGTCCGCTTCTTACATGAGGCCCCAAAGGCATCGGGGGGCTTGGGTTGCTATTGATTTTGCCTCTACTTTTGTTTCAGGTTCACAGGATACAAAAAAGGATGAATGGGGGCTATATAATAAAGGGGGACTTTAATTGGACGAGACACCAGTTGAGCAAAGGGGCCAGTAAAGTGTCAGCGGATGTCTGTGGTCTAAGAACTCCGTCTAGACGGCATCAGGAGTAGATTTTATTGGACCATTACTCTTATCAGTTTACTGAGAGAACTCACATAACCAAACCAGACTGATGGCGATACCAGTCTCTATCTGCTGTTAAGAATTCAGAATAGCAGCCCCTATTAATCCCACTGAAATACCACAGGAAATGGCCAAAACGTGCCGCCTCTCAGCTTTGGGAATGACTGGGCACAGTCACTTCCGACGAAAACGGCTGATTCCTCGAAAGTCACGGGTGACCCCACCCATCTGGATCCGGAGTCCCGGACGAAATCCAGGACCTGGCACCAATAGTTTGCGATCCTTTCAAACTCGCCTCCAAAGGACCTCCAGCTCTGGGACCACTCAACGGGGCGAGATCCCACGACATGACCTTCCTGTTTATGTAAAGATCCAAACCGCCTACCCTCCTGCTTCTCTGCAACTCTGGAACGGGGGGGGGGGGAGCACAGGATCGCTTGTTATCGCCACCTTTACCGCCGCCCTCAATACACCACAAAAGCTCTATTGTCTAAATCATTTCTCACGGCTCAGACATGAACGTGCAAATGCTATAATGTTAGAAGAATCAAGTACAAAAGGATAGCATAGCGCTGCCTAGCTAGTGGGCCATGTGATGAACCTCCCACTCAGGGCGGAAATCAAGGCATAGGGTGAATGTTTCGCCCAGAGTGTCACCCCCTCCCCCCGGGTCACTCTTCAAAGGAGCCTGTGCTGTGATGTCCAATACAGTGCGGCACTGAGGCACAAATCCAGCAAGGAAATGTTTTCCAGAGCTGTATGACCCAAACAAACCACTCTGAGCCCACGGTTTAGGAGGCCTCCATCCGAGACGTTCACAAAGACGCTCTGCCTGCTCTCTGCACTTCATACAATGGGGATATAAGCGAAAACAGCCAGTAAATGCACAGGCTCGGGCCCACAGCTCCAACCTGCAGCCTCCACCGCTACTTTGCTTACACATCTATATGTAAACAAAAGTCTGCTCCTGCACCTGAATTTAATTAACTCCTTCCCATGGTGACCTAGAAAAGAGACCATTGTATCCAGACCTATCACAGGGGCGCTGGACGTAACCCACGTAGAGACCTGTGAGTCTAGATGGTTCAGAACACGCCGGATCCACAGAGCAAGAAGCTTCCACAAACAAGGGGCCGCCGGCACCAATTGCAAACAGCGACACTCTAATCACACCCTGGAGCGGGGTGGGGGTGGTATCAAAGGCATTCCTGAACGGCGGGAGAGCCTCCTAATCTGCGGGTCAGACCAAGACCCCACGGCCGCGCCAGTGATGAGGTATGCGAATACAGAGGGCATTTGTGGTGCAGGGCAGCCGGGATGCAGATGGCCAAACAAACGGAAAATAACGACAGGCGTCTGGCGCTAAAACACGCCCCACAGCTAGGAGGCGATAGGTGGCCACTTCAACAGTTAGGAGGTAAGTGGCTGTGGACGCAATCGCTGTGTCCAGAAAATCGGGACACATCAGGCACTTTAAAAAGCGAAACAACGGTCATGCACGCATCCAGATCTGCTCGGCTCAAGGCCAAAAGCCCCTCCCCCATCGGCGCAGGGGGTTGTTTGTGCGTGTCCCTTTGCTCTCGTGTCATCCACTGATATGGGGGGGCGATTGAGTTGCCAGGCCATGAAACCACATTGGATTCTGGGAGAAGGCCTGGTTGGATCTCCCATAACCTGGTAAACGTTTCTCTCTCTCTCTCACACACACACACACACACACACACACACATACACACACACGCAGCACAGCAAAGCCCCTGGGGTCCCTCATATAACTGAAGCATGCAGAGTTTGTGCGCCCCCTGTTGGCAGACACTGCACTCTTAATTAACAGCATTTCTGGGGTCCTTGCCCCAGTGACACAGAGTAATGGGGCAGCTTATGTGACAGCAGCCCCCGTCCCCCCAATCAGCACCCGGAAGAATAAACACCTCCAGATGTGCCAGATGGTGCAGATGATCGCTCTCCCAACAGTGGCGGGAGGCATCTGCACCGGGGGGGGGGGGCAGTAAACCTGCTACTGTTGTCCTGTTGCCATCGAATAACATGACCGGCCACTTCAAACCCCAAACCTGATTTTTAAATATGAAAAAAACACAAAGATGAAGTTTCTTAAAATGACATGCGTTCTAGGTGAAGAACGTTACATTAACATTTGATGAACTATAAATCCATTATTTAAGAACTCAAGGTGGATACATGCTGAAGTCACATTAATAAACACTCCAATTAAGGTCTTGTTTAATTCGGTGTGTTTACTGCCTACTGTCAGCCCACACAGGCCTGATTTGTGTCTCTATTGATGGATCCCCCGACCCGGTCCCCGGAGCCAAAGGCCAAGCCGTGAAATGCCTGTAATGACCAAAGGAGGGTGCAGGTGTCCATGTGCAATATGGACACACCTCCAGTGATGTGTACATCCCCCCCTCACACAAACACACACGCATCAGTCACATGATCACTTTGCTGGTGTACAATGAGAGAATGAAATCCTTCTTAAGCTTTCACTCTCCATTAAAATGGATCGACAGCCATCCCAAAGAAATCCCAAGCGTTCAAAAGCACCACACACACACACAAACCATTTGAAGAGCACCACCACTTTGCAGGGAAGGAACACAGCAGCAGGCCAGGAGAACACAGTGCCGTCCCCGTGGTTCAGCTGAACCGGAGCTCTGCCAGGCTGCATTAACGGCATCTACGGAGCCTTGGTACTGAATCCAATCTAGCCGCTACTTCTTTAAGGGAGGTACATTTTCAGAAGGGACCCACATATTGCTACACAGTATAACACAGCTTGGACACCCGCACTCCTCTGCACCCACACTGACACAGTATCACCATTAGGGGGCGCCAGTGGAGGACTAGCAATGGCATCTAACTAAAGGCAGTTTGTTAGATAAAGGTCCAGGGTGTTTGCTTCCTTCTGAGCTCTGGGTGCCAGCCAACACTGGGCTTCAGTCACGATAGCGAGACTGGCTTTGGCGCCTTTAGCCACGCCACGCCACGCATACCTCCCCTCCCCCCACCCCCAAAGCAGACAGGGCACTGTTGCTACGGCAGGAAGCCGTTTCATTCTTACGCTGTGAGTCAGGCTCTCCTGCACCGAGACTTCTCACGCAACATGGTACCATGGCTACACGCACACATGCACGCACGTACACGCATGCATGCACACACACCCGTTTCACTTTCACACAGAGCCATTTTGCAGTCAAGCAGAATTGCAAGAAACTCGAAACCTGGCCAGGGGTGGAGGTTAAAGGCTTTATCGGGATAACACGGAGCCGGGAACATTATCCACGGATAACGCAGACATGGTGCCCCATTCTATCGGCATAATCATGGACGCATCTTTAGCCCACATGGTGATATTTGATATGAGGCACATGCCACACAAATGTTAGTATGGGGGTGCGAGACGGCTTTATAAGAGTAATCAGAAGCTGGGATCATGACTCTATGCTTAAAGTATACTATTGTTCTGGTTGAAGGAGCCCTTTATCTCCATCATCATCAGCTCCACTTTAAAGACAGATCGCAGATCTGGGACCTACCGGCGCCCTTAAAGGGACAGGCAGTCCTTTCAGAACACAGACCACGTGAAAAGCGCCCCGTCACCCAACCGTGGGGCGAGCAACATGTCCAGGCATATCTTTCCGGAAGCAGCAGAATGTCAGAGTGAACACAGGCTGCACGGAAAGCGAGGCCTAATGACACTAGGGATCTGGTAACTGTGCCCCTCACCACCTCAATTGTCAGCAGTGCTCCTCAACAGCCGAAGGCAATGGGATTGACTCAAAGTACACTGCCGATTCCACTGTGACTAACATACCCCTTGCTCAGCGAGCACAGTGGGCTTAGCCGTGTCTGAGTTCACCTTGGAAAAACTGCAACTATTTGTTTTTGCCCCTTTCCCCAAGTGAAATGCCATCCCAGTAATTTCACAGCCCATATGAACATGGGTGCTAGCTCCGCCCCCTCAAAGACTTCACCCCTTGTCCTCAAACAGCCCCTCCCTGGTTTTAGGAGCAGACCCGCTCCAAGGTACCTGCAATGCCTCTCCCTGTGGTGCTGCTGAGCCACCAGTGTCCCCTGCTTGCAACTGCCAATAAGTAAGGCAGCCTGGCTTCCAGACCACTCATTAAAAGGGGCAGGCCAGTGGGAAGTGGGCAGGGCAGCAGAATATGGGCGTGGGTACCGGTGGTTCCTCCAGAGCTCACCTGCACTGCCCTGGCCCTTTCATACACTGCAATAAAGCAGGCTTTTCCTTAACAGCCACAACTGGTGACCCCGCCTCACACAGATTACAGGCCGAAGAGCGCCTCCTGGTGACAGGTACGCCAGTGACAGGTGCACACCCCACGGGTCCTTCTGGAAAGCGGGCCAGCGTGAGCGTGGGGCTTTCCAAGCGGATCACAGGGCGGCCCGACGTCAGAAGCCCGAGATCGGGGCCAAGCGAAGCGGACATCTGCTGGAGGCGGGTGCCCAATCAGTCGTGGATTAAACCCAGCCTTTGATGTGGGGATTTTGGGGGTTCTCCCTCCTCTTCGTTCCTGTGTAGCAGTCGCATTTATAATGCGGGGCTCCAGAGCGATAGCGTCAGGTCCTGTGTGCTTTTACAAAGCCGCATGCCTGCAAGGCCCCCACTGGTGGGAGAGGGAGCGTCTGCCCTGCCCAGTGTCAAACAGCATTGGGAATAGGAAGCGAGACATAGTAGCGAGGATGGCAGGCAGGAGGGACACGGACAACAGGGACAGCGGGCGCAGAGTCAAGAGCAACAGGGACAGCAGGAGGGAGGGACACGTGCAGTGGGGACGGCAGTTGGGATTTGGGCACCAAGGACAGTAAGGAGGACATGAGCACTGCATCTCAGACCATCAGAACACCTGTCCGACACGGTGGCCAACAGGACGAGGCCATAGCTGTGAAGCTAACTTAACTGCTTTCCTCATGATGGACGCAGAGGCTCCTGCGATAAAGGGCAGCATCACCGGCGGCATCGCCTCACATAGGAAACACCACAGGTCCACATGGCCAGTTACCCGTGGTACTATAGTAAGCAGCGTTAACAGGCCATTTCCTCTCAGCTAGACGAGGTAGGAGAAGCACATCTTACCTGAGGTCTGGGACAGGAAGGCCGCCTGGCTCTTGGACAGACCCCCCCCACCAATCCCATATCGGCGGTGAGCCAGGCGTAGGACTAGCTAATCGGTATAATTAATATGGGGGGGGGGGGATTAATGGTCATACAAATGCAGCTACTGGCCTCATTGATTGGTGCCATTACAAAGATAAACGTACTTGGAAGGAGGGGCACGCTGCTTACAGAAGCGTGCAGCAACTCACATTCAGCAGGGGGGCGGGCCGGAGTCATTGCTAATTAAAAAGTAGCAGGGGATTTTGGGTAATCCACTTCAGAGTTCAGGACATTGCTCTCTGACTTTGCCCTGATTTTTTAACATTTGCGGTATGAAGGGAACCCAACACTGTGATATTGTTAGTAATATGGTGCATTTACCACGGTACGAGGAGCGGCAGGGCCACCCTGAACACGGCTTCCCATCCACACAGACCCAAAGCAGCATGCCTGCTGCTGGGAAGCTATCAGATGGGAGCAGGCCAGCATCCCTCTGTTACTGGGCAGATATAACATGGGGTCCCCCCAGACCTGCCCCATACTTCAGGCCACTGGTGTGCTGACAAGTCAGTCACTGTATCTGCTTTTTATGTATCTATCTTTCTCTTGGCACTAAAATGGATCCAATTAAAAAGCTCACATTTTACAACTGACTTGGTGTTTACATTTGATATGTAGCCTAGCGCTGTTCTCATCGGTCCACCTGACAGCTCTGTGGTCCAATAGAAGCTGGCGGTTCTGCAAGTGACCTACCTCTTCTTGACGGGGCCATCTTCTGAGTAGTCACTGTTGCCATCCGCGCTCTGGGTCGAGCCCCGACAGCCCTCCTTAGCCAGGCCCTTGGGCCCCGAGCCATTCAGCTGACCAATCGCCAATGAGCCTGTAGGGGGGAGTAAAGGCAAACAATGAAAATGGGGGAACTAATGACCTGTTTTCTAATTGTGCCACGGAGATGGATGCAGATAAGGACACACAGGGTCAGAAGGAACTTATAACATCATCACTGCCTGACGGGCGGGTTACCCAGTGGGCCGAGAAGGAAGGGTGTCATTTTAGGGTAAGAGAAGTGAAAGAGCCGGAAACCAGTGTGATAGCAAATCCATTCGGGTTTGGAGTCGAGCACTATGAGAGAATGGAACACTCAAGAAATAAAATACGAAAGACTCACAACGAATATAACACAGCCTTCACTGGGGTCTCCAAGCTGAGGGTACAGATGCTTTACATCTCTATTTCCCAATCCGGTCCTCGGGGACCCACTGCCAGTCCATGTTTTTGCTTCCTCCGAGCTCCCTGCCAGTAGGGACCTGGGAGGTAGCAAAAATGTGGACTGACTGGTAGAGAGCTCGGAGGGAGCAAAAACGTGGACCGGCTGTGGGTACCTGAGGACTGGATAGGGAAAAACTGCTTTAGATGGTTACAGGGATGGACGTGAACAGTGGCAGTCATACACACACCCCCACCCCATACAGCTGCCAGCCAAAGGGGGGGGGGGGGAGGCAGATCTGTCCCTGGTACACACCATCTCAGCCCAAGCCCTCGGTAGACACACTGAGGCCCATTGTGTGGATGCATGAGGTCAGATGATTGTGTGCACTCGATCCTGCTGTGCGGGGGGCTGGTAGGCAGGCCGGACATCCAGCACGGCCAAGTAATGAAGCCCAGGCTAACATCATCATCATCATCATCATCATCCAGATTTCACTGACAGATATGCACCATTGCTGTGGCGCCTCCGCCTCCTCTTCCCTCCCCCCACCGTGACCAAAGTCCCAAAGAGCTGTGCTGGGAGAAGACCCCTCTGGGGGGGGGGGGGGGGGGGGATTCTGCAGGAAGTGGGGGCTGATGTGATCGCAGAGGTGAAACGGCGACCCCTCCAGTTCTGGGGGGGGGACATCACTGTTCATTTCCACACGGCGACTCCATCTGGAGTCAGACTCTGTTACAGGGAGCAACTTCACACCACAGAGCAGCTGCTGGGAACCTTGACAAGGAGACGCTCAAAGCTCCAGGCCTCCCTCAAGAGGAGGAGACAACTGAAATACTACCCCAAAGAGCATCTCCAGAAAACGTGAACCCCCGCCCCCCGTCAGCCCGGAAACTTCCACGGAGCACAGAAAGCGGCAACTCTCTGATTGGGGGGGGTGTCGTGTGAAGCCCCCCCCCCCCCACTGACGGCGACGTCAAGCGAGAACCTCGTCAGAATCACTTCAAACGGCCCCCATTTCAACACCTCAGGAGAATCTGCAGCCCCCCCCCCACCGCCCGCTGTGCTCAGATCTGCTTTCTTGACGTTCACACTGCTGCCCCCGTCTACTGCTTCCATCCTCACATGCCCCCCCTACATAGCGTGGAATAATCAACAGCCCATAATAACTGTGCCTATCTAAAGTGACCAGCCTCTCAGCACTGAGGGACGCTCAGGTGGGGGTGCAACCTCCCCGGGATTTTTCGATATCGTTCCGGAAATCTGTTGTCCTATAAAAAATTTAATCCGCTCCACTACCTATGAAATACACTTTAGCTTTGCCCATTGAAATCACATTTCTGGTAGAAAGAAGTGGAAAAACAGCTGAAATGCACGTTTCATTAAAAATGTTTTTTTACACGCATAACACGAACCAGGGTGCTTCTAGCTTTACAATTAAAATGACAGACTGGAGAGATGCACAAAGTAACAAGCGACCCCCCAGCCAAAAATGGCTAAGCATTTCTCATAGCATGTCCAAAAACTTTACCTATTTTTAACCAAATAGCTTCAGTGAAATAACTCGTCTAGGTCTGACTGGATGACTGACAGACACATTCCCTGCAGCGAACATCCTGTTTTCCATCCAAAGGCTACTGCCAGCATCCCAGGTTAAACCTTTAACTCAGCATTTAGCTCTGGCTCTGAGAGGGACCCGGCTGCGCAGCGCTGATCCGATCCGGGGACAGCAGGCTCACCATTCTCGCCCTTGGTTCCATTGCCGAGGCCATCCTCCCCGAGCTGCCGTTTCTGGGAGCTCTTGAATTCCTTGAGGGAGAGGTAGAGGACCCTGCGCACCACTCGCTCCTCAGACCAGGGGATGCCATCACTGTCGTCCTGCACAAAAACAGCAGAGGAACGTAGATTACCATACAGTTGCCCCCCACACCAATGATCAAATGACCCGTTTTCACCATACAGCCAACATCCACTCCAACAGTCACACGATCACCATTACCATACAAACGACATCCCCATCAATGATCACATGATCAGTTTTCACCTATCGCCATCAAGCAAATCTGTACGCCTGGCCCCTGCCTAGAAGCAAACTCGATTATGACTGAAAGCAGAAACACAGCCCCACAAAACAGCTGGAGAGAGCTGTATAAGAACGAACAAACGGTGGACTGGCCAGGGATATACTCTTGGGAGGAGTAACTCTGGCTGGCTTGGGGGGAGGGGTGTTTCCAGAAGCTTCCATGGACAGCCCCCCACTCCCCGCTACTTGTCTCACATAAACACCTAAATAAATACGGATGCCATTTCCTTGCCTTTAAGGGTGAGCACAAACACCTCCACACTAAAGCACCACACTAAAGGGACGGAGCACTGACACTCATTATTGACAGAACAGCAGCACCCCCCCCATCGCCTCCACATTCACACACTAGCGTATACGACCAGCAACATTCCTGAACATCTAACAGGCCTCCGACCAGAAACGACCATCTGCTGAAAGCCACGGGTGACCTTAAGTGACCTGCTACAGTCGTTTTAGAGGGATTGTTGCTGAACACTGTAGCTTGCATGGGAACACACAGAACCTGCAGCGGTTTTTAACCGACCGGCCAGAATAAACACATAACAAAAGAATGAAATTTTCTCACTCAAGCCGTCACTCAAACAAACTTCAGGACCCCTAAAGGCCAGTAAGGGAATGGCGACTGGAGGATGCCCTTGTGCCACACGCTAGCAGTTCGAAGTGTGATTAGGGCGCCGTCAGGGGAGACTGCAGCGCTGTCGATCCAGAGAACCCCCTCTTACACCATGCTCCTCCCCCCAGACCATGCCTCCTTAAACAGGCAATTAAAACGTGGGCTGCAGTCAGGCATGGAGGCACGCGCACACACACACCATCCGAGGAAAGTCGCCAGCCAGCAGGTGCCTGTGTGTCCCGTAGGTAAACATCACCCCCTGAATAAAATTTGAATGTTCATTTAAAGTACCTCAGAGGATTATGGGGGAAGAGGCACAGACGACCCCCTCCTGTTCCTCCTCTAAACACCGAAAGCAGAACGACACTGGGGGGGGGGGCATTCATTACAGGAAGCTGACAGGTGAGGAGCGTGTCGGTAGAGCGGGGGGGAACTGACAGAGCTGCGTCCTGGGCGCGTGTGGCAGGAAACCGCAGGAATCCCTCATTAGAAATGGGGGGGCAGGCAAAACATAATTATAATATACTTATTCAAAACAGGCACGACTTCTCCATGTTAGCCCTGCAAGGCAAGGCGGACTCTGTAAAGCTGAAGGACCCCATGCAGAACCCCGGCAAACAATCACAGGCCTGTCGCCGTGGAGACCTGGCCTGTTGTCTCAGGAGCCTGGGATCAGATCAGGCCGCCAGGTGAGAGCCAGGGGGCGCTCTCCACACGGCTTGGCAGCCAGCCAGGCTGTCGGGAAGGTGGCTTTCTGCCACGGCAAACGATGAGATTTCAGCTTGAGGGAAGGGGGGGCGGGGGTTGAGTTAAAAGCCTTTCAGGATTTGGCAGGGGACCAAAGCAGCCCCCCTCCCCCCAAAAAATGCAGCACTTAAAAAAGGCCGTGAAAGGCATTATCAGGTGATTATGAAACAAGTCGAAGGCCCAGAGGACTCACCTACCGGCAGCACCCCCTTAAAAGCAGGCTGGGCGCACTCTCAGGCTCGTAGGAAACGGGGGCTGCCTCGCACAGCTTGGGACAAACTCAGGAAAATCGTCCTCTGCAATTCCAAATGCACGAGGGCCGCAAAACAAGAGCAGAGAGGCCATGATCACACGCTGCCCACCAAGCCACTGTTGGGACAGCCCGCAACACCCCCCCAAAAAAAAGACAATGGCCAATCATGCTCCTGCCTCAGAACAGAGCAGTCAGGGAATGGCATGGGCTCCTGAACACGTTTTTCTAAAATGAGTGTGAATTACACACCAACCCAGATGGTACTCCACATCACAGCCTCAATAAGGAATTTAATCAGTTACATATAACCCAGGTAAGCTGCAGCTGTGAGGGGGTGGTTACTCACTCTAAAAAAGGCTCAGATCAAAATGAAAAAACAACAGACTGTTACACTCTACAGAGCGGACAGAGCGCAGACAGCCACTCCCTCAATGTAACGTTGCCCCGCCCCACTCAGAACGTCTCTGTCTGCCAGTCCTAAAGGCTCTGGCCTGGATGTGGGTCTTCACAATCACAGCACTGCCACAAACAGCCCGTCCACACTGCTGAGGTCGACAACAGTGCAGCATCTTACCTGGGAGATCTGGTCCGAAACAGGAATACACACTGGAAAAATGACCCGAATGGACAGAGGGAAGATGAATACTGCGCTGTGTCAGGCCTGGCCACTCTTAACGACGGACAGGAAAAGAAGCCGAAGGCAGGGACAATAAACGGCACCCCCGCTCACGTGCTGCGATCAGGCGGGAGGGGAATCCAACAAAGACGCATCAGAAAGGAGGGGGGCGGGGGAGCACTCGAGAAAGACCGTCTGTAAACAAACGAGCGCAGATTCACACGGCCGCCTCTATTTATAGCTGCCTGGATTTCACCAACAAAGAGCAGGGCCGCATGCCAAAGGGATCCTTCCTGCCATTAGAAGTTGCACTCCCAGGGCCGCTGCACTCACGTAGCACATGCTCCTATCCGGGAGGGGGCAAGCAGGCCCCCATGCAGGCAGGACGCGGCATTCCTGTTTAAAGCCGACACGGAGCTGGCAGATCCACCTTCCCGGTCACTTCTCACTCAGGGAGGGGGGAGGGGGGTCAGGTGACAGGTCCGGGAGCTCATGGGGTCTGCCAAGGCTGTCAGCTGTCTGCATGGGGGGGGGGGCGCTTTCGGTAGTTTATACACATGAGCCCAAAGTTCTAATAAACAGGCTTAGCTGAAGGGAGTGTGATGTTCAAAGGGAAACATGACCACCCTATCCCCTCCCCCACACCGGTCTTGGCCCATGGATGCCGGGCCTCTCCCAGGCGCCTTTTGTTTCAGAGTGGCCCCGTTTGTTTGACTCCATCGGAGCCATACACCACCCCAGGTGTTTACAAGATGGCTGGCAGGGTGGGGGGGACAAATCAGCAGCCAGAGGTGCTACAATCGTTCATAAGTCAACTGTCCCTTTAAAAAAAAAACCTCACAAACATACAACAGCCCAGTGGATCCCAGGTCGGCGGGATCACCGGCGCTCCAGCTGGCTCAGCAGTGCCCCGATGCAGGCATCGGGCCAGCCTGGCAGAACAGGAGCCCAGCTGCCCCCCCCAACCCCACTTATCCACCTGCACTAAGCCCAAAACAGGTCAGCAACCACCACCCCCCCCATGGGAAAACATAATTCACTGACCCATAATAGCATGACACTGCCTCCCCTATTCCAGTAAACCACAATACTGGCCAACAAATGGAGCACTGCCTCACTCTGCCTCGCACTGCCGCACACTGCCTCACACTGCACCAGCAAGGGTTACGCTGAGATCCCATAGTAATGAAATGCCCCATAAAAGGTATTGCCCGGCGCCCTCAATACAGCAAGATGAATTTGCCGGAAATTTTTTCCATATGCCGGCACAGAGCAGTGGGTGGGGGGGGGGGTTAATGCAAACAGTACAGTTTCGGTCCGAATAAAACGAGAGGTCAAAAGACAGGCAGCATTTTTATAAAATCTACATGCCAAGCCCCAGAAAGGGTGTAATGATTCACCCAGATCGCCTAACGGGGGCCATGGTGCACATGATTGGCTGAATCTGGTCACATGACCTTTCAGTAGGAATGCATGTGAGCTTATGATTTGCTCCCAGATACAAATACACGACACTAAGGCAGTGGCCCTACGGTGGACCCAGTATCTGTCAGGCTAGACAGAGCCTCCAGTCGAAGACATGCTGCTTCAGGGAGCCCAGGGGGGTCAGACTCGGGGACCATGCAGCCAAGAGAGAGGTCAGAATCCCCAGGCAGTCACACCCCCCTCACCCCCATGTCCTCAACAGAAGGGTGCTTCCTGGAAAGGCGACAGAGGGCCCCCGCCAGTGTAAACTGCTAACTCTGAGTTAACCATTAGACCAGGTGAAAACAGGCCCTCAGCGTCCCACCCGAGTCAGGACTGGATTGAAGGGACAGTGGCTAGGCCAAGCAGAGGAGACAGCCTCCCCTCATGGCCATACTGACCTCGCAAGGCTGGGGGCCTGAGGCAGGCTCAGCTTCTCGCCGATACTGCACAGTGCAGATGGCATGATGGACTCACCCCACCCCACCAGAGATTATTTTAAGGGCTCTGACAGGTTCCTCCACTACTTGCACAAGTCTTTCATATATAAGCAGGAGCCACCGGAGCTCTAAACGCTACAGGTCACGGAGAACAAGAGGCAGTGAAAGCAACCAATCAGCACGAGGCGGCTGGAGCGGTTATTAATAGGCCCACAGAGAGACACAGAAATCCCACCGGCGAGGGGCAGAGATGCTGCGGCCAATTCCCCACCTTCATTTTTCTGCTCGCCCTGGATACCTAAATGCTATCTGCATCACAGAGGAAGGCCTTGCCGGCCGAGTCAGGGAGAGGGTGCTGGCTAGCAACCGCGTCTGCGGCTCCGGAGCCTCTTGTCCATCATGTTTCCAAGGCAGAAACCGTTATATGCTTTCAATGACCCCGCGGGCAGCCCTGCCCACACCCAACTGCAAAGAGCCGCTATCATTCCACCCCCCTGCAGAGATTCAGTCACACATGGGCCACCTTAGTCAGCCATCCAGCCTGAAGGTCACATGACCATCGGAAGGCAGGAGAAGGGCTGATAAAGGGTCAGTAAGAAGCTGGGGGCCTGACACAGTGTTGGGGGGGGGACTTAGCCAAGCTGAGGCACCCAGCAGGGAGGGGTCACAGAGGGTCACTAGGCATGAACAAAGAGGCACTGCAGATGAGCGGGCGGATGGGGGGGCATACCTGTGGGAGTGAAATGCTGATAGGGGGCGCCACCCTCCCCAGGATCCAGTCTTTTAAATAGCCACCAGGATCAGTATTCATGCCCACGCCCTCCCAAAACATGACCCCGGGGTCGTGTGATTTTTTTTGTCCTGGACACACCGCAAACCTACGCTCTGCAAAAATCAAACTCAGTTTTTTTACAGCACGCCGTCGCAGTAGGAGACGACCCAGGTGACCCCCGGCGACTGCAGCGCTCATGGGTCACATGACAGGAAAACCCCACCAGATGCTGCATATCACTACGATGGCACAAGAATTCCTGAACTCATGGGGGGCCCCCTACCTGAAAGGATGTGTGCAAACAATGCATAATGTAGAAATTGTACACGAACCTCTCTGTCGCCCCCTACCTGTGGGGCTGTGTATATACAGTGTGAAACCTTTTCTCACGCCTCACCTACATTTTCCTCCCTCAGTGGTGTAACCCCATGATGTTACACGTTACCTCGGCAACGGAGGCCACCAGTTGGACAGGGGCCAAGAGCAGGGGACACATACATGAAAAGGTAAGGTGACCCCTCCCGCTCGGCCTCCGCTGCCATGTATAATCAGGCTGCCTATTTATTACAGCCAAGTATCAGTGAACTGCTGTTAATAAATAAACAAAAAGGTTTATCAAACAAAAACACATTCCTAAGCCCATCAGGGGCAATAAAACAAGCTCATTTTACCCAAATAGATTTTTAATGGTAGACACGCTCCAAAATCAGCTTCAGTTTTTATAAAAACAGGCGACAAGCCTGCGGGGGCGGGGATGCGCATCAAACCATGCAGCCTCATGATCTCAGAAGAACATCCTGGATGTGGGAAGGTCAGGACCAGTTCGGGCCCTCGTCATCTGAGCCTGGCACCTGTCTAGTGACGGGACAATTACAGGAAGGCATTTAAAACGAGCAGGAAGGCGGGGCTGGACAACACAGGATCTAACTCACGGCATTTGTTGGGGGGGTCATTCTCCGGGGGATGCAGTGGACAGGTACGGCTCAGGCAATCGCCATTATTTATCCTGGACGGGCCCACACACGGCCCCCAGGGCTGAGGTGCACGAAAGCAAGGAGGAGCAGCCCTAGGAGGGAGGCGTCGGCAGGCATGGGTCACACGCTCGCCTGGAGGAATTAACTTCCTGCAGAGGCTGCAAATACTCTGGGCTGCTGGCAGGCTGTAGCGGGGAAGTGTAACTTTAGGGCGGGGAGTAGGAAAGAGGGTTCCTGTGCCCCCCCGGGGAGAGGCGGCCGTCCTCAGGTGCCCCCAACCTCGCAGTACACAGCATGGGCCCCACAGAAAAGATACTGTAACCAGCTGGGGTTTTATGGGGGCCTCAGAGAAAAAGGGCAGCTTTGTTTTTGCCTGACTGGACTGTGTGGCACTGGTTTCCCCCATTTTTTTTTCTTTTCTGGGGTGGGTGCGGGTCCACTCGAGTGAGGCTTCACTTTGTAGCAGAGCAGAGACTAACACACGAAGGACTGTACTGCCGGGGCCCCCAGGGCTGGATGGCCGAGCCCCCCCCACTGTTTCTGCCCCATCTGCAGCCACACAAGGGATAAAGGGGCTTTGCAGAGACCCAAGCCAAAATGCATCATGGGTACTGGAGTCCCCGTCTGCCCCCAGTAGGTCAAATGTCCTTCAAATTGCATTGAGTCAATTACAGATCAAGGGGCCAAAATAAAATGTCTACCACCGGCGAAAACTGAAAAGGCTTTTTCAGAATAATCCTGCTATTACTAATAACAATAATAAACACTGCCACTTCGGTCCCAGGAGAAGGCCTGTTCTTACACTAATAACAGAGCACTGACCATGAACCTGCAAATTACCCGCCTGAAATAGAATCGTAATGTTATATTTAGATGGAGACTCTGAAAATGGCAGCGAGACACTACTCACCACGCTGGCGGCCCGAGCCCTACCTACGCCAGCAGGCATGTTAATAACGACAACATCACAGCACACGACGGCCTTTCAGGGGCAGAGCGGTGTCATTACGTACCAGTCGACGAAAAGGTTACGCTTATGGCTGACATTACGGCCCCATTTAAGCCCTCGGCGGCACTCAGGCGGGGATTTCCGTTCCGCTGCGACCTGGACTGCTGCGGGGACCCCATGAGGGCCCGTCCCTGCCCTTTAACAGCAGTGCTCCTGTGATATTATATAGAATATTTCTATGGCTGCCTGTCACAGAAGCCTTGAGACATATATATACACACATATACACAGTACTGTGCAAAAGTCTTAGGCAGCCAAAGAAGATGATGTTTAAATGATCTTTATGTTGGTGTAAAACTATGCT
>JAAGVU020000045.1:8220058-8237776 GCA_011763525.2 Mormyrus iriodes | reverse complement strand
TGTGTGTGTGTATGTATGCATGTGTGTGTATGTATGTGTGTGTGTATGTATGTGTGTGTGTATGTATGTATGTGTGTGTGTATGTATGTGTGTGTGTATGTATGTATGTATGTGTGTGTGTGTGTATGCGTGTGTGTGTGTATGTATGTGTGTGTGTGTGTGTGTGCGCGCACGCGATATTTTTAAATTTGTAACATTAACATAACACCTAATACAAGCTGAATAAAGCTAGCACCAAATCAAACTTTCCTCGTGATAAATACACAAGACAAAAAACACACACATTTCTTCTAGGTGTATATGGGATATTAGAAGGATTACTCCAAACCCTGTGACGCCTGTGCTTCCTGGCGACCGGAGGCCCTCTGTGCTGACAGACAGGATATTTCCGGAACGGCTCGCTGCTACACATGGGTAATACTGTTCCCTTTTAAAAGCCTGTGACACCATGCATCGAGGGCTCTGGGCTGGGCCGGGTCGGGCCGGGTCTCTCTTTCCTGCAGTCTTTCTTCCTCCGTGAGCTACACACGCAGCAGAGGCGTGTTCCCCCTGTGTGCTAACCCCCACCCCCCCGCCCCAGGATAAGCAAGGCCTGTCTTGTTAACGGCAAGCAGTGATGGAGAGGTGCAGATTAGTGGCAGAGTCTGGCTGTAGATTGTTCTAGACCTCCGGCCTCTTTGGGAACATATATTCACCCTGGCTACCCGAGCTGGGGTGGGGGGGGGGGCACATCTAATCAGCAGCTAATAACAGCACAGTAGGAGTCACTCCCCTTCATAAATCAATGTGCAAAATAATTGCTAATACACTGGCTATCGATTAGCACGACGGCGCTCGTTTTGAGACTATAGCTAAGAACTAGCAAAGTGACAAGGGTAAAGTGTTATTTCTTTCGCACACAGACAGCTAATTCTTAATTGACACCTGTCACGGTAATGGGCACTGTCACAGCTGCAGTGGGAGGATGCACACCCAGCCTGTTCCTCTGTCAGCTTCGATTCCCTTCGTACAAACAGGTTTTAGCGACACCTCCCTCAGCTGCTAATCTCCCAAAATGATCTTTTTCACAAAAATTATATCAGGAAGCACCCCCCCCTTTTTAAAAAAAAAACCCTGCATTTGGAGCTTCCTCATTCAGAACGCGAGTAATGAGTACGGCAGATCTTATTAGCATTTTATTAATTTCTAAATATCACGTTAACGATTGTACTCTGCAAATGTTGCCGAGAGAGAGTGACGTAACGAGTAAGGACCTACGACTGCCGTTTAAATCGAAATTACGGCATTAAGAACCGGGTGCTCTGGTGAGCGATTTACCATAGATATCCAGCTACATAAGATGCACGGCTAAACTGCCGTAATTTAAAGATGTCAACGGAGCACAAGTAAACAACTACTTAACTTTATGACAAATTAACATGTGGTCGGTTCCTCAACTCTCTGAAATTGGCTTCATCTTAATATTTGGTGGAGGATTCTACCTAGACCTGGAGATCTCTCAGGAAGGATCCACCCTTGATTCATGCTGACATCTGTAAATTTCCTACACCTCCGATCTCTGACCCAGGAGCCAATCACAGCAATTTTCCCTCACTGCTCAAAAATGCTCAAAAATTTTAATTCTAGAAAAGTAGAAATGAAAAATAAACGAACGGACAAAAGCACTGCCCTCGCTCACTTCTAGCTAACAAATTATAATGGAATTTCAGTCACTTCACGCTACTCTTCTCTGTTTTGCCTCAGTAAAGTTAACACAAAGTCATACGGTGTGGGTAGGTGAGTGGGTACACGTGGGAGCCTGCTGAAGGCCGTGCCAACGACAGCTCTGATTGGTCTTTTGGTTAAACATGGTTGGATAAATAGCTTCAGCACTCTAATACCCCAGCGTGTGCAGCCACACTCTTGGTAAACTTAAGATCCATATTTCTGTGTAAAGCAAGCCAATCGATCTTTATACATCCCCTTTCCGCTGCCTCAGACGAGCGGAGGTTACGCGACTGGAGCACGAGGGAGGCTTGCGTCTCTACTTTGATTTCCTATACTGAACTGGCACAACTCCCAAATGCAAATGAAACTATTACTTTTAAGGTGTAGCAGCAAACGGCTATTGACCAAACAGGTCAATGTCACCTATTAACAAGAAAATTTAAACCCCAATTTAGACAGACTCTAGACCAGGGGGAATCGGACATAGCGCATGAAATCTTTCATGAGTCTTGGGTGATTCTATCATCCATATACGTATCATCTCTCTTTTTTTTTTTACAATAGAAAAAGAATGTGAGGTATTACCTGGTAAAAACGTTAATAATGAAAAAAAGCACAATTTCGAAAATAATTAAGTGGGTAGAAGAAACAGTGCCGTGGGCCTGCGCAGCGATGGCAGAAGCTGGGAAAGAATCCCCCTATCGTTCCACAACAATAAACAAGACCGGTTCCCGGGGACCCTCTGTGGACCAATCAGAGAGAAAACAGCAATCTGCTAACAGCCCAAGGCCTGACACAAGCCGAGAGATTATTTGATCGTTTTATTTTGCATGGCATCCCCCCCCCCGCCCAAATATAACACGATGCCTCAGTTGTTCCTGTGCGGGTGAAGTCACTGAGAGTACGGTCTCAGAGAGTATATCTCTGGAAAAAGGGACGGAAATCTTAGACACAATGGAATTGATTACGGTAATAACCAATGACGGCTTCATCGCATTCTCTTTGGGCGGCACAAGAGAGTCAGCTGGCCAGTAGGGAAAAAAAATAAGCTTCTTGTGATACTTAATTTTTATTAATCCTTTGCTGAAAAACTTTTCCTGGGCATTTTATTGTATTTATTATGGTGTATAAATTGCATGTTGTGTAGGAGCCTCAGAATATTCAGGAGTGTGTCATCTGAAAATACAGCTAACAGAGTCAAGCGAGACCGGATATCTGAAAACGAATTACCATCCTCGGGAAGACAAATCCAGAAGTAAGCCATGTCAAAGTTATTACACACGTGCGTATGTACATACAAGAGACATGCATAAAAAAAAAAAATGCGGATTTGAAATATGCTGGGATGGGGGGGGGGGGCGGGGAGATGCATTGCTGCCCGCATAAAAGCCGGGATTACCGAGGTCATTAGGCAGCATCGTCTTCAAGACATGATTAGTCAGGTAGCGAAGTCCATTTGTCACCTGAACTGGCAAATTGAGTTAATGCTGCACTACAGGCTATAGGGACTGCGTAATATCAACCTGATTACATCAAAGCAGCTGCAGACTTGACACCTTACTGAGTTCGTCAGCATTAATTGTTGAGCCTGCCACGGATCCATCAGCATTACAGTTAATTGGAGGCCCTCTAATGAAACCCATGTAAGGACCATAGCTTTTTCCCTAGGTAATTAAGTAGCCTCGTAAACATTATGTTTACCCAGTCTAAAAATCAGATCCAGGATTAAGAGAAAGCAAGCAAACTTCCCTGACTTCTCCTGTTCTCGTCTGTGGGGAACTGGTACGAACGAAGCAGCCGATTAATCGGCTCAGGAAACGATTCTTTTTTTTTTTTTTCTTTTAATGACAGGATGAAAACGCAATGATACAAAACATAGGTTCTTAGGGAGTAAATCTGTTGTGAACATGAGGAAAAACAAGCCATTTGTGTTGCTAGGGCCCACACAAGGCGTACATTCTGATTATCGTGGTGGGGGGGGGGGGATATTAAAACAAATGACTGCAGCACGGATATCGAGGGAGAGCAGCACTCTTAGCCCAGATAATGTGTCCGGGCATCACACACGGGAGGGCTACGGAAACGAAGCCAAACAAAACCAAGCTAACCAAAGGGGACCCGCCACGCCAAAGAGGCCCCGTCTCTGCGGACGCCATCTTCGCCACCCTGTGTCTTCCGGGACCGCTTAATTCACAGCAGAGGTCAGGCTCGCCAGGACTGAGATCCGGTCTGTTCCCGCGGAGGACGAGGCCCTCTCGCGCGCCTGCCAGTGCCACCTGTCTGGCATTGATTCGCACGCCAAGGCACGACCTTTCAGGGACGTGTTCCGGTCCCGAGAAATACGCACAGCTTACTAGTAACCTTGGCGACCTTTCAGGTAACGCATCTTGCAGGACTGTTGGTGAATTAAAGTGAATTTGATGTGGGCTACGGGAAGTAACAGGAGAAAAAGATGACTGCCAACTTCTGATTGGCCATTAAAGTCAATGATGAATATGGCTGTCAAAGAGAGACATACATGTTGGTTTATATGGGGGTGGGGGGTGGGGGGTGCTCCTTGCTCTGTAGGACCTGCCTGGTCAGATGTGCCATCATGTCAATATCTAAACCCTTAATATAAAATCAAACACAACATAAATAGAAAACACACAACCACAGTGGAGTGTTTGACATTGAAATGTGATGAATTTACCACCCAGACGTCTGCCTATTTCCCCCCATTCATTTATGAGGATATCCATACACCTATCTGTCAAATTAAAAAGAATACTTAAGTACACTAAGCATCCCTTCCCACTTTTTTAAAGACTCGTTCCCTTCAGTCTCCACCGATTATTTCACACGATAAACCCTCCCTGTTCTAAGACGTCTCATCGGCCTTATGTTAAGTCTGCTTATGCTACATGTTAGAAAATCTGCTTAAAATTCTATATCGCTCTTTTGTTCGGCTCCACTTGTTAACGACTAAACTTCAAAGGCGGCCCCTTCATTAGCTCAGACCTACAAATCCCTGTCAGTCATTTACATTTGTTAAAAAAGGAAGGAATGGGGGGAGGGACTTCATTTTCAAGTCCAGGTCACTGAAAGCTACATCTAATTCTATCTAAATCTAAAATCTAAATATTAATTACAGCCCTATGTATAAAATAATACTGAAAATTAAAATTCATAACTGCACAAAATCTTTAAAATAAAATACAACCGGACAACAACTTTCGTATAGGTTTGCTAATAAAATGGTGTCGGCGGGTAGTAAAATATGTAAGCTTAGAGAGGTGTGTAGCCAGGACGACAATGAATGAACGTGGGGAGCCCGAGAGATTGAGAGAAAGGTTACTGTACTTGTATTTGGATTTTACTTTGGTGAACCTCCCTCCCTCGGTGTTTTCGCCGCTGAGTGATGAGGGAACGCAATCTTAATTAAAAAATAATAACAATAACAATAAAATGAAAACTTTGCTGTATTTTTTTTCCCATTCTAAAAAGGTGCGGGAAAAGTCCTTTATACCAAAACCAAAATTATGACGAGTATGCATATTTTCAAAGCCTGAGATTTACCGGGGTTTATGTATGTATGTCCAATAAATTAATCAAATATTTGTCATGCCAAATGATCAACTGCACGCCAAAACACGGCCTCTTGTAAAACTTAAAATTATATTTTACATTCTTCATTTATACGCTGAAGTATACAGACTCATTTTATATTATATCATATACACATCACATATAAACTGTTGATCGTTCCAGTTTAACTTGCCATATTGCTTATAGGGTTTCTTTTCGTTATTTAACACGCCACTGGGTGTAAGGGCTATCCGCTTATCTCAGTGTTTCATCGAAGTGTAACATTTATCTGCATAGGTCGTTTGGGAAAACACAGTACACATTAACCTACATAACAAAACACCTGCATCTATTCACTGTCAAAGCGTGAAGCGAATAGGGTACAAATAAAACTATTAAATACACAGTGAAACGTCATGGAACTGAGCAACAGGACTTTTTATTATATGGTCACATTTTAATTACTCACGCTCTATTCTATAAGCTGGGTCTCCTTTGCGTTTAAATTGATAAATAAATTAAATAGTGGGTCGGTTATACGGCATATGAGTCTTACACGATATGTGGACAAAGTGGATTTTGTAGGAGACAATGAGTTGCTCTTACCTGCAGACCGCCTGGGCGCTTGCTGTTTTCTCCTAGGCATACTGCTGTCCAAGACTTTCCACAGGACTTTTCATGCAGGAATCAAAATAATGAGCGAGCGAGGAAGGAAACCAGTGCAACAAAACAGATATTTAAATCGCTGCAAGTTTCTTCTCTTGGTGCTTCTTTGAGTAAATATCTAGAATCGATGTGTATTGGAATCGTTTCAAAAGGATGACTTAAGTCTCCAAGTCGATGCAAGTTTTAAAAAATTGTTTTTTTCCCCCTTTATAAATATTGATATAAAGGTAACAAATAAAAAAACACCTTCTGGTGGTATCACTAGATAGCTGCGAAGTGATGTCTTCGCCAACTCAGAGCATGTTGACCGGGGAGAGACGCATCTCTGCGTATCAGTTTAATGGCAGAAAAATAGACAGTCATCGGAGCTGAGTTTCACTCCCCCCGGTTTCCATCGGGAAAGCTTCAGCCTTGCAGTAACACTTTGAGGTCGCGTCTTCTTTCGGGAAAAGAACGAGAGAGAACTGTTTTTTTAAAAATAATAATAATAATAATAATAATAACAATTTAAAAACATCAACAACTCCCACACGAGAAACAATGTTTTACATTGTATTTCCGCCTCAGCGCTCTTCCCAAGTTAAAGCTCTGCGATCGGGAAAAGGCAGGGAAAGGAGAGACGGGCATGAGAGGGTGAACGGCAGTCAGTCAGTCACTCCTCCGAGACCAGACAGCCTCTCCGCCGGTGAGCACCTTCGGTCCCGCGGATCACACACTCGCCTTGGCTTTACATTGTATCGACACTGATAAAAAATAACGCCGAGCGCCCCCCGACCCCCTGTTCCAGGTACATGCGGCCACTTGATGTAGTGCGGAGCCCGCAGTTAAACGGGGTCCAGATGAAAGGCGAACGTCCACTCGCACGCAGGGACGGACTTGGACTAATTGGTCTTATTTGAAACTCCGGGGAGCGGATCGGACCGGATCGGGCTTCGGGTCTTCCTCCGTGAAAAATGCAGCGCACATTCAGGGTTGCAGGAGCGCCTCAGACAGCCTCAACTGATAGACAGACGCATCGAGTCGGTCCCCCTGCTTCACTTTTACTCCACCCCTCGCTACGAGCGTCACCCTGACAGTCAAACCTACCTGTCAATCTTTTTAATTGTCTTGTTTTTTCCTTGTAACTGAGCGATCCGACAAAGGGAGAGCGTCGCTCACCGCACATGTGGGACGTGCTCGCCTTTCCCGGTCATTCAAATACTTTGCATTTTTTACGAACCTGTTTCATTATTTTACGTGCCATTGTGTTTTATAGCCACTGTTGCCGGCATTGCTGTTGTTGTAATTGAGGGTGTACAAGTAATAAACTTACAAGTAGTATTGGTAGTAATGAGTAGCCGTAGTGATACTATATAGCCACAATCAATAAAATAAACAAAACTACAATACAATTAAGCTGGCATCACCTTTACAGTAAAAGGACTGAGGCAGGCGACACTTTTGGTGGCATCCTGCTTTTTACCCTAAGGTACAATTCCGAGTGTTGCATATGAAGGAGACGCTTTTATTTTTTAAGCTGTGGCGTTGTATTTTGAACAGTTTATATTTTCATTAATATTTTGACCTTAAACACCGAAACCGTGCAGGTGAAACACGGTGCCGGGTATTCTTCACGCTGCGGGCCGGGTTCAGCACGCTTCCTCGAATGCCATGCTTCCCATTGTCCCATCAAAGACCCCTTCGTTTGCACTTGTGCAAGGGATCGCTTTCCAAGAGTGCTACAGCCTTTATCTGGCGAGGATGCAGAAACTAACAATGGGAGCTGCAAGTATTTGCAGGATGTGTGAACTCGCCGCGCTGAAAAAGTGGACACCACTCTTTGCATCCTTAAAACGTGTCTTTCCAAGACTGCTGGAAAAAAATGGGCTGCTGGAAACTGTAGATTGATTCGTTACACCTTACGAGGAAGTGAATATTTCGCACGGGAAGGGGAGGGACTCCGCGTGCAAGTCTGGGAGCGCATAAAGGTTTTGTATGCTTGTGCATTACTTACTGAACAATTGGAAACATCTACAAATTTAGCAACATATTGCCAGAAGTGATGCAGTTATTCGGTAAATATTGTGGAATCAAATAAGTTAATAAAATAGGTGTATTTTAAGCTATTGCGTTAAATCAGCAAAATTAAAAACGAGCGCTGCATGCAACCAATGCATAGTGCCCATTAACTTTGTTTTTTTTGTCTCTCGCTCTCTCTCTTTCTCTGTTGGTGCAATGCCCTTCTGTTTGTAGTTAGCGGAATGATAGTTTTAGTCCTCGGTGGGAAATGCGGAATAAGAAAAAGCAACACTTTGGACGCCAGTGAGATTCGGTCCATCGTAGATGTATGGCACTCCACCTCTGGATATTGCAAAGGCTCTTCACTACCTAGGCTACACCAGATTTAGTGAGAATTTCAGAGAGGCAGTCCATGTGAACGGTTCATGTCCTGATACCTGGCGATTCGCGGACCACTTTATAATTTGGTGAGTTTTTATACGTTCTGATTTGTGCACTCTGTAAAGTCGATCTAATTTTATTAAAAAATATATATATATATATATCTTCTTTTGTAAAAAAAAACAAAGGAAAATAATAAATACACTATAGCGTGCGTTTCGACACGTAAAAGACTACTATTCTGGTGTAATGGATATGGGAAAAGCTTACCCATACTATAATTTATGTCCAGAAATAAATCCTTACCTCTTTCATTGCAGTACTTTCTTGAGTCATTGCCAGTTGCAATCAAACCTATCATTTATGCAGAGTGGGTGTTAGAGGGAGATAATAACGTGGACGTATTTCCAAGTTCCTCCTCAACATCTGTCCATCTATCCATCCCAGCATATATTTCGAGCTGTCTGTCTCCACTGATCTTTTCTTACGTCACCGACCTGCCATCAGAAACTCGGCAGGAAGCAAATGTGGCACAGACGCACGAAGCTGTTGAGAAACGTCTTTTTTTTGCACTGCAGCAAAATTCAATATACCTAGGTCCATTAACCTTCTTAGATCAAGGCATTGTGGGGTAACATAACAGAATTTTGCTGTCCTTTGAGGGCTGATTCGGTGTCATCCTTTCTTGTTTTGTTTTTTACACTAAAATCGAAATAGCTGTCAACAGTCAAATGTTTTATTTATGGTGCTTTGTCCATTATTCAATGACGAATGTTACGTGGTAGTTTTAGACTGTGGTAAATATAGAATTTGTAGTCTTTATTTAGACTAACTTTTTATTTAATATTAATATAACAACACGTTAAAGTTTAGGCACGTCAGGGGAAGGGACAGTGATAATGAAATCCACTGAAAGTTGTAATTTATTGCGTTTTTGTACTGAAATTGTGTGCCTGCGCGTAATGTCTTACGCATTATTAATATTAGCATCCTTATATATCATCGATTTTATATGAATGATTTTATTGCGTATTTTCAATATATTTACAGACATGACATATACTCTTCATAAGCTCACGAAAATATGCTGGCCTATTCGTAATACATTTTAATAAGATAAACTGTCTAAGGAATTCAGAAGATTAAAATTACCATAAAATTGGAAAGATGGAATATAAATCCGTTTTATTTTAGAATTAGTAGGATTTAGTCGTTGTAGCAATTAAAATGGATGTAATCAAATGCTCACGGTTGTGTAAAAGACGCAGCGTCGTTACACAGCCATATAACCTTTGTTTCACCTTTTGGGAGTTAGAACGAAGAAGTGGATTAAGCGGGGTGATCGTGGTCTGGGGGTCTCTGTTCATTATAACACCTTAACGTTTTAATTCAGCTTTTATATGCGTTACGAAACAGGGACACGGGCGAAACCTGTTCTTCAACCCGCATATAAACTCCTTTGTCCACCTTTAGATGGTTAACGGAGCGTTTCTGAATTTGCTCTGTCAACCATGTCGTTTGCTTCACTCAAAAATAATCTTCTTAAAAGATATTACTTTTTTTATTGTTATTTGGATGGTTTTATGCTGCTAGACCAAGAAGCCTTTGGTAGCTTTTTCTTTGACTATCCAACTTGTCTTAATTTGCAAAGGCCGGCGTAATTAACTCTTTTAGCCATTTCCATTTAAGGGACATTGTTTTGGGAACCCTCGGTAATTAAGTAAATTAGTATAAACATGACTGTCCCAGCTAACACACTTACGAACAGCGCTTTTGAATACATGCAGGCCTGCGAGTAGTTTGTATTTAAAGGGGCCATGCACGAATAAATTATTGAGAATATGACGCGGTACTTGTTGGTGCGCCACTATTATATCCTGATTCAAAACTTGTTGGCAAAACTCTTTTCCGTCTCTTAACGTTGTTCAGCGCCTCTCCGTTAATGTTTTACATATTTAACTAAGCGTTTTGTGAACGCGCAGGCAATTAAACACGGGCTAGTGAAAAACCCAAGAAAAAGTAAGGAGGCAACTTTCCAGATTCTTTACAGAGGGGGACATTTTCCGTGAACATACACATTTAAGATTCCGGGGTAAGTATTGAAACAACATATTCAGAAATAATTGCTTTCTATAAAGAACACAAAGTTCCAGTGTTGGTGGGTGGGTGGGTGGGTAGGGGGTGGCGGTGGTACACATTTTTGAATCTGAGTAATATTATGATTAATAAAAGTTTTCTTATTAGTATTATTATTGAATTAATTTATTCTGATGCTCTCCAATAATGGTAATCTCAACCTCCTAAAATAATTTTTTTATCAGACATGTTAGGCCTAATGCCACTGAACAATAATATTTCTCGTTTTTAAATCCAGCTAGAACGGCATTGTCCGTGGTACTAGGTTTTATTTGCTGTTATGATCTCAGGCAGAATCATGCTTATTACTAAGGAAAAATCTTAATAATGTAACGTAGGTACAGCATGTTTAATTATTTTTAATTGTTCTATTTTGTAAGTATAGGCTGTATCACACTAAGTTATACTGGTGTGATAATGGATTTTAAATTCGACTTATAGTAGTCTCCTAGTTTACCAGCGTTCTATTGGTAACTCGGCGCAATGGACGAACACATACTCTGAAAAACGGAACAGACATTAGGATACGGACTTAGTTCCCGCATATACATATATACCCATTGGCATCTCTTAGGACGGATATTTGAGTTAGCGTTTTGAAACGCGGTTCTCCCTTCACGCACCTCTCATCCCGGGTTTACTTACTGACCGAAGACTTTCTGACATTTCCAGCAAGCAGTAGAAAGCTACAAGGGCTCTCTGGAGACACTTACAGTCCGCCCCGCCTGCAAAAGTCTCTACTATTGTACCTAAGTAGAGGAAACCAGTGAATTCTATTCCTACCCTTAAATATGTTTTTTTTTAATCCCTTACAGACAAATTGGTTACAAATTTGTGGCTGGGATAAAAATTTCCTGCCCAGCACGTGTTATTTATTTGGAGTAAATTTAGTTTCAAACCGTAGCCTGATAAATGTCGTGTTGTTTCTGTTGCGCGTTATTTTATTTTATTTTAATATAAGAAATAGGCTCATTATAATTTGGTTTAAGGGCTAGTATATTAACAATAATATAAAAAACTTAATGAATACTGACATTTTTAAAACCATTGACTATTAGAAACAATGAAAGCATCAGTGGTTTTTGATGGTAGACGGGTAGATGCAACAGTCCGGTACATTGTTCACTGCCAACATAAAATCCTGAAAAAAATACCAATAACAACAATAACAAGCAAATAGACTTGATGTAGCGAGACGACACGTTGGCATTCGCGTTAAGGTGTGAAGCCCCCCCACTGCCAGTTAAAGGCGTTCATCTCAGCCGCTGACTTGGGCTCTCCATCAGAGCTTGGCACTGCTGACTGATGATCGTGTTTTACCCCAACGGAAAACTGGCTCTGGTCAGAGCTGTAGTTTAGCTTTTTTTATTATTATTATTCTTATTATTATTTCCCTAGTACTTTGAGTCATGGTAAAATTACAGTCAGCGTCAATGAGACTGGGATGTGCGGAAGACAAAGGAATCCACATTTATTAGACACAAAAGCATTTCTGTAACCATTGAAGGCAATTTATATTATATATTCTATTTCAATCTACTGAAAAATATTGTACGGTGATTAACAGTGATTATTACTATACATTGTATTAATACTGTATTCGTTACTCCCTTTAAATGTGTTATATATAAATGCAGCAGTGCTGAAAATGAGCAAGCAGAATTAACAGATAGCATTCTCCCCACAGTCACATTCTAAAGGCTGATCTGGCACTTTATCAATGATTTTTTTTCCCCCTGCCACTGGCTTAATTGGAATATTTTAATTTCTGCAGAAAGCCGCTTGGCATCCCCTTACTGCTTTGTAAGCCGTCTGTATGTCACACAAAGATGCCACAGCACGGATGTTGAAGGACGTAATAAATAAATTACAGAAATGTCTTTCCAGCCATGGGCACATTTCTATCTAGGATAGCAGCTCACCAAAGACAAATACTGCACCGGGATGAAAAACTGCACTTGGTGCTTTTGTGTCTCTATGTACAATGAGTCCTTATGACATACAATACATTCTGTTTTGATGCACCCCCTGTGGGCCAGGATTGCACGAGGGTATTTTCCAAAGGGAGGGAGAATCACTGGCAAAATAAACTGGAGTGTCTTGAGTCCCGTTGCGGTAGATGTAGAGAGAGGAGCTGCAACTGAACGCTCACACTACACTTCGGGGGACCTTGCGTGCTCGACTGTGATGGAGAAAAAAAGAAAATACATAATCATAAACACTCTTTAGAACTCTGCTTTCGCTTTTTGTCGGATATGTTCTAACTGTCACAGTTTCGTTATCCTATAGTATTTTCATCTGTAGTTGTGACACTACTGGTATCTGTGTATGTATTTAATTCTGTCCCCTTTCACATGTAGATCTGTGGGCCCCGGTGTGCTAGACGGGCCCTTACGTCTCTCTGGACGAGGATGTCTTCAGGATGGGACTCCAGGGGGTATAGGTGAGGCGGGTGGACTTGTCCCGAGTGGCAGGGGCAGCTAACGAGTGGGTGGGAGATGGGGGGGCTAAGGCCTTCTTCTGCTAATTATAGATCTGTGCGAAGCGCTCGGCACCGCCATCGCTGCCTGCGCCAGGAACCGTCACGTACGTCGAGATGGTGTCAAAGGACGGTGGATGGGGTGGGGGGGGGACTTACAAACGAGCTCAAGACCGGCATGTGCGACTGACCCGTCGACCGTTCATCACCGAAATGACTCCAGGCCTTTGAGAGGAGTCACCCAGCACTACGGATGTGGGCCTCGCTAAGAAGGGGAGACTGACCTCCATCAGTTTTTAATCACAAGGTACCGTGATCTGGCGTGTAGAATGATCCAAAGGCCTTTTTTATCGAGGGCTGCACAGACGGCACCATAAGAGTTTGTAAGGACAGCTCAACGTGGAGGAGACAGCCTCCACAGTGGAATTCAGCTGCTTCAACAAAATGCCACATAGCATGTTTGGAAACATACACGGGGCGTTGGTGTGTAAGTGGGGACAGGAATGATGGGAAGTCGCCGGTGCCCTGGGCCTCGGGTCATACAGTGGCTGGCAGGCCTTCAGCAGCTCATGGGATGCCCCCCCACACCCCCCGACCTCACTCCCCTGCTTCCTGTTGGGTTACAGGAGAATGCGCTGTAGACATGAGACTGGGGTGGGGGGGGGTGCGTTTGCCGATGCGGGGGGGGAGTTCCCCAGGGGGAAGTTTATGCAACTAGATCCAAGGGAATCAAAAAACAACCAGCTGCAATGGCAACATGACGGGAACATACAGGTGTGACGGCCCGCGATCTGCCGTTTCTCATTAACGTGTCACAGCTAAACAGGTCACAAATAGAAACCAGGGTCTTAAACACGGCAAAGAAGGTTTATACACGTTCAGCTGAACTCATTCAGGGCTGTCGCACAATACATACATTTTTATTGTTATTAATAATATTTGATTTTGTTAACTACTTCGTTTTGAGATTTTAGCTGTGATTGGATGCTTTACATTTGCGTTGTTGCTAACAAAATGTTTATTTATATTTTTATTAATGGCATGTTTCTACAAAATTCCTTCAGCCACTTCCTCGGAATGTGGGGGGGGGGCTCTGTTCACAGGTAGCTACAGTAGCAGAAGGGTGGGCCTTTGTGCTTCTCTGTTTATTTGGACAGCAGCCTAAGGAAGTAGCTGGAAAATCATGGTGGGGACCCTACGGAGACATTAACCCTACAGCAAGGTCAAGCACACCTTACAAACAAACAGGAAGGGAGCTACGTGGGCCTGTAAGACAATAACCATTAAAAAAAAAAAAGATCAAAATCACATTTGCTTCGCTCAGCCTTGTCTTGGTAGCTGTCCAGGCGACAAGGTCTGCGGTGTTTTTGCAGTGGATGATCTGCTGTGGCCTGAAGCTTCAGACTAGAGTCTCCAGCACTTCCAGAAAACACAACCTGAGGCTTCTGCTCATAAATAACAATGTTTCGAGACAATAAAATATATTTTAGTATTGTTTTTGTTCTACGGCTGTTTGTTTATTCCTTTCCTTTTTCAGAACTGAACTTGATTGCTCTGTCGATTCTTGTAATTATTCCTGGCGGTCAGATTTGACAATATCATTGTGTGTTTTTTGAAATGACTCCTAAAACTGTTTTTCTCCTTTAAAAGGTAGTTGACTGATATTTTGTGGGGATTGAATGTTGAGTGATAGAGATTGGTGCCTTAAGACAGATATATATATATAGTGGGTTTTTTTTAGGAAATCAATATAGAATCATTGTAGCCATGGAGTAAACAGAGAGGGATTTTATATAGACACTGACTTGCACTTTGTGTTTTGTTTATCCATTGACAGTCTAAATAGGACAATATATATTAAAAACAATAAAGAATTGGATTTTATTTTGACACATAAAATATCGCAAGTATCTTATCAGATAGGGAAATACAATTAAGATGTCACTTTCCACACAGGGTCGGGAACATAAATGTTATCTTTTATTTTAGCTTTATAATAATCCTGTATCACTTTTGCGTGAATTTGATCAATACATTGAAGAATAAATTAATTCAAGGTATTTAATGGTGGCAGAGGTGAAGAACTTACCATAAATAAAATATCATAAATCATTCATCTTCCTTAACATTTTAATGCGGTTACGTCTAACGCTTAGTATTAAATGAGAATGTTTACCTAGGTGATGAATGTGTACAATTTGGGAAGTAAAATAAAAAAGTCGGGGAGTGTAACACAAAGCACATGGGACACTGTCAGCATACTGCACATTTGAAGTTGTTGTGTGGATGACCTTGGGCCAGTAATATGAAAGACACATCCAGAAAACATAGCTTCCCTTTGTTCACGTCTGCATTCTTTAACAGACAACAAATAGGTTTCATACTACGCTAATTATTTGGCGTCTTGCAATAATACCGCTCAGTCATGTCCGAAGGTATAAAAACATGAATAATTAGGAGCCATCCCTGGGTTTTATCTAAATTATAGTAGCGAGCTGTTCCTTCCCTTAATTAAGTAGCTTTGGTCCAGCGCAAGACGTAAATCATACAGTCAAAATCAGACAGGTATGCAAATCAACTGTATTTTTGACAATATGTGTACCTCGTTTTCTAAATTAGATTTCGGCTATGCTTAGTCGTTTTTACTTGTTATTTGTAGTTTATTTTTATAATAGGGCCTCATTTGCTTTGATGCTTGGTTGTGGACAAGAATAGGATTCACAACGTCCTACTTATAAGTTTATGAACAGAGAGCTTGAAGTTTTCCCTTAATTTTCATTTAATGATATTTTTTTCAGCCACTAGAACAATACTATATGGGTTAATATGTCAGTATTAATTTGTATTCTTTGCTTGAAATATTTATCTAGTTATCTTGTAATCCAGACTAGAACGGTTTTGCGGACCACCTGAACTTCTCACAACTTTTAAGTCTTGACAAAATTTTCTTGTGTTAATAAAAGTTTAATTGCTACATTCCTGTGCGAGTTTCAAAGTAAAAGCAAATTGCAAATTAATCCTCCTTCTCCCCGTGACACTGTATTGGATCCCCCAGTACTCCCATTGTACTCCCTCCCAGATTCTGGACCAGCTGAAATACCCCTAAGGAAACGAGCCGTGAGTAAATACAGCTGCTACAGGAAGTCGCCACAGGTGACCCGATGCTCACAGAAGTGGGAGGGGCATCACCTCAAGCTGGGATTCAAAACTGTTACAAAATATAAGAGCACTCAACTCTTACGGCTTTGTTTATAAAACAATGCCTACATCCAATTAGCATTTCCCTTATAATGTAGCACAAAAGGACACCATAATGTTGCGGTGCGTGGGGGTTCTTTTTTTACAGATATGTCACCATCATGGTGTCTGGCAGTGAAAGTATGCTATTAACGCCATGTTTATACAGAAACATTTTCCAAAACCTCTATTATTTTAAATAGCAGCTGTCAATTCTTCCTATCTGAGTGAAATTTATGAAAGAAAACCACATAACAGCTTCACAGTCAAACATCCAGCTTCAGTGACCTTTACCACCAGCAGACACTTTCTGGTTTCCATGTCAGGATATGTTCAGTATCACGTGATCCTGTATCTAGGTGTTTCCCAATCCGGTACTTGGGGACCTACAGACAGTCCACATTTTTGCTCCCTCCTAGCTCATGGTAGGAGCTGGGAGGGAGCAAAAATGTGGACTGTCTGGCAGGGAGCACAGAGGGAGCAAAAACATGGACCAACTGTGGGTCCCCGAGGACCGGATTGGGAAACTGCTGTATCTGAATTGAACCCTCACCCAGCACTCGCTGTATCCTGGGGCAGCTGGCAGGTTAGCACTCAGGATTAGCTCTCCGTGGAAGCTGCATGTCCAAGTTTACCATGCTTCGACTGGAGGAGCTGCAGAGTCTCTGAGTGCAGAAGAGAGGCCCCCGTCGGATGTGTTTATAAGGCTAACCAGTGATGGCCCTGGGCAACCATGTGTCTACCTTCTGGGGTTAAGTCCCATAACACATCCACCTAGAAAACCAAAGCCAAGGGTGTAATTTGACCCCCTTCATGTAATATTTTTTTTTACTTTTCAATTTCATGTGTAGCCATGTCAAGGGACTCGAATGAGCTGATTATCTGTTTGTCAGAGACTGTAAAGAGGGCCTCACCATAGTATGGACCTCCTTGCTTCTTAAACACTTAATTTCAACAGCTTTTAGTACATTTATTTAATTTATATAGGAACAAATAATAATATTATTTCATATAATTAATTATTAATAATAATAATCACAATAACAATAAAAATAGTATAATATAACAATACAACAACAACAATTATAATAATAATAATAATTATTATTATTATTATTGTTGATAATAATGATAATATAAATAATAATGTATTTTCAACAATCATTTTTTCTTACTAGAATTTCTCTTAAGGTATAAAAATATGTGTGTAATCCATTGTGAGAAACAAATTCTGCATGTAAGAAACTTGAACTTTGATTATCCCCCTTTTGTGGTGGTTCCTCTACCTCTAGAAGTACCAACAATTCAAAATTATGGTCCAAAATGTCCTTTCGAATGCTGGCATTTGCTGTGGTAAGATGACTCTGAACTAATGTAAACTTGTTTGATTGTTAATAATGTACCAACCCCATGTTAAAGGCTCTCTTTCGGAGGACCGTAATGTATAATCCCAACATTCCCCCCAACCTCGGCCGGCCCTCCAGCCTCTCAACAAACCGCGTGACAAGCACACCAGCCTCCAGACCTCATGGACCACGTGTTGAGAC
>JAAGVU020000045.1:8196237-8210706 GCA_011763525.2 Mormyrus iriodes | reverse complement strand
ATATCAGTACAGCTATCCAGCATGATTTTTTTTCCCATTGAGATCTGATGTGTTTTTAAAGTGTTCCTTTAATTTTTCTGAGCAGTGTGTGTATATATATATATGACCCAGGCACCTGAGGTTTAGTCAAATAGTTCCAGGTTCCTGTGGCCCCAGACGACTGACTGTATATACTCTAAAGTGATTAGCTGAACGAGCTGCGATCGCTGCAGACGACTTCCTGTTTTCACAGCCTTCACGTTTCGTTCGGGTGCGATGTGCACACCGCGTCTTTCCGAATTGCTTCCGCCGGGCCCTTGTAATCTTCACAATTACAAGTTCAGATGGAAAGTTAACACAGGCTCTGATGACCTGAACACTGTTTTCAAAGCCCGCTCCATCCTCACTCAGATCTGATCTCCTCTGTAATTTGCAGTCAGCCATGCGTGGGGCTGCGGTCTTAGTGTTGGGCGTATCCCTCCAACCCGCCCACTCGGCCCTGTGTCATCGGTAGAGCGTTGAATCTGACTCAAGGGTGGAATATAAAGAACTAAGAAATGGAAGGATTAAAAAAACAACAACGGCATCATCTGTGACATTCTGTAGCGCTTGACCTCACCAGCCGGGACTCACCAGCAGCCCCCGATTGTCGTCACAGTACTGCAGGCCTTCAGTCTGTCCCCTGAGCCTCTCCTGGTCCAGCCACGCGGCGCCCACATCATCGGAAAGTCTGCTGATTGCAGGAACAGACCCTCAGAGTTGTTTTTGTATTTCTGGACATTTGTCATGGGTGCTTCTAAACAGCAGCTGAAAATAACTAAATATTAAATGTAATTCCTTGACTGAATGTAAAGCATATATGTAGATTTATCCATCCATCTACCATATACATTTTACACTTTATTTTTATTATTATATATATTTTTTTATATATCTTTTTAATTGTTCTGTACTTTCTTCTTGTACGTTCTGATTCTAGTTGTGAATCAATATTGTATAGCACTTTGGTCAGCGTCTGCCGTTTTAAGTGCGCTTTATAAATAAATTTGCCAGTACGGAGTGACGTTATTCCCTGCCTACGTGGCCGACAGACACTTCATAGACGTAGTTGCTGAAAAAGTCAGCGCCTGTGTAACTTTATAGCTTAAATTGTGCACCCACTAAAAAAATGACTGTTCCACTTTGTGCTTCTTAAGCTCCTATGGAAAGTAGGGAATATGGTGGATTTTATTTTACGCCTTTATGTTGAATCCTCTGTCCAGATTTATTTAAGGATTTAAATGTGCTCCCCAAAGAAATGCAAGACCATTAGATTCTTATTATAAAAATACTATTGACCTTTCAAATGCATTGGTACCCAAGGCTCAGAAACAGACTTTTTTGGGCATCTTTACCCAATGCAGCTTACTATATTATTAACATATGCCAGTCTTAATAAAAGTACTGTGTCACTTTATTAAAAAATTTAAGTACAACAATATAATTTTTATGATCCCATAAAGGAGGGGGTGGTGAATATTCATTTTTTAATGCACACTGAACCTCTGAAGTGACCGCAGTAGATTACATAATAGATTTCTGTTTTGTGTGAACCCAACACAATGTATTTTAGCCAATATCCCGCACTCCGATTAAACTCCTTTTTTGTCCATCTCTGCAATGTAGGACTGAGAATAACAGCTTGTGGGATGTGTGGCTCCCTGCCTATTCTGAAGGCTGCAAGAGGGTGATGATTTTGGATGGTGGTGGGGGGGGGGACCTGTGTTTGTTCTTGTCCTGTGCCTAATTTAATGACTCCATAATGATGCCTCAGTTTTGCATCAAAGTGAATCCCCCCACCCCGCAAAACAGCCTCGGAGGAGCCCCTGGGCTGGGCTCTCAATGCTACCCTACGCACACCCTGATTAGCGCTAAAATGCTAATGCTAAAACTATTCATTAAACGAGAGCAGGTAGCTTAGGTAGTACTGGCTGGCCTCACATTGTCATTACTGTAGGTCTGACTGTGTACATAGCCGCATGTGTTCTCCTTGTGATGTAGCTGGCTTTCTCCAGATCTTCTCATCTTCTCTCACATTCCAAATAGGTCCTTTTTTGAAATACCTTATGTGAAATATCTACCTGCAAGAATGAATAAAAACTGTACTTCTACATAAAAGTCCATTTTTTAATTATTACTAATATCCATCTGTCTTCCAAATGTTTATCCTGGACAGGGTTTCGGGATTCATTATTATTATCTTACTGTGACCTGGACACCTAGGTAGCTTTTGTTCTATGCCCTAACGTGGTTGATGTTGTGTCCCTCTGTCGCTGCCTTTCTACCTGGACCGGCTGTCTGTCCCCATCACCAGAGACCCTCTGGATGAAAGGCAGGGGCCAGAACTGAGATGAAATGGCAATGACGTGACTGCCTGAAGTGTATAAAGCAACAAGACCTGTTTTTGTTTATATGTTAAAGTGTCCATAACTGTATAATGATTTGGCCTCCTAGATCAATGTATCCTGACCCCATCCCCAGGGACAGCCAGAGAGTCCACAGCTGTCTCCGTACTGACAGCTAATCAAGAACACCAAATACCTGGTACAGGCGTGTTGGGACCTGAGAGAAAGCAAATGTGGACTGTCTAGGGGTCCCTGAAGACTGGATTGGGAAACACTGTTCTAGATAGATAGATAGATAGATACTATATTACTTTATTACATTAGTTCTGGGTCTTCATCCTCTATTGCTTGGTGGAATCTATGACATTAACACCTGCTCAAAGGCAGTTGCCCACGTGCAGTGGAGATGCCCTCTGTGTAGCCCTTGGAAGGTGGCGGTCAGGGGGTGGTCTTATCAGGATCAGTCTGACAGACCTCCCATATCAGGCTGGAATCAATTAGATCCCTATCCAGAAGCCATTCCTTGTCTTTTAGTCCATAACACTACCAGTCAAGTGATTACTGGAGACCCTTCTGAGCCCTGAGAGAATCCAGGGGTGGAGACGGCATTACAAGAGGGGCTACAAGACTGACAGGTTCTGGTTTAAATAAGAAGAGACGCAGGAGAAATATGATAACGAGGCTGGCAGTGCAAGACAGTGCGTTACCAAGTTAATAATAGCAAGCTATATGAGAGCATTCCTATATCTTTTGGTGCTAATTTACGAGACTCATTGCCCAGGGCAGAACGGGGATCTGACTGAGACTGAGAAAGGCAAGCTATTTTATTTCTTTAAAGGGTTTGAGTGTACCAGAGTGTGTGGACAGACTTGTTTACTACAATGCATCCAGTCGTCCTCTGCCAGAGGAAGGCCTGTGCGAAACAGAACTGGTTACTAGCCCTAGACACCCTGGAAGGGAAAAAGCCCAGCAACAGGACTGATTAAGGAGTTAAGGAGTATGGATATGATTACAGAGTGCACATGTAATTTATTCTGTAGAAAACTGTAAAAACCCACGGAAAATGTGTTGGATATAGCTTTTTTCAGACAGTAAAAAGATGAGGAGGCCATCCAGGTTTACTAACCCGAACCTTACCACATCATTCACAAAAGCACAGAACGTGGCAGCGCCATTGACGAAGCCAAAGGGCAAGACTAAATATTCATAATGCCCCTACACTATTGTTAAACACCATTTTCCAATCCCCACTCCCCATATATAGACTAGATTGTAATTGTATCATAAATTTAACTTAGTATATCTCTAGCTGCCCCTAAATAGTTTTATTATAACAGATATGTGAAATAGAGTACCTGTTTTAAATTGGGGTATCACTGATACTCGTTAATCGATACGAGGCCTCAATGTTGTTTTGCAACCAAGAAAATTTGTACCCTGCCAGGAGAGATAGACAGATAGATGATAGCAGGTTTGTAGAGCCCTGGTTATGTAGTTTCTCTTAGCCTGGGATTGAGGGAACGATATTGGATAAATACAACCTCAAGGGACCGTACTGCCTGGCAATGGATCAACTGCACATCATGTGTTCAGTGCAGTGGTAGTGAAGAGACTGTGTGTATACTAAACAGCTCACCTAGATCTAGAGGTATGGTGACCTGATCTCCATATGTCTGGTTTTCTACCTGAAATGATAAATTGTGTATTAAGCTTTCAGCTACAAAATAGCTGCCAGGATTCAGTGTACTTGGACATCTGCTGGAAAATAACCCAATAACAGTCCCTATTGCTCTGAAAATACTGAGGTATGTGTAGGTGCAGAGAGCCAAACTATAAATATAATTATATGATGTACGGTCAAACAAATCAAACAAACAAGGTACAGATGGACAGGTGGTGATTAAAGTGAAAAAGGCAGGTGGCGTGTATGCCTGAAGAGTGAAATAATGAAGCTGGGCCGCTGAACTCGCTAAAGAAGCCTCAAGATCTAGCAGTGACCTGCTGGACTGTATATGTTGATGCAGCAATGTGGAAATGTGTACATCTCTAATATTACAGAGCATAATGGGAGTGTGGCAAGGACGTAGAAGCGCACATTTAACTCTGCCTGATCCATGTCTGAACCCCCGCACATCAAAAGCAAAATCAGACTGAAATCCACTCAACAGCCACTTTGTAAGGTACATCGGCTTCATTATGTTAACAGGCAGGTGCTACAAACAGAGAATCGTGTGGCATAAAGCACAGAGACGATGTTAAATTCATCCACTACTGTTCAAGAATGTGCAATGTGTGCGACCTAAGAGATTTTGAATGTTGTTATGATAGTTGATGCCATACACGGTGGCTCTAGTCATTATCCTGCCATTTTCACATGCTACAGTCCCTATAGTTTACATAGGATAGTGCAATAAGCAAAAAAGATGTAGTTAGTGCTGGTTATGAGGGTAAAACACCTTGTTAATGATTGTGATCAGAGCAAACTGGCCAACAGGAAGCCTAAAAATATAATGTCTCCTAACTCAAAAAATGTGCTTGTTTTCCATTGGTTTGCCTTTGTTCCTCTGTTCTTATGACACAGATGTTACGATTACTTGCTGTACCTCTAGTGTTGGCAAACAATATCAGACATGGTGAACTGGGGACCTGTCAGTTATTTCAAGTCCTTTTGTTTCACTGCAAGAGGAGCTTCCTGCTCACAGGTCATCTGTGTTTCAAAGGAATCTGCCTCTCCCTGAAAGGAGACACTATGAGTAAGAAGAACATGACTCTATCTTTTTGCTAACTGCTTCATGTTAGAGTCTCTTAAAAAGAATGAGCAGTCTAAATCCAGTGACTAAACTATTACTATATTTTGCGTTTCCATGCCAACACAAGATGTCTGGTGATGTGGCACTTCACTAATATGTAAGGTTAAACTGCCAATTACAGTATTTTTTTCATACAAATTATTGTTGCACAGCTAAATTGCTTATTTGTAACAATTAAAAGCTTTTTTGATGTACATCTGTATATCCGTTTGAATTAGTTTAGGAAACACTTTAAATAAACTTTGTGTTACTTGGCTTTTTTGGGGGGGATTATCTTACAGTGATAAACCAACATTTGTTCCAGTTAACGGGTTTGTTTGAGTGGAACCAGCAGGCCCATTGCTACCGCATGGCTGACAAGGATCGGAAAAGGGGATATTGCTCTTTTTCCATCAATAAATGGATAAATTACAGTGATTTCTGCACAAACAAAAGTAAAATTGTGTTAAAAATGTATTTTCAGTCAAACAGTGTGTGCCGGGAACTGGCTTTGTTCATAGTCTCATCAGAGATATCCAACAGTGACTTTCATTCGACTCTCAGTATGTGTCATGCGTTAATTAGATAAATGCATACATACAATTGCCTGTGATTATATACTGTGACTACCAGAACAAAGTCACAACTAGCGAGAATAGCCTTAAAGAAGAAGCCTTTATCTTGAGGTGTGACACAAATTATGGTTGTCTTTGAAGCTTATTTATGAAGTTTCATCTGCCCTCCTGTGGTTAGAGAATAATGCATTATTTATTAAATGTATGGACATTTCAAATGCAGCTTTTTTTTAATCACATAAAATTAAGTGAAAGGCCAATTATTTTTGCCCCGCTTCTCGAAGGCTAACATGTAACAACTCATTACTATTCAAGACAACATGCAAACTGTTTGCTATCTACTGTAGGTCCATCCGGTCCATCTGATGTTCACTAAATGGTGGAGCTCTCTTGCCAGGCATCTTTTGCAAACCGTGTTGTCACCCAAAGAACTGGGATATCCCACTATTGCCAGCTACGCTAATTACACCCGGTCAAAGCTAACGCTAGGGTGCCATCGCTCTGGCACCATTGTGCCAAAGCGAAAGAAGGCTGTTAGTCATCGTATGACTCCATGACATCCACATGAAAGTGAATGGATGTCTGATTTCACCGTGTGATCCTCGGCGATCTGCTCTTTGTTGGGTGTGCTGGAAACTTTGTTGCCAAGGGTTTCGGGTTTCAGGGTAAGAATAGGCCGGTCTGGACACAAGGCGCTGAGGATCAGATGATCTGCGTGTCCCCTGAGACCTGGTAAGGATGGCCTAGTTTGCCCAAAGCCTAGAGTCTGGACTTAGCAAAGGAGGGTATTGCTTTGAAAAAGCTGACAGGCACATGGCAGAAAAAATATGTGTGATGTAAAATTTTTTTGATTCTGTCAGTAACTGTAAGAAAAAAAAAATTGGCAGAAGTCACACATCTACTCAAAAAGGAATCAATCAGAAGAGATCTTCTGTAGGAGCCACTGTAGGGATGCTCAATGCTAGCTGTCCACCTCTCCATCACTCTACATCACTCCACATCACTCCATCCTCATGGCTATAAGATTGACTGAGAACTGAAGATCAGAGGGTGAAACCAGAGAGGCCCAATTTCAGCAAGGATCTCCATTCTCCAAGCTTGAGGTCTAATATCCCTTTTGACTATGAATTGCTGGTTGTAGCTCATAATGACAGTGGGCCTACATTAAGAGATATTTTTTGCTGTACAAGAAAGCTGAGTTTGCAGTGAGTCACTTAAAGCTGTCTTTGTTTTCATTCATTTCCCTCTTTCCTCATAAGTGGAGCCATATATCGATGTCCCCTTGTTGACTCATGGATTTAGACAGCCGATACTTTAATAAATCCCATATGCACATACATGCCGTGTTTGGAAACATTAATTTAGCTTTTAGTTTCTCACATTATTTTGATATTTTTATGTGTGCTGTTCTTTGTCTGACACAGTCGCACCCCGCTATTTCTCCTATGGTACGGCCCACATCTGTCTCCCGACGTGTAAACTTCTAGTAAATAATAATTCTCCCTCTGGTGATGGAGATATGATGAACCTGGCAATGAGCACATTTAGACTGACAAACAAACGGCGAAAGGCGTCGTTGCTTAAGCCAGGTCAGCGCTCGAAATAAAGAAGCGCCCCCCCCCCCACCTCTATGTGTTTAAGGTATGGAGTTAAACAGTGACATTTGAGGGGCACTTTACAAAACTCGCTCGGCAAAAGATCTTCTGTATCACCTAAAGAGCCTTTGTCAGTCATTGGAAAGCTGTCACCTTCTGGTGAGATACTGCAGGGGCCTGTATGACAGGTTGGAATTAATGAGTAGAGCATGACGGCAGGGAGGCAGTTGAGAAAAGAGGGCGGGATGGGGAAAAGCCTTTTGTCTTGTGTAGATAAATCTCTTCTGGGCAAGGGTTGTGAAGGCGTTTGCGGCTGCGATTCAAAGCAAAGCAGACAAATATTGTTTTTAATAGGGGGGAGAGGAATAGATGCGTGCAAAGCCCCATGTGCACACCGCCTAGTTTATTTGGGCTCCGCGCGCATTAGCATCTCCATGGTCCATCGTTTCGGCCTTAATTTGAACGATTTGTATGGCAGAATCAGTGCCGAGCTCCTCAGAGCTGTACCGGGTCATCATCGCCTCCGTTCAGAGGAGAAATGAGGCCTTTTTTCTTCTGCACGTTCGTGTGGGAGTGACGTATTCTCCCCCACGTCCGCCAGCCTCGCTTTCTCATCTGTATGGAGGGAAAATCTCAGTAAGCCGCCTTCTTTCTGGTGCTTTCCAACCAGAGGATGAACCTGCCTGTTGTCTGACAGCCTCTCCTTGGGTAGCACTCAAATCGGATGCTATCGGCACAGACAAAGGGGCGTCCTGAAGCCTGGGGGAGACGGCAGCCGGTGTTCCCGGGGACCGTGGTGGTTCTGTCGGTGCGGATTGAAAGGAGACAGCACTCCCATCGGGAGAGGTCACCACAGATGTCATCACGTGCCGCGGCGTGAGGACCACCTACAGCGCCCGTCACTCTGAGCAGCCATGGTAACCAAAGGCCGATCCCTCCCGGAGTATTGAGCCAGGTGTTCTGTGGGAATGCAGCAGACCACGCCACCTTGGCGGGAAAGCCCCTCCTTCCCTTCCCGCCAAAAGATGCTGCGCGGGTGCCGAGGGTTTCCCCACGGTGGACTCGCTTCCGGAGCGAATGCACTATGCTCGACGGAGATGTGCTCGCAGACTGCTTGTTTTCTGTTGATGTAACAATTTGTGTTAAGCGGGAACGAACACGCGCCTCCGCGGCTCGGAAATTAGTTGCGGCGGTGTTTTTGCATCTCAATTAAGCTGGGAAAACAATGGGGAGCGGCAGGGGAGGGACGCCGTGAGTGTCAGAGGGAGACGGCGTGTGACATTTCGTGCGGATTCTCCTTCGCCATGGGCGCGCATGCCGGCGAGCCAAACACCGCTGTGTCTTATCATTCCCCTTTTGTTCCACAGCTACTCTCAACATCTCCATTGTGTCACTAACCTTTGCAAATATAATTTATATAAACTTAAAGCCATTTGGTTTCAGAGTGATAAATGTCATTCGCTCTTCCGGCCTCGACGTCACAGTCGATGGCCAACGGAATCTGTCAACGTTTTCCAAATCGCAAAATCCATTGCTTTTAGTTTCAAGCCCAGACGCACGACCTTGATCTATACGGGGCCTGTTTAATTTTTTTATTTTTTTTCTGTGAGATGCACGACACTCCTCATATTTAATGAGCTGAGAAGATCTTTCAGGGCTCTTCAGTTACCCCGGGGAGCCTAAATTCAGCGTTTGTCATATGCTCTGCCCCGGACAAGTCACCTGTATTGTGGACAGCTTTCTATTAATAAGCTGAATGTCAAGGAATTTGCATATTCTCCTGACGGAAACAGACTCATCTGACAACCTACATAATCAGGTGTACTCTCTCCAAAGGCAGTTCTAAAACTGTGTCAGTCAGCAAGTTGGAAGTCTAAACAGAAAAGGGCGCGCAATTCGGCAGCGAATGAAAGACAAAAACAACAGGAGCACAATCCAAGGGGCATCGCTGATTTAAATGAGTAAATCTCTGCATACCTATTTTCATTGTGAGTGGGGTGGGGGGGGTGGTGCTGGGAATCCAGAGTGAGTCTATCAGCTTGGCACCTGCTCCGCAACATTCATGATGAAGCAAAGGTTGTCTTCATTAAGAGCATTAATATTCATGACGCATGGTAATTTTGACACAGAAAAGGTCTCAGTAACCTTTTCTTGTGTGAGAATTTTTTACTTCTCAAGGAAATTAGAGTCCAGCAATGACTTAATTAATGCTTGGTTTCTTCACTGGAGTTTGAGGGGCTGTCAGTTTGGGTCTGCGGTACCTGTCAGCCCGCGAGGAGACTTGTGGGTGAGCGGGAGTGAGGGAGAGGAGGAGATGCAGTGCCAGAACCACGTGGAGAAGAAGCCGGTGCACTTTCCGGACTCGTACGCTTGTCATTCTTTTTTTTCCTCCTCTTTTTTCAAACCCTGTTGTTCCTTCAGATGTCCTTTGCAAGTGCTATCTGCTCGAACTGGGCCTTTTATCAGCCTCTCCCTGCCTACAGATGGACTCCGCGCCCATATATGGCATGTGTTTACCTACATGTGTACCTATATATAGTATGCGGGTGCCTATATATGGAATTTTTGTATTTGTACATGCCTGTATAGTTTTATTTGTTCAAGAGGTGAATTAAGTGAAAAAATAGACTTTTACTGACTACTCTTCATGCTGCTCTATAAAGTATTTAAATGAAATATGTACTTAATACACACAATCATTTCTGCGATACTATCGTTTTAGCCACCAAACCATTTTCAGTGGGCTATTTATTTCTAGAAACAGGCGCTAAAATTAGTCCCTTTTACTCTGGGTGTATTTTGTAAATGGCTCAGTTTCCGGAACTTTCCCGATGTTCTGATAATGCTATTTCTTATGCACGTGCCATCTTGATAAAACCGGTCATGAATGGCAGCCATCTTCATGATGAATGTTAAAAAATGTAAATGCGTCTTACATAATCCTTATCTGAGGGGTTCTGCTTATTAATTCCCACAGTTGCTGCCTTTTCTGGTGAAGTGAGACTCTCTGCTGCCTGAAAATAGACTCGGGGCCGCAATGAGCGTTACGCAAACGTTCAGATGGACGCCGCTCACGCCAGCAGATGATTCTCGAACTCCATCTGGACAGGCATGCACAAACGGCTTTGCTCGCGCTCTCCAAACAACTACATCTCTATATAGCTACAGATGAATAATAATTTTATTTCACACTGACGCTGACCGGGTTCAGCTCATGTTCGTTTGCGAGGAGAGTCCACCGTATCGATTTAACATGGCGGACGAGGCGTCTCCCCTCCCAAATTGATTCATGTGGCGTGTTATAGGAGAAGAAACAGCAGCACGCGTGCGACTCGCACACTCACATACAAACAGGGCTTCGCTGGCGAGACATTACATTTTTTTCCGCCACCCCCCCCACCCCTCCACATCAGACAGTAAAAAATGTGAACATAAGGTAGCATTTCCTTTATCATGTCCCATAAAAATAGCAATTTGCTGGAGCCCTTGTAGCACAATATGGAAGACGGCGTATTTTACTGATAATGTTGAGATGACAGATAGTTCTATACCAGGAGGTTTCAGTTGTGTCTGGTTGCCGACGTAATAAATTGCCCAAGAAGGGAGGATCGGGAGACGGAGGGCGGAGAGGGAGACATGACTCCTCCTCCGAAAAGCTAGGCCCTCTCCATAATTATACGCCACGGAAATACAGGATTAATTAGGCTGATATAGGGAGGGCGACGCAGCCTCATTACGGACAGAAAGGCATCTTCACAGACACTGCCATTCAGACGGGCACTCCGGTAATGCAAGGAGACAAAGACCCCTCGTTCCTGCTCCCCCCGCCTATTATCTTACTTAAGGCCACTTAAACAAGTTCCCAGAGGTGAGGCAGAGAAACCCCTTCATTACTTCCCTCTTTCACCTGCACCGGGAAAAGAAAAGAAAAAAAAAAAGATTAAATAAAACAACAGAAAACAGCATGGCCGAGCCATTCTGTAGATGAAGGTGAGACTGGACTCCCAGTCAAAGAGCTGCTACACACACAAAAGGAAAAGCCGTGCAAACAAATGTGCGGGACAAAAATAATTAGCCCTGGGACAACAATGCAGGAAACACACAATAGGGCTTCTATTCTCAGCCCGGGAGCCTGCGGGGCACTGTTTTTATGTTTCTCAGATTATATTTAATAATCATTACTCTGTTCACATGGGAGGGGGGGCACTACCATGTAAACCACCACATTGCGATGAAATCCCACAAATGTGGTTATGATGCACACGGGGAAACAAATAGTGTATTCCCATCACATCTCGACAATAACAGCGATGAAATGTGGGGGGAAAAAAAGTTCTAAAATGATGATTAGGAAGCAGAGAGGGGTGGAAACTAGAGGAAATCATTTTTACAATAGGAGCGTTTTTCTCTTTGCGACTCCACTTCCTCAAACATGAAACAGACATTTTGGGAGGATAATCATGACATCGTTCCTCGAATCCTCTGCTTATGGTGGAGATGTGCCTGACAGTATTCTCCGCAGCAGCAAATCGTACTTTGGTATTACAATCGCCTTGATAAAATTTAAATCAGGCCACCACAAATTCCTTACCTTTAACTAGGCAGCGACGCATAAGGAAAACGGAACGAAAGGGGCAGACACTTCTCAGCAGTCGTTTAGAGCAAGTGGGAACTTCAGGAATCGTTTGGGAATCTCGGGGACAATAAGCAGTTTGGTGCTTTTCCATACCAGAACTTTGGCTTTTTCATGAAATCGGACCGATTCCACGTTCGCTTTACCATTGCTTTTGGTATTACAGCTGTTGAGCCTGGTAACCTCACAGTTCAACAGGAAATTAACACCTCATTATGAGAAGATGCACCTCGCAGAGAGCTAAATCTCTGGTGTGAAGATCTCGCTCTTCTGTTCGTCCCACCTGCGTCTCCTACCGCATTTTGTCCCTGCGGGTTTGTTTCCCACTGGGGTTTTTGGGCTGCACACCCGACAGGGTGACCTCAGCCCCCCCCCCCAGGTTTCTAGAGGGGAAAGAGATGGTGACTGACTCTTAATGCCATTCTAAGGGACCGATTAAAATGTTAACGTTTGGAGCAGCACCTGGAGTTTGGGGTTCTGTGGCAGTCTGGGCTAAATTTCTACGAAGCAGTACGCAATCGTGTTCGGCTGAGATGTAACCGCACGTATATGCATAGACAGCTACATACATGAGAGGCACCCAAATGCAGGCATGTGAACATACGCGGCTAAGAAGACATGCAAACTTTAGCGTGCTTCCCATTCTGAAAAAACAGAAACTGACGGCACATTTGCACATCCTGCAGAAACAGCCGCGGGCGGCTTGGTGGAAGTGGCTCGCAAGAGACGTCACATCCAAGCTCAGAATATAAAGCGGTCAGTCCGGCGTCCTGTAATAGACCATATATTACCCAGAGTGCCGCTGATGTTTATCAGCACCCGGGGATAAGGGCAGGACATAATGAATTTAGCTAGAGGGGCAGCGCACACTGGCGGGCGGATCGAGACCCGACATGCTCGGCATATTTTAATGTCCCGGGAGCTGGGGCAGGAACAGCGTCCGGCGTGCAATGGGCGGGGGAGAGCCCCGGAGACGAGCGGCCTGTAAATTTCTCAGCCCGATGGCCTGACATGGCGCGGCGAGGGAGTCGTGCCGATGGCAATGTTGGTTTCGGCACGCCATGTGTCCGTGGACAAAAGGGAAAGAAACGCTGTCACCGCTCGACAAATGTGTGGGTGTTTCTTTATTTTAGAACCTCCTGCATTAAAGGGATCATAATTCCCTCCATCTGTCCATTGGGTCACTGTGTGCTGGAGCCTGTCCTGCAGAGGAGGCACACAGCCCGGCCGGGACACCGGTCCCGGATCGATACGGAGTCATGAAATACAATAAGAACAGAACTGTAATTAATTTTTAGGAGACAGTCGATAATTAGCGAAGACAATCCCTGTGTGTTTTGGTGGCGTGCTGGGAAAACGGGCATCGGCATGAGATCCCGTCGTCCGAGAAAAGCCCAAGCAGACGCCAGCACGGGAACGGGGAGGGTGACACCAGCATGGTCAAGGCTGCCGTCGTCTAGCGTTACATCACCACCTGCGCGGGCTGTGGGGGGGCAGCCTGAGCTCCTGGCCTGTATCCGGCACTGTTGACCGCTCTGCCCCACATGGGGGGGCAGTGGCTATTCTCACACAGAGACACACATTACCCCACATTGTGGCCAATCTCACTGAAGATGCATAGCTACAGAGAGGAAGTACATATGATCAAGGAGCATAATCTGCACAGAAGCATAGCTACACATAAGTTAGCACTCTGTGTGTGTGATCAGAAGGTTGCCAGTTCAAATCCCAGGGTCATTAGAGTGATTTCTCCATTGGGCCCCTGAGCAAGGCCCTTAAGTCCAATTGTTCTCTCAAAACGTACATTGCTTTGGATAAAAGTCTGCTAAATAAATAAAATGTAAATTGCACAGAGGGGAACGCGGAACAGCAGCTCCTTGCCATAGAACTTCATCTAGCATAGCTGGATAGGCGGTCACAAATACAGATGCTCGACAAATGTGTTCCCAAGATTCCATGTGCCAGGCATGGCTCTAGCCAGATCTTGTCCTCCAACCGGAGATGGGGATGTAGTATGGTGCAGATGAGCACAGAGATGCGGTTTCTTCACACTGAGAGTGTGGCAGGGCATCGCCGGTACACGGACACGCCGCCTCGGGGCTTGTTTTTACCACGCATCGCAGCAGGCGTATGTGTGCACTTATTTACCCTTTCAAGTGATACTTTTATTGTCAGTGAAGAAGCGTCTGTCTTCACATCACCTGCGAGGCGTATGGCATGAGGATGAAAGTGTGCTCCAACTGACCAGGACCTTCATTCCTGCCTGGATGGTCCTGGCTGGAATGACTCCCATTCCCTTTGACCCCCTCCCCTTCCCACAATGTCCATCCCCCCTTGATGTCAAGCTTAGGAAGCAACCGGGTCCTCACAGCACCATGATCCGTACCCCTTGTAATCCCCCCAACTTCACTCCCAGCCCTAGGCTTCAATTCAGCCTCCTTTGAAATGCGAGCGCCCCCCCCCACCAACTCCCCTTTCTTCTCCTCCCCTTCTGTTTGTCCGGTTCCCTACACC
>JAAGVU020000045.1:8176827-8195975 GCA_011763525.2 Mormyrus iriodes | reverse complement strand
ACTCCCCCTCCGAACCCCTCCGCCTCGCTCCCCAACCAATTCCTTTACCCTGCTCCCCTTAGGAACCCCCCCCCCCCCCCCCCCCCCCGCACCCCCCCCCCCCGCCCCCCCTCCTCCCCCCCCCCTTCCCTTTCCCCGGCTTCCTACCCACCCCCCCCCCCCCCTTTATGTATGTATCTATCTATAGTCCGGCAGATGCTGTCCCATTTGTACTTCCTCTGACATTCCTACAGGGATTGCTTAAGGATTCAGAGGCCCCAGCCAATCGCACCCTTCCTCCCATGGATCAAAGTGACACTTGGTCGGCATCAGCAGATTATGAACTGTGCAGCCTGACACTGCCATATTGTTCTTCCATCTAAATATGAACAATAAGGCCCAACAAATCCACCGTTGACAGCTTATTCTCTCTTATCACTCCTGCGGGGCGGCTCGGCGGCATCCGCGGGCCCCTTTCCCTCAGCCGGAGGGCCGGGGGTGGGGGGGGGGCTCTCCGGGCCCGTTTAGCACCTCGCTGGGTGTCCGCATCGCCGCGCGGGGAAGACTGGGCCTTATTATGAGCTTACGCTCAACGTGTCAGATAAGCCAGCAGATACGCTTTCACTATCTGCCAGAGAAGGACGAGGTGGTCGCTGGAGAGCTGCTGTTGGGGGTGGGGTGGTACTTAACGGGCCTGAATTAACTGGGTCCCCAGGAACCCCACACATGAGGGCCCCTTGAGGGCTCTTACCACCCGGGCCCAAACGGTACCATCATCTTGGAAAGGTGACAGCCAGTCAAAGGACTCGCGGATCTGTGAATAAAACAACCCAAATCCGAGGATTAACATGTTTTTCCCACCCCGCCAAAAAAAATTAAGGACACACCGAAATAGTAGGAATGGCTGGCAGTTTACAGATGTGGAGAAAACGTGAGTGATCGGCTAACGAGGTCGGCTGCCGGCTCAATTGCGGAAAATCTCGCAGGCGTGCCACTGCGCAGGCTGTTGGGGAAATACGGCGTATGGTCAGGGGAATGATTCAACATGGAGTGAGCGAGCAAGCGGCTTGGTTAGGCTAGGCTAATTTGTGAGGGGGTGTATTTTTGTGCGGAAACGAGATAACGTGCAAGGTGACATGTTTTTATAACATGTGCTCAATGTTTAAATGGTACTGTAAGGAAATAGCCCGCTGACTTTAATGAACTGCAGATCAAAACAGATACTCACTGTATCAGATAACTGTACGAATGCGATTTGCGGACTTGACCAGCAATTAAGCTTCTTTTCTGAAACGCAGCGTAAACACCACCATTAGCCAACCGCCTCTAGGGGGAACTCCTTCACACATTCCCTCAGCTGCCATCACACAGGGTGTCGCCGCACTCTAAGAGGTCAGCAGAGGGCGAGACTGAGAGCCTGGGCACTTTACTCCACAGTCGCAATCCTATGGGGACATCCAACAATCGGCTTACAAACCAAACATTGCTTCACGTCTTGCCCCCTCCCCTGCACCTGTGCCATCCTCATCCCCCCCCAAGACATGCATCACGTGTCCATGGCGGGATGGGATGTAAACTTGTTGCTCATGATCGCCCCCTAAACGGCCTCTCCCCTGACCTGCAGGATGCAGTCATGGATTAGTTGTTTCAGACTGACTTTGTAGGGGTGGCCAGCAGCATGCCAGGGATCTCTCAGCCCCCCTCACCCACACCATCCAGATCACCCATCAGGAGTGACTTTACAAGCTTCCTCACTAAAAACACAAGCATGTTATGTAAGCTCATCTTACAAGTTACAAGAGACCACTCTGCATCTCTGGCAAGTCCTTCCAATCCATAAATACAGCAATGCAGATATGACAGTAACACCTACACACAGCGAAATATTTATATGGCTCTTGAAAGCACACGTTAGCTTTGAAAGTATTTTACACGGCCATTTAAAAAATACATTTATATCTGTCAGGCCTAAAAACTTTAATTTCACACATGCTAAATAATATAGATATGTGCAATAAGAACAAATTGCATATTAATTAACAGATTTTGTCATTCAGAACACAATGAGAGTCATACATTTTTGCTTTTTAAATAAAAATGTCTAAATTGTTCAGCACAGTGGCTCCCAATCTGGTCCTCAGCTCCCCAAGCCGGTCCACGTTTTTCTTCCAGCCATCACCAACATTACGTGATGCAGGTGTCCGGTAATCAACGGCTTTATGATTAACTGATTGGTAAAATCAGCTGTGTAGGTCTAACAGTAGCATTGAGAATCACTGGTTTAGAAGTGTGGGAACTGAAACACATTGAATGTGTCTATTTCTTAAAAATATCCAAAATGAGGACCTTTGCCTTGGTTTTAGGCCTGGAACAATCCCACTTAATGTAACCGCTTATATATTAAAGTCCATATTGAAAACAGGATCACTCACTTGTCAATAGTTCAATTCACAGACTGTTTTTCTGTATTGTCTGTTTTGTGACCGCTTTCCCAAAAATTTGTGTAAGGCAGTGGTGGATAGTTCAGGTCCAGAAAGTAAAAATCCAGAACAATATTTTGTTTCAACCATCCAATTGAGTACTCATTTTTACTTTTTGGACCTGAACTATCTGCACCTGGTGCATGGTGACCGTTTAGACCCCCTAAAACATTTAAATGACTTTCTTCTTCTAAAGAAGAATTTTTTAGCCAATGTTTGGCTCTGTGGTGAGCTGACAGCCTGATTTTTCTCCTTCATTTTTAACTCATGAGCAGCTTCTGTTTGGCTGTAGCTGAGTGCCCTCGGCAGGGTGCAGGTGCCAGCTTCCTATATGGCGCCCCCATGGGAACCGGAAGAGGCAGTTCTCCGTACCAGGGCAGCCAGTGCGCTGTCACGTACAGTGCGGATAATTGAAAAGCACTTAGCGACGTTCTGTGCCGAAGGTGAAATTCCCTCTATTTCTTGGACCCCCGCGGCTAATAAGATCGCTTTCTGTAGGCGGGGAGTGCAGAACTGGCCTAAGGGGGGCGAGCTTCGTCGCAGTGGTGCTATGGGCCAGCTGGGCCCATATTTACCCTAACCCAGCACCAGAACAAATATGGGGGGGGCACGTGGGGGGGCACAGTGTAAGCAGACAATATGTAACCATTCCCCTGGGGGAGATTGGGCCTGTTATTTTTAGGGTGACCTTTATTAAAAAATAAAATTAACATGAAATAAAAGACGGTGTTCTTGGTGGGTAGCATTTTGGGGGATCAATGGCTCATTTGGGGGGGCAAAGCCGGCGAATGCCTCCCCATAATTCTCACCTTGTATTTACCTTTGCTGGCTGATGGAGACAGCCCTGATGTGCAGGGTTCGAGGCAGACAAGGCTCAGTGAGGCTGCGGGAGGCGTGTGAGGCAGCCATAGCCAGATTACTCTACTTGGGAAAAGGAGCGGGGACCTGTCATCCGGCTCAGATCAAGCCCAACCCACTAGAAACCAGATTCAAACACTGTCATTTATATTTTATTAATTTAGTAGATACGTTTATCCAGAGTGATGTACATTTCTGAGAAAGCAGGGTCAGCCAGTCTCTGGTGCAACTAGAGGTTAAAGGCCTCGCTCAGGGGTCTAGTGGTGACATCAGTACACTAACCACAGGGTTTAAACTGACAGCCTTCCGATCACAGGCACAGCGTCCAAACCGCTAAGCCACACACCGCCCCCTTGTCAGGGTCTCTAAAGACTTTTTCAGAAGCGTGTATGAAACCTCACAAGTTAACCGCTTAATGCACCGAACATTAAAAGCTAACAGACACCTCAGATGCAGCTGTTCAGGAGGAGGTAATGGAGGGAACTATAGAGACTGGAGAAATGATGGGAACGTTAAGGAAGCAGGCATGGGAAGCCGGCATGATGTTTGCTCTGGCTGAGAAGAGAGATTGCCACATTTTTATAGCCAAACAAAAACTTGTGAAGGAACTGATCCCCCCCCCCGCATGCGTGTTCTCGCTCTGTTCCCCTGCCCTTTCTGCTCTCCAATTATAAAACCGCACCGGGTTTTCATCAGATGTCTCTGTGTCTCCAAATGGCTTTTCAGAGCCAGGGCTGTCAGGAAATTAACTCATCACAGGTTGACAGCTGCTAATTTTTCCCCCTCACATGTCTGACATATCGCCTGCTGAATTTAATAATGAACCGCCAATGTCTCATTAGAAGGGTGCTTCACAAATTCACAAAAAATTTAAATAGAAAAAAAAAAACACTGGTTCCCCAGTGATCCACCGAACTTTTCTCTCTCCATTAAGTGATAGTACTTCTGTTGAGGTTTGAGCATAGTTTGCATTGTGAGTTGTGTGTGTGCCCGTCTGTGTGCGTGTGACAGGGGGAGAGTGAGAGACTGAGAGTGGCGGTGGGTGGTGGAGAAGAGCAATGGGACAGGATTCACAAGATGAAACAGGGATATGCTGTCGGAGAGAGACATTTGCCATCTTAAATTACAGGCTTCCATTACACACTGAAAATAGGGGGATTTCATCGCACATTTTCCCTTCTTCCCTCCAATTGAATGACTCTAATCCACTCAGAGGAGCCCCCATGGTATTATTGCCTCCGTGCAGCACCCTTTCAACGGAGGCATTTGTGTCAAGGGTTCATCTTTTGAAGCCGTCTGTATAACAATGTTTATCCAGTGCTTTATCAGTCAGTATTTTATTTAAAGTGCTCGTTCTGAGCTCCGTATTTCCAGCGCGGCGAGTATCCAAAGGTCGAAATGAATATCGATTCCCTAGATATTCGTAACCCACGGGGGAGTTACAGTTGGTTCCTGGCAGCGATGATTTGTTTCCCCGGGGAAAACAAAAGTAAGCAGGAACACTGAGCTTTCCCTTTTGACTGATGCTGGTACAGCCCGCACAGCTTGTCCATTATCTCTATGACACAGTGAGTAGTGGCGGCCTGTACCATCTCGCCGGAACTGCAGGTGTGCCCTCACATGCCGCTTAAAACATCAGTCAAAGCCCTCACTTATTTTTCGTATGTTTACTTTAACAGTGTCCTAGAGATAAGTTTACATAGATGTGCTGAAGAGACAAATCAAATATAAGCTTATGTACAACAACAACAACAACAACAACAACAATAATAATAATAATAATAATTATTATTATTATTATTGTTGTTGTTGTTGTTGTTATTGTTGTTGTTATTATTATTATTACTGTTGTTGTTGTTATCATCATCATCATCATCATAAATAATGATAATAATAATTATTATTGTTAATATAATTATAATAAAAACATGAGACAGCCTCAGATGCTATGTAAAGTAAGGGGGGGTCTTCTGGGGATTTTCTGGTCCAAATTGTCCGTGTTTGCGGGGGGGTGGGTGTCATCTCCTTCAGGAAATATGGTATTAGGACTCCCCCCCACCCATTTTGGCTTTCTATCAGGATAATAGGCATTGTCTCAGACACGGTGTAATTGTAAGAAAGTAATTTCCCAGGTCTGAGGTGTAGGCAATTTGCCGCTGAACTCCTGCCTTTGTTGGCCGGCGGGTGGAAATCACGGCAGTAGAGTTGGGCTGCTATCAGGAACATTAAATGCACCCCCTCCTGCGTGAGGTGCTGCATCTTGGCGCTGTGCGGCCCTCACTATGAGGTCCTGTCAGGAGACTGCCGACACGCCAGGTCCCCTGGAATGCATGGACCGCACCCCCCCACACACACAGCGGGTCCTGCGCGCATAACCTTTTCTCTAGCACCAGCCCCCCCTTCCACACCAGCCTGTATGATCAGATCCTCTGATTTGACACTGCAAGCTACACTGGTTTCATGAGGAATTAAATGCCACCTGAGACATATTTATCCTACACGAATCAGCAGCAGTAAGCAGCATCGTGTCTGTGTCAACACCCCCACGGGGCAACACGAAAGGTTAACCCGTCCCAGGCATGGAGGGGGGGCCTGTGCTGCCCTCTGGGGGCTGGACTGGGGGGCCAGGCCTCTGACCGACCAAGGGAGCGGCTCGCCAGAGTCAGTGTCCTCTGCACCAGCACCGGGTCTGCACATTGGGTCCCCTGACTCCCGGAGCCCCCCCACCATAAATAATAAGCCTGCAGGCCTGCTGACCCGTACATATAATTTTAAAAAAGATCTCGGCGGCCACTGGTCTCTGTGGGCCGAGCTGATGTGACGCTTTGTTGCAGCCAAGAATAAGACATTTTTTTTATAAATAAGAATAAATAAAGTTTTATCATTAATAATACAGCACAAGATAGATGTTGAGTCTTGGGGGATGCTGGGAAATGGAGTTCTTGGGTTTGGATTGGTTTTGAAAAACAGTCAGTGGCTATTAGGAATAATGGAGTCAATCAGCAGGACGACGGTAAATCAAAGCGCTCTGCAGAGAGACGGCTCAGAGCCGTGGGTCATGAGGGCTGCATGCGTCATGTGACCGGCACCATTTTAGGCATAAAGCATTTCTGAGTGCCAAGGTCACTGCCGGTGCTCTCCTCTGCCCCGTCTCTCCACGTCCCAACGACGGGGCCCGAGGAGGGCCGACTCTTCACTCTTGATCCACTATCATCTTACTTTGATCAAACCCAAAATGAGAAACGTCTAACGAAATTGCACCCGAGTGCCGTGTCAGAGGGGCCCAGTTAGGAGCAGCTTTGCATTTCAGAGCTGATGTCCCTTTAAATGTTCTTGCGCTGATACCCTTCCGGCCAGCCCAGAAGAGTTTTTACATTAGCACATCCAGCACATGCTACTCTCTGAAGGACAAGGAATGGAACAGAGGTTACAACGGTTTTCAAACAGAGCAGAATACAGAAGATGTCCGTGAAAGAGATTCATAAACGGAATCTCGCTATGGTCCTGCATGGATAAGTGGCTGTATGGATGGATGGCACTTGGATCTCAAATGTACTTATTATTGCTTGAAAGTAAATAATCAGCTCATTTCTTACCTATCCAGCTGGGTGCTTTTGAGTCCTGGTATCCTTTCTGTATGCTGAATATCGGCAGTGAATTATGGGGGGTGGGTGGGTTGGTGCCCCGTCCCGGGTTGTTCCATACCTTGTACCTGTAGCCTCCTGGATATGCTCTGGAACCCCCATGGCCCTCAATAGGACAGGTGGTTACAGAAATTGGATGGATAGATGGACAGACAGATGAATGGATGAATGGATGGATGGATTATGGGGGCTGGGGCTACTTCTGTGAACAGTGGCCCCAGTCAATCAGATGTCACATTCAGGCTCCTTAGCATCATGTATATTATAAGATCTGGGCTCTGTGTTTGACAGGCCGCGTGACTGCGTTAGGGTTAGCGTAAACGGAAGCGCCGTTTCCATCCGGCCCATATCCACTCTGCTCACTTATCACCTCCTTCGTCTTTCTTTCGCTGTCTTTTTTGATTCAGCAATTTAATAACTGCGAGAGCTGACAAGGGCAATGCTGAAAAATGGCCCCTATAAAACCTAAGTACCTCAATCAGACTGGCGAGATTTACCCGCCACGGTGGATCTCCCCACGTCTAGCTCTTAATGAATTAATGCTGAAATATGCAGGAGTTCGGAAGTCATTAGAAGTAACACGCATTTGCCATTTAATATTTATGCATATAATATTTGCCATGGAGATGGGAGAGGCCAACAGCCCCACTGATGCAGATTAACACTATTACACAGTGGAATAGGCCAGACCGGTTGTGACAGAGTGCAGTGTTAATGACTCCAAAAAAGATCTAAGCACTGGAACAGTTTTTCTAGAGGGCAGACTTGAACCAAGGTCTCCTGTGTGGAGGATGGAGGCTCTACCCACAGCACTGAAAAGGAACTTGCCCTCAGCACTTCTGTTAGGATCACTGTGCTGCTATTTATACATTAGGACCTGGTGGTGATTGGCCCTGAGAATATGATCTGATATGATTCCTTTCACGGTATCTGTTCCTTCAGCCAGAAGATCTTGGTGACATTCACCAATGACTGACTAATTGATAACCAGCAGACGTTTTCTGCGGAAGCAGTCGCTGTTATTATCAGTCCAGATGTAATTTAGTGTAAGTGAGTGGTGGGCTACTTTTCTTAAGCACAGATGCAAAGCCCTCGTTTCTGGTCACCTAGCTATGCCACTCAAGTCAGGCTGCAGGGATATTAGCAGAGAAACCCATGTTTATTCACGTACGTTTCTGCCGGAAACTGGATGTGGGAGACATGACAGCGGCAACAAAAACAAAGCGCGGACCCCTCTCTGTGTCATGTTTACGTTTCTCCATGTACGTGGACGGTCAGCTCGGGAGACACACAACAGGGGTGTCACCAATACTGACTTATCTCATAAATCTCTCCAGGTAAGGCTGGCTTTTTAACACCTACTGAGACGCCAATTTTGAAGTTGGTTTTATTTCCGCTGGAAAAATCTCGCAGCTGTTTATCCGTGGCGTTTGTCACATGACGACAGACATCTTGAAAATAAAAGTTAAATTTAATTTTACACCCTCGTTTGGCCCACAGCTAAGTGAATCGAAAGGAATATAGATAAATAAATCCTAAATAAATAACTTTTGTATGAGAATAGCACCAATTATCATAGGTAAATTAACAGTTACTTTTTGTGTCAAAAAAGTAATTACTTCTCAGTGCTGAGACAGTGAGTTGGAAGATACATTAAAGATGAAACGATTAGAGGGAAGTTCGGAGCGTCTAATTGATGCCATGGAAGTACCCCCCGGATCAAATGCTAAAATGGCCCTGGTGGGGGATGCTGATGATGCACAGAAAAATAGGGATCCCTTAAGAAAGGAATCAACCCCCAATTATCTCAGCTGCTGATGAGGCTTAATAATTCGTTTATTGGTTTAAAGGACGAGTAGCATGATGAGACCGGATGCAAACCGCCAAATGTACACGATGTTCCTGCGTATTCTCTAAGACAACCGAGCTCAAACCCTAGTGCTATATATATATACACACACACACACACACACACACACACACATCTCAACAACTTCATTCCAACGATGTCAAGCCGTTTGTGTCAGGCTCAAACCACAAGTAGGGAGCTTGTCAATGGGTAAGAAAGCGACACTAATAAAAATTCATGGAATCTGTTCAGCCACAAAAGCGAACGCGAGCGTAGAGGTCACTTTGTGTCTGTTCCCCGGGCGGGTCAGGGGTCCTGCGTGGTCCTAAAGCAAGACAGCGCGTTTTCATGCATCATGTAGCAGATAAGGATTTGAGGCTGAGAGCACACTTGTCTGGATGAAGAAGGAGGAGCTGCTTCTGGGTCTGGGCCCTGTGCGGTAATTCGGCCCAGGTGTCATCACTCTTACCGCCATCATATCGTCACACACTCCATCTTCTGTCCTCACGGGTGAGCGAGGCACCGAAAGCGGGCTGTTTCTAGAGACACCGGCCCTCCAGACTCCCCTTCCAGGTGTTGGCCGCCTAAACCTCGCGAGATATGAGCGCTGCACCTTTTTAGGTGATTATCTTCCTTTATTTGGGCTCTAATGAGTCTGATGCGGGTCATGGATACCGAAACAGGTTGGCAAGCGGGCCGAGGCCAATCGTATTCCACATACCCCCCCGTTTTCTGCTGGTTATTTGTCATATGGGCGAATAATACATTGTGTATGGTCTCCATGATGACATCATACATCAGAGTGAAATATAAGCAGAGATGTGTTCTATGATTATCTAAGGCTGTAGATTTTTTCATTAAACAAAGAAAATATCTCTTTAAAAGATTAGCAATATATTTATTTGGTGGCCACATTGTGCAGGTTTATCATAAGTGTGCCTCTGAGCTGCCCTGCATCTTCCTGGGGCCATTTTTCTCAGTCCCTAAACTAAAAACAAAAGAAAATAGCAACTTTCCTTCACAAATCTAAAGGACAAGTAAAAATAAGGGAAATAGCCACCTGATATATTTGTCCTACCAATCTGCGTCTGTTATCTAATGAATAAGACCCTCCCTCATAGTGTCTGTGCACAAAGCTAAAAAATCCACCGGAGGTCTGTGGACCTACTCTGGAAGTCATTTTGGATCATGAGTCCCCCCTCCCCCCTCACATTTCTGCTCCAGGACTGGAAAAGGGCAGGAGTAAATCCAGGACCATCCGTTGGTCGGCTTAGACCAGCAGAACCATGCACTACATGCTGATTTCAGGAGAAATGCCACAGTGTGACACAGTGATTTATGTCACGCTTTAGTATGGGCAGCATGCAGTCAGTGTGCGGTCAGTGTGCGGTCAGTGTGTCATCAGTGTGCGGTCAGTGTGTGGTCAGGTGGGCGTCCAGCGCCCTCAGTGTGTTTTCTACAGCACCCTGCTGCTAACCCTCTTTTGACCGTCTGTTAGAGCCTCTGACAGACTTGTTAGGGCCTCCTCTGGCCCCTGGGCACGGCCTGTATCATTATTCTGCCTCTCTGCTCAGGACGGCGGGCTGCGGCCTGGGCTGTGAGTTTTTTTACCCACAATTCCTGTCACATTGCCTGTGACAGTGTGGCAGAGCGGGTGTACACTAACTGCCAGAGCATGTGCGTCTGCGTGGGGTTCACCGTAGGGGGATAAGGGGTGGCCCTTAAAGTTCCGACAGCGGTTGAATGTGAAGTGGTAAAGCATGGTGCCATGTAAGGGTCGGGCCGGCCTCCGCCTCCCGGGAGCCCCCTCAGGGGAGTCCCCCCACACCTGACATGAAGGCCTCCCCGGCAGCTTTATTAACACCACACTAAAACACGTGTTTTCACGCACTGCCCTCTCCCTTGAGCCCCCCAAGCCCCCCGACAACAGGCCGTTTTCCGCTCGGCGGACAAGGTGGCATACCGAAACTTAAACCCCTGCCTCCCCCCCTTCTCTCCCCCCCCACCCCGCGATCATGATTTATTAAGCAAGCTGCATGCTATTGTTTATTGTTAATTGCCATTAAATTATATCGCCGGTCCACAAAAGATGACATTTCAGCGCCAGTGGATTTACAGCCGGGCCCGTTTTGGCCCGGTGTGAATTCAAACCGCATTACTTTTGATTAATTCGAATGCAAATTTGTCCAACGTTCAGAAAAGCTAGACACAGCCCCCCACCCCCCCCCCTGTACCCATTTGCCCTCCCCCGCTTCGGCCCTGCAGTCACAGGTACCCTCATACTGATCGCATGTGCCTTTGGGGAGGGGGGTACAGAGGGCCAGACAATGGGAACAGAGAGTACCATAATGCCTTCATTAGCAGGCCTGCATTATCCAGCATTCATGAGATCGGGCCGGTAATATCAAAGGTGACCTGAGGGGGGCAGTAGCAGCAGCCCTGTCAAATGGTGATGACCGTCGATCATGCACTCATTAAAGCGTCAGTGGGGCTGCCGTCTGTACCGAGCCCATAGATGCTAACAACGGGGACGGCGGTAAAGGTCGTACACTACAGCCACACGCAGCCTATTTTCCCTGCCTGTAATCCCAGTGTTTCTAACTTATATCCCGCTCTGTGGATCAATACCAAATATCCGCATTAGCTCCCATAACTCCACCGGGACGATGTTTTACAGTGTCAACGGGATGCAGCGGTGGAATGGCTTTTACTTAAACATATTCCCAGGGTGTAACCTTCACCCCCACAGGGCTGGAGTAACCCGCCTGAATAACCGGCCTCCCCACTACGTGGCACGTAGCATCCCGTTAAACCTCCGTGTCCACGTGTCGGCGGTCAGCAACAATCATTTTTGGGGCACGTTCCCAGCTGCATGGAAGGAGGAGCAGATTTTTGTGTGGAAACTAGCAGGTCAGCACCATTATTAACGTTGATTATTATTATTATTATTACTGTTACTAGTAGTAGTAACATTAATATTACAATGGCAAAGTACATATATATACTGAGGACACAAATAAACCAGCACCCCACGAGAGAAATACGTTCCCTACATGCAGATTCATCTCCTACTCTGTTTCCATTAAACTCCTTATCAGTACAAATGACTCCAGCACACCAGCCTCCACAGCGTGGCCCAAAACATACAAACGAGCCAAACATGCAAACAGACGTCGCGTTTCATTAGCGCTGCGCACGGGGGCCGCTAAATGCAAAGACGCGATTATCGATCGGGCCAGATCGATGCCCTCCCCCCCACCGGCATGAGGGCTGGCGTCAGCCACATCAGGAGAGCTGTCACGCGGCACTTACAATCAATTAGAGAAATTAGCCCCATAGCCCTGACGCCGACACTGAGCCTGATGGGATGGTGGGGGGGGGGCAGCCCTGGCTAAACGCCTGTTTCAAAATGGCAGTGGTCTGGAGGCCCTGAGACAGACGCAGGCCACCGGGCTTCCAAAGCGACCGTTACAAATTGGCACATTTAGCGCGAGAGCCCGTCGCCTTCTTCCCAATAAAGCGGCTTTCCTTTTTCTAAACGAGTGAAAAATGAATCTGCAGAACGGCGCCGTGCTGGCCGCTTGGCACAGACAGCCTTTGCCTGCCCCCCGCGCCACTCTGCGGCCGATCTCCCGGGAGCAGATACATTTAGCTTTCAACACGGTGGAAATTTGATCTAATATTTCGGTGCATTAAATATTAATTATTGTTATTACGCAGCGCGAATGTGCGCCCTAAATCAGAGCGTTCGGAGCGCCGAGCAGCCTGGCTGTGAACTTTCCGCATTCGGTCGACTCGGAAAGAGGCTGAGATGCACGCTTCCTTATTTAACCCTGCTCCTCTGTATAACTCTAAGTGGGGGGAAGGGCGGGGGCGAGGGCACTGAGATTTGAGGAGTTTGAAGGTGACACGGCAGAGTAGATAAAGCATCAGGGGCTGCGGATCCAGGCCACACTTTGAGAGCCCCGGGAGTACCACACTGCCACAAACTCCCCCCCAGATCCTCAGCAATCCCTCTCCCCACGCCTGGGGTGGGACCCTATGATCCCCCCCCCACACCAGTGAGCGGCCTACAAGGTCACACACCTCCACAGAGACAGGCCGTGTCACAGACAAAATATATTCTAATTTGGGTGGAGGCTGAGCTGCAGCCATAGTGGTGTGATACATCACCGCCAGCCCACGGCTTCGCTGACAACATGTCCAATTAAATAAGAATTGACACCAAAATAGAGGGAGGGGGCTTTGAGAGTCTGCCTCAAGGACACGGTCCCATGTAAAAGACGCAAGGCGTAATGATCTTTCCGGAACAGTGGTAATAAGTGGGGTTTAGTGAAAGGGGAAGCATACGGTGACTTCATTAAGACTTTCTACATCGCGGGAAAAATGTGCTGGAGAGAGTCTGACTCCTATGTGAGGCGTCAAAATGGCACTCGGAGTGACTGTACAATGAATAAAAAAGAAGTGCATTAGCGTGACTTTACTTGAGATCAAAGCCTGATTGATTTTACTTGAGATTAACATAGCCAATCCTGAGTGCTAATTGTTCATTATGCTGCTCCGTGCAGCCAGCAGGGTGGCGCCCTCGTTCTCATCAGCGGTCGCTGGGAACAAAGGGTGCTATTCTTCCATGTTGGTTCACAGGTCTCTGCCCACCCTCAACTCCCTGAAGAGACCCCCATCGCCTCTCTTAGTCCTCCACCACAGCCAGAAGGTAATTACCGAGCTAATTACCAAACCGTCGATGACTCGGACACGCTATCAGCCTTTGAGAGACGACAACTTCAAAGTTGTCTCACAAACGCTGGGTACTGACCTTATCAACACACTGTGGTGTGCTGCTCCTATCGATTACCCACAGAGGTAACCGACGGAAGAGAACAGCACAAAGAGTATGCAAATGAGCACTGCGCATAAATTAATTCTGTCCCAAAATACCGTCTACGTCAAATGTAGATAATGTGACGGGGGAAGATCACATGGCTGCCACATATCACGTTATTAATTGAGTCGGTTCCACCTTGACATGAATATTATCACACATCTTACCGAGTCGGTTTCTAAGGGTGACGTGTCTACAGCGAGCCTTAACCTCGGGTGTAGAAGCACTTACCGTAACTTTTGCAGCCTCATGAATATTCAGGAGGTGTTTAGCTGGAGAAAATGAACGGAAACTCTTCCCCTAATCCCCAGAAAAGTGAAATATATTTATAAATGTATATGTGCAGAGCAGTGCAGGGCAGAGCTTAAGAAACTGGAATTGTATGAGCATGTCGTCGCTCCGTTGTTATGGGACTTTACATCTGCTACTACAGTTCAGCTCTTTAACATGTCAATTTCTCCTATAAGGACATGAGTTACATTAGGCAACAATATAAAATATTTTCAGTATATTGTATGTATTGCCCTGCAATGGACTGGTATCCTCTACAGATTGTTCCCCTGCCTCAGGCCCTGTGACCCCTGGGCTCTCTATCACCCTATACTGGATTTGCAATTGGATGGATGGATGGATGGATGGATGGACAATATAAGCATAATAAATACTGACACAACCTCTCTGTAAATCTTTCTTTGTATATTTTGGATATTTTATATGTAACTATGGGATAAGGAAATCATCTCATAAAAAAATTAAGAAAGACACATTGGATATTTTTTCTTTCTTTTCTTAGATATGCTTGTTAAAGAGCAATAAATCACAGGGTCAGGAAATACGGTGCCTGATATTATGGCTGTAGACCATTTAGGTATTAATCACAGAAAAAAAATACTTTAAAATAAACTATGAATGAGGGTATCGCCCGCAAAGCTGGTATTGGCTCCAGGAATAACAGCCACTGGGGTCACAGATGCAGTGGAGCCCATCAGAAAGCGGTGGTCCTGTACGCACGCACTAGGGGTGCGTATGCAGGGAGGGTGTAATGTTTAATCACACAGAAACACTACAGCCGCACGGGTGAATACCTCTCAGTCGTACACAGCTTCTCCGTGTAATCGTCCTTATAAGGTTAATTATAATTCAATCCCCCCGCGTTAATTGTTACAGTCGTTGGGTTCTGAAAGTGAAGATTTGGAAGCAGCCCGGTTTGCCAAAGGATCCCACATTTCAGGCACCTGGAATGTATTCACAGCTCTGTGTCGGGGATGGTGGGTGGGGGCGGTTAAGAGCCTGGCAGTTTATGGGGGGGGTCAGGCTGCAGGACAGGGTCTGTGTGGGGGATGTTGGTAATGTACCGGAGTGTGGATCTGCACTGTATAAGGCTGATGTCAGAGACTGTGATGGAGTGACTTGTTATGACTGGAATGCTTTCTCAAGCCAGACAGGGAACATCTGGTAACGCGGTGTCTCCCGGACTGCTCTGACTGTGGGGGCCGGGGGCATACATAGATCTGCAGTTTTGCTCTGGTGAATCCAGAACATACTGTTGAATTGCAGAGCTCCACTACGTATACAGAGAGGGGGCGGGATTTGAACCTCCAACCCTGGGAGGTGTCATTTTTACAATAAAATGTACAGTTTAACCAATAAAAGCTGCCGTTTGTATTTAGATTTTTCCTGCTTAGAGCTGTAGGCTGTGTAAATGGTGAATTATGAGCATAGATAAATTAATAGATAGAGGCCATTTCATCCTATTACATCTGCCACAGAAAAGGCTGAGGTGTTATCTTTGACAGTGTGACACGCAAGCATCAGTGTAAACTCCATATTTATCAGGCTAAACAAACAGCCAGGCTACGAAAAGTGGCAAATTCATTCAGTTTTCCTTTATTATTGGCCGACGTCACGGAAGACAAACGCTGGAGCCGGACCGGGTCCATTAACAACCAGTTTGTCTGGCTGGTATTTATAAGACGGGCTGACTCAATAAATAACCACAATGATTTCTGGGAAAATTGCTGATTGTAAAGCAAAATATGTGCTTAAGAGAAAAATATGAAGGTCAGATCGGTTGACTGTGTATACATAAATATATATTTATCGCTGGCAAAAGCAAAGTCTAGACTGAGGAAAAGTGACGGTTTTATGCCAAATTAACCGTGAGATGTCGAGGACAGGAAAATGGTCGGACTAATACTTCAGCATATGGTGGGTTTCCTCAGTCCGGTATCCAAACAGCTTATCGGGGGCCGAGCTGAGGCTAGGCTAGGTGGGGTGAAGTTGGGGGTCACTACTTAACAAGCACGGCTGTGTCACCCTGTCCCCTTCTCCAATTCGTCTTGTTTTGCTGACACTTCCTTTTCGCTGGAATTCTTCTCTGAAGTGACTTACCAGTGCTGAATGCGCCCTAAGCAGCTATCGAGCACATGCAGCGTCCTTGCTCGGGGTCAAAGCGCCATTTCGCTTCCCATGTTCATCCTTGCACCTCTCCCTGGCCTCTCAATGCCTCGGCACCTGGCCCTTCTGCTATGACGTCCATTAGTGCACCCATGGCCCCTGTGATGCCACGTGTGACACTCCTGCATAGGTTACATACCTAAAGACTCCAGAATGAGCAGGTTTCTGACCTCTGGCACCTTTTCATGGTGACAGTTGCCTATTAACCCCTGTGTTATTTTTGGGGTTGAAGTGACCCCAGTCCATTTTCAAAATGAGGATAAATTCTATAGGAACGAGATTTTAGAACGGAAGAAGTAAAATACACAAGGGTTAAGCACTTGCAGGCAATCATATTCAGAAGGATTTCAGACCACATGGCCCTACTCGCATATAGCAGGGGCAGCGATAGGGAGTATTATCAATGTTCCAGTGAACCTTTTCATATTCATGGGTTAAATAAATCCCAGTCTCTCCGGTGAACTTTGGAGAAACAGCTTCTAGGTTCGAACGCGTCTTATAATTTAACTGTAGTGCCCGTAACTCTGATATATGTGGAAATAGATGGATTTTGGGAAAATCACCACACCACACAAAGTACATATCTGTCCAGCACAGTGAAGGAAATCCAACATATCCATTCAGAAATCAGGCGTGTCTTTTTATCCATCCATCCATCTTAGAACCGTTTTTTCAGTGAAATGTAAGCCTAGAGTCTATCCCAGTAAGCCCATTGTACAAGGAAGGGGATGCCCTAGATGGGATGCCAGTCCATCGCTGGGACACCCACACTAGGGGTGATTTGGAGACACCAGTTTACTGGAGGCAGCGGAAATTGAACCTTCGGCCATGGAAATGCGCCCCACCCCCCCATATATAATACAAGCATATATAATCTTTAAGACTTTTTATGTGATATCGTGCACTGCTTCCCTTTGTACCGAGAGGTGTTCATTTTGCAGTACCAGCTACGTGTCACCATGAGAATGCAGCTTGTGGACACTACCTGAGCAGAGGCCCCGTTTAACTAACAACAGCCCCTCCCTGGGGTGATGCACATAGCCCTCACAGCCACACAGAAGGGCAGCTTGCTCTCTTACATTTATAAATCCCTCCATCAAATCCCTAGATGTGTAACTTTGATTACTTCAGTAATTAGCAATGTCAGATTGGTAGATGGATTAAGTGGTCAGGTTTGGGCTTGAAGTTAATTAGTCTTCCCTCTCTGTGATTTGTTGATTAATTATGAATATTTAGTCAGGAAAAGAGATGTTAATTATTAATCAAAATTAAATTATCTGGTGTAATTAACCAAAAAGTTATTTTTCTCCCTGTTGTGTGTTCAGGCATACTGGATCTCCTGCAGGACCGATGTACAGTTTGATTGTGGGTGTTAAACGTCCACATTTGATGGACAGAGAATGGTGTCTCACAGGCCAGAAACATGGTTGTTATTGAATGCTCTGAAGCCATGTTTTTTTTTTGGAAATCAATTCATCTGCAGTAAACCTCAGCACCCCTTTGTCGCATTTGCATGACCTCTGTGTCAATTCAGGTTAACAGGAATCCCACATACTCCCTCGACCAGGCCCTGCCCCCACCCCCCACCCCCCCGCCATTTTCCAGAACAGAACATCCAGCAAATGCTGGCGGCCCCGTGCATCATTGTGATCCAGACCCTTGAAAACGTCAGAACAATGAAGAAACTCGAAACTAACTGGAAATCAGGATGCTTGGAGAATGTAACAATGGCTAAAGGAAGTAATCAGGCTCATCAGATGTCCCAGAATTCACCTTGCTAGTACACACTCCAGCACGAGTCTGTTTAAAACAGCTCCAGATCTCCTTGACAATATTTATTCTCTATTTACTTAAATTAGGCAATATGATTATATTTATCGCTCCGATATGGCTAAATATAGGATGTTCCAAACGCTCTATGAGTCTTAGTGGGAGGTTTCTCTCTAATCTCCATCTTTAAGCTGACAAGCAGGAGAATTCCTAATGAATGCCTCTTTTCATCTGTGCGTCTGTGTGTATTTGACAGTATAAATATTTAGCAATATTGGAGTCAGCCTGTGATTTTACCCAGATGGACTGATTGATGCCTCCGCTTACCATGCCAGAGGCAGCCTGCGCTGTTATGTAAGCAACTCCTCTCCGATGCTTCCAACGCTGCCGGTCAGGTGGCGGGAGGCGCTCACACTCTCCACTGAGTGCTACGGCCTGGGCGCTCCACCGTGCGTATGAAGGGTTGGGAGGAGCACACTCCCTATCCACATCTACCTCCATTTCACAAGCCCCGCCCACTCCCTTCATTCTGTATGTCAGACCCACGTTAATGTTTCAGGACCACAGGGCAGGGCCAGACGCCCAGGTGCTCTGTCAGGTTTCTGAAGCCCCTCCCACAGTCAGCGGGTTATAACAGGGAGGCCCGTAGCTGGGGTTTGGCCCAAATGGCACAGTTCCTTTTGAACAAGCCCTCTTAAAAGAATTTGCTTGTTGACAATATAATCTTTAATATACTTCAAGGCTGATTGGACTGTAGGAGTTTGTGTAATTCGGATGGGGTGTTTAAGAGGTTATCACAGAAGCAGACTGGCACTTTGAAGGACTAATCCCCCATGCAATTTACAAATATTACTAACCACTCTTTCAAATGCGATGAACTAACCTTCTTCAAATGCGATTCACTAAACCACCTTCATATGTGATTCACTAACCATGCAATGCGATTAACTACCCCCAATGCGATCCACTAAATTCACTAACCCCCCTTGCGATTCATTAACCCCCCACGCAATTCACTAACCACCCCAAATGCGATTCAATTCAATTCAACTCAATTTTATTTGTATAGCGCATCTTCACAACATTACATTGTCTCAAAGCACTTTACATTATTCCAACCCAAAGCCCCTTGTGAGCAAGCCAGGGGCAACAGTGGCAAGGAAAAACTCCCTAGAAGAAAGAAACCTTGGGAGGAACCAGACTCAAAGGGGGAGCCCATCCTCCAGGGG
>JAAGVU020000045.1:8152409-8168940 GCA_011763525.2 Mormyrus iriodes | reverse complement strand
CACAGCACAGCCCCCCCTGCTCCCCCCCCCCCCCCCCACCTTCGTGCCCGCCCCGCCCGGGGGGGGGGGGGGGGGGGGGGGGGGGGGGGGGGTGATGCCATCCCCTCCAGAGAAGTAGCCGCTGGGATGCGTCCCCGGCAGACTGGAGCCAGCGCTTCAGGTATTCCACTTTTGCCAAAGGGGCAGCTATTATTATTAACATCATTTGTCTGAATCATTACTCCCCGGCTTGGCTGGGCACGCGCTATGGAGATGGCACGGTAATAAATGAGCAGCAGAATCCTTGTGGCTCGGGCCTGCGCCTTAGCTGCCATGTCGCCAGCATCAGGGCCATCTTTCTGAGCGTCCTCGAGTCCCCAGTAGGGATAGCTATCTATTTGTTTTCCACTAGGTTACCACTCTGTCTGGTGTTGTTTGCACTAAAGGAGACAAATTCAATTCATTCTTATGACATGAAAGCACTGATACAGTGAAAAGAGGTGGCACATGTGTGTGTGTGTGTGTGTGTTTGTGTGTGTGTGTGTGTGTATGTGTGTGTTGAGGGTGGGAGTGGGGAAATAACCAGAAAGGAAACAAACAGAAAGAGTACGCATATTGAGTCGGCCTTTATCCCCAATATCTGTGCACGGTAATTGGGGTCAAAAGACTTAAGCAGGTTACAGTGGGAGCAGCCTGTATTCCCCCTGCAGTATTAATCTTTCACCCCTCTCGGCGAGCTCCGCGGCCTGATTAGGGAAACACGCTGGCCCGCGGATTGCCAAGGCTCCCGTTTTGGGTGCTAAGAGCTTATGATTTCTCCAGCTCACCTAACTGTACCCGTTAGCCGACAGAAACGCAATACGGCATCCTGAGGGGGGCGGCTGAGGCGTGACAGCGGCAGGCTGGTCGGACGGGCTTGTTCTGGGACACGTGTGGGGCGGGCTGCTGGTCTGGTTATGGGGCTGGGTGTGAATACACTTGCAGGATGGGGTGTGGGTCCAGTTTAGGCTCTGGCTTTGCCCCAACCCCCTACCTTTCAATTTAGCCTCCATGATACAGCTACAGAAACATGGATTCATAAAATTCAACCCATTTCTTCAGCATTTTGAGGACTTGGAGTAGACAGTAAAAACAAATACTCAGTGGAATCATTCAATTAGTTATTATATTTCACAGTAATTTATGTGCAGACACAATAGTGTATTTTACAAAAATATTACAGCATTGTAAAATATTGTCTTTTTGTTTCATTTTATTGGGACAATCCAAATATAGGAATACGTATTTACATATATATGCCTAGTTTTTCTGTCTACCTAAAGAAACCCTTAATGCTGCTGTTTTTCCTGGTGTGTAAACCTCTGTGGTGGTTGTTTCGTTACAGATTTATGTTGTTTGTAAAGTTTGTATACTTACACTGAAGTGCTGCTTTGTTTCTGAGCCGATGCCTCGATCTCCCCTGTCTCTTAACACAGATCTGATGTCATGAACTTCCCGCCTCTGAATATGGCCAAAGCATGTTGGCGTATTTGTCCCCCTCCTAGCTCTGCCTGCCGCTGGAGAGGTGAACGCTCCTCGTCTACCGCTTTCCCCATCGTCATGGCCGCCTCACGCGCTCATTCCCATAGGCCGCCCTCTGCATGATTTTTCCGAGATTAACCATTTTTTTCTCTCTCTGCCTAAGCTTCAAATGCAGCAGCACCCAAGCAGAACTCAGTTATTGGGAGGATTGTAAAAAAAAAAATTAAAAATTAAACACAAAAAATGGTAAAGCAAGGGTGGAAAGATGGAGTTAGAGTACATCCGGTCACCCCTAGCCGGAATGCAGAGTTTCTGTATGAAATTAATAACGGCGGTTTCTTGGTACTGCTAACAGGGCGTAAAGGATTAGATACTAATGCAAATATATGGTCAAGGCTGGGGTATCTGACTGACCATGCTCAGGACCCCCCCCCCCCACCCATTGCACCTCGATGGCCTAACTTCAGCTATTAAAAAAAAGCTAATAAAAAGATCGAGTAAATCCCGGCGAAGCCACGCGTGCAAACTGTCACATTAATAACACTGTGCCCGTATTCAAATTTTCTGTCCAAAGCTAAAGAGAGATTGAACGCCCTGCTGTTGCGCGACCAAGATTGAAGACGTGTCTCGTTGACGTTGTTAAAAGTTTATGAAAATATATGAATGCTCAAATGTCATTGGCCGCCCGGGCTCCGAGTCGCCGCACAGAATCGCTCTTTTAATCAACGTGATTGAGTGCTGCGGGGTCGGATTTGGGGAATTTTTAACAAAGGGGGAGAGCACAGTTTGAAACCCAAACTATCGGGGCACTTGTGAACAAGGGGGGGGAATCTCTAGGGTTTTTATTTGTGGCTGCAGGGGTGGGGGCACTTGAGGGCATCGGAGTGTTCCCGTTACAACTGTGTTTATTAAGACCGATGTGACGCAAGCCCTCCATCAAAGTGGAGCAGACGGCGGGCTGTGTGTTTACGTGAAACGTGGCAGGTCGTGCCAGCTTTTTTTTTCTTTACCGTGACACGCCGGTGAATCGGCAACTTGATGGCTGACAGTATGGCGACGTGGTGATTTGCACAGGGACTGCATTATTTCCAAATGGAACCTCAGCCTTTGCCCCATTGGAGGCGGAGCCCAACCCACCAGCCGCCCGCCCACTCACCCACGCAAGATGGGCGCACACGAGGCCACGGGTAGCACACCCCGGTCACTGCAACAGATGGTGTTTTCTCAAATGCTCGGACTAGAGCCCCATTAGGACGGCGGCACAACTCTGAAGAGCGCAACGCTGAATAAAAACCTGACGTGCTGAAATTCTAACATTCAATCCAAATATTCAAATACAGGTTTGCGCTCTTGCAGCATGAGGCGAATGCGCTTGTACCCAGACCCACTCGGGGTTTGGAAAGGTGCAGGGCCACGGACACGGAGGCGGGAAAGCGCTGGTACATCTGGTAACCTGAACCCTGAAAGCCCAGCGTGGGAGTTACTGCGGAGGAGACACGAAAACATCCTTCTGGGGCAAAACTCTCAAGGCCCAGGAGCAGGAGGAGAGAAAACCGAGAGATGAAAAGAAAGGTGGAAAGGAGCACGCGTACGGAGAGATGGACAGCTGGAGAAAAGGGGTTTTATTGGAGTCAGAGTAGTGGTTTCCATTGAGATCAGGAAGGTCTTCGGGCCAAAAGAGCGGCACGCAATCCATCATCAGCTCAGCGGTCTACGGAGTGCGAAGTAATGACTGGCAGCCGCGGCGTCCCAGGAGCGGGGGATGCAGATAAAGGGTGATGGAGCACCTTGAGCCCCGACGAGTCGCCCCTTCTTTGTGCGGCGTGCCGCACTCGATCACAGAGTGTGTTTGACTCGGTGGGGGGGGGGGAGAAACCGAGGTATTGTATGGCACACCTGTGCCAAGCCGGGGGGGGGGCAGTCCGGTGAAGACCAGCTGACCGCGGGGCATGGGGTTCCTGGAATATGGGTGTCTGAACCAGACTCACAGGCTGCTGCTGCTCGGATAGTAATAATAATAATAATAATAATAATAATAATAATAATAATAATAGGTTAATGATGTATGTGTGTGTGTGTGTGTGTGTGTATGCCCTGTTCCCCATCCCCACAACCAGGAAGACACAAGAACAACATCCCCAAAAATAATTCTGAGATTATTTTGCTGTTCTGTGGAGACATTTCGTGGTTGCTTTGGTTTACGTACTTACTGAAGTGAAGATCACGCATGATGGGTATTTCACCATGGTATAAAATACCAGGATAACAAGCCGTACAAAATCATATTTTACTACCGTGGGGGAATCTTCTCTAAAGTATTACTCTTAAATATACTGAATTGAGCCCTGTGGTAATAAAAATCAAAACTTGTTGCTGCAACACATTAAGCTAGTTTTCTGTTTCCAAATTTGCATCCCCACTATGAGCTCTCCTGTTTAGACTTATAATTTTATGGTGCCGCACTATAGGCCAACATAGGCCTGCTGTGCAAATCATCATAGTCGTGTCTGAATGCCTGTTTTTATTTCACCCTCTGTGAGAGTATCCATGGTATATCAGCACCAAAGAACATGACCCCATGACCCCTGAACTGACCAAACAGAGGGGAGTACTGCAATTCACAATAGCACCAGCCAAAGACAAACAAAAAATGTTTTCTTGGTACATCGATGATGTCAGGCCTCTGTTTATTTTTCTTCACCCATCCTCTTCCAATTTTCACTAAAATAAAAGAGACACGATAAAGAGATTTTCAGTTTTATCTTGTTGAGCACAATTTAGGTCCCTTAATTGAAGATCAAAGCTTCCTCTCTGTCACCGAGAGAGAGTAGCGACCATCAATTACCTGCTCGCTTCTCAATCTCTCGAGCAACTTCAAAGTTTCAGACGACTAACCTCGACCTCTCTCCCGCTCCCCTTCAGGCAGCCTTCTTTTAATAACCAGGCACGGGTTTAAAAAATCCGGGGTCTTTAAAGGTTTCGATATTTCATGAGAGCTGTCACGTTAGGAGAATTTGTCTCTTTAAGCTATACGTGAAATACGAGTAACTGGAAGGAAAAAAAAAAACTGTATGTTTCCCCCTCTCGCAAAGTACTTTTGATGCACATTAAATTGTAAATTATTCTGTGGCATAATGGCAGGCAAAAATGGCTCACCATTATGCTTTGTCAGTCATGGCAGGCTGAGGAATTACTCAGCTGTCAATCCGGCCGTCAAGCAAAAAGGATTCCGGGACGGATCAATAAGGGAGGGAAAATCCGCTGTAATACCTTTCAGTGCTTGTCGGAATATATAACAGATGACAGATGTCAGCCGTGTTGGCTTTTTATTTACATACCACGGTGGAAACAAGTTAACCACAGCAGTGTACGAAGGACATAAACATATATAATCACGGGAATATATAAATCCATCTTTTCTTTCAACGAACCTTAATTCAAGTGGGTTGCCCCTCAAATATAAAATAGATTTGTTCACTTATTTGGTCCCCTTTAAAAACTATCCATATGCTGAGTGGCTTAAGAGTGGAAGAATGCAAACCCCTTTTGCTCAATAGTAAACTAATTGCACCAATTACTCAACCAAGGAGCTGTCTCACTGCAGACTTTGAAAGCAGGTTTGGTTCAATGGTGAGAGCTTGCTAATTTGTAACCAGCTGTCTGGTTGCATAATTGATTGGCTCAAACGTGAACTGCTTGGAAAGGAACGGGCATCTTCTCCTCGTGTGTCTGACCTCCGAGCCGGTGTCTCAACTTCCCTCTCGATAAATGTGCATTCTGTGAGCTTACTGTGAAACAGAGTTCAACATAAGAAAGCAGGGTTGTTGCTATAAAAATCTATGATAGCTTTAAGTTGTAAGGTTGCGCAAGGTCACCCTGGTAGCTGCAGCTGTGAGCTGCCTTAGCATGGCATTATGGGAGTTAACCCGTTGCCATAGCTGTGAACTCTGTCAATAATTCTCCGTTTTTAAGCGATTCCCATCCGTCATTTTTGTCCATCGATTGTCTTTTAGCTCCCTGTCCTTTCATCGCTGTTCGGTCCATTTTCCAACGGCGCTGAAGGCCGACCCCTAGTGGCCCGACACTTGGAATCAGAAGCTTTGAAAAAAGGTGGGTGCTTTCAGTTGACATGTGATTAAAATCTGTTCTTCTGATGCTTCTTTGATTAAGGAGGACAAGGTGCAGATGCTCCATGACAGATCTGTCAGGGTCTCTGCAGCTGAGGACCTCCCCATGAGCTCAGTCCCTCATCAGAACCCCCCCCCCCTCCACCGCAGATGGACACACACCGTCTCTCGTCCTCACGTGCAAATCCTGAGCCATTAGCTTGGCCATGACAGATTTACAGCGCCTGGCTAGCCAATCTACTACTGCCTGCGCCTCAGGCGAGTACAGAAACAATTAGTGTGAAGCTCTTGGTACTGTCCACCTCCATCGACGAGCCGGGAGGGTATTAAAGGCCTATCGAGCGAAGCCTGTGATTCGGCCTTACCCTTGACGGCTAGAGGAACCGTTACCCAGGGTTAAGGGCACTGTGGCCAGAGTGAATTTACACAGACCGCCATGCATATTTAAACATAGGAATCCTGGCTGCTGGGAGCAGTTTAGAAAGGCTGGGGCGAGCACTCCATTCCCAGATCCATGGAGACATCCGCGTGAGCACGACTCACCCTGTTCCCACTCGCCTCGCCACGAACATGGCAGGCAGATGGACGACCTCTCCTCTCCCCCCGACCACCACAGCAGCAACATCGTACACAGGCTTGCCGGAAATGCGGCCTCTCGCATCCGAAGTAAAGGCTGGCAGAAGCGGGAACAGATGCCGCACCCCCTGGCCCCTCCAGACGTTAACAGGTGTACCTCCCATGGACATGGCCCCCAGTGTGTTCTGTAGTTCCTCCAGGATTCTGTCACCCTAAAACCTCCCCAACCCCCTTGCAGTTCCTCCACTCCCCATACCGCTCAGCGTCTGCACTAAACAGATCCAGCCAGCTCCATGATGACCTCAGCAGGCCTGCACAGCCTAACAGAAACCAGTAACTAAGAGTGTAGCTAGAAATTCTGGCCCCCTGACAAAACATCACCTCAACCCTCCCCCCTGCTTGGAGTGACACTTTCAACTCGGTTCAATTTGTATAGTGCATTTTTCACAACATTACATTGTCTCAAAGCGCTGTACATTATTTCTGCCTAAAGTCCCCAGTGAGCAAGCCAGGGTCGACAGTGGCAAGGAAAAACTCCCTAGAAGAAAGAAACCTTGGGAGGAACCAGACTCAAAGGAAAAGTCCATCCTTCAGGGGCCGGCAGAGGAAGCCCTAACCCTAACCAGACTCAAAGGAGGATCCCATCCTCCAGAGGGTTGCAGAGGAAGTCAAATGAACGGGATGGTAAAGACTTAAATTACACAGTCCATATTTCAAGATTTGAGTCTAAATGCAGAGGGCAGGCAGGTGCTGTTGCTGCTTCGGAAGGCAGGATGAACAGTATCAATCTAAAGAAATACAATAAAATGTGCAAAGTGGAGGGGAGGGGCCACCAAGGTATAATGTACCCCAAGATTATAGATTATCATATTCAGGGACTCCTGTAAAGGGCGGCCCCCCCCCAAATCTGCCAGGGAATCCATGCCCTTCCGACGCCCCTGCTGGTGACACGGCATCTCCACCCCGTGTGACACACGCAGGGCCAGCGCGTGGTCCTCCCGTGACATGACTCTCTCGGGCTACCTGGCCCCGCAGTGTCGAACCCGCGATAAGCGCGAAGGCAGCGAAAATGCAGGTGCGGCAGCGATGCTGTTCGCCGCTGAATAATTATTCCCGCGCTGGCCTGCAAATCCTACCCAGTGGGCTGTGCATCTGATGCTGAGGCGCCTGCCAGGGGGTAAACGCCGGCCCATCCATCACAAGGCCACTTGACAAATACATTCCATAATAGAAGTTTATTTTTATGGGAGGCTGAATCAAGGACTTTCCCATGCATACAAAAACGTGTCAAAATTATTTATGAGTCCTGCTGAGATGCACAATATGTCATATCAAACTCCTATTTTCCCTCCCTGGCTCTGGCTGTCAATACCTCCGCCGCTATCAATAATGTGGGACGCTGCTGTGATAGCCCCCGGGATTCTGAGGTCATCCATCTGCCCCTGCACCCCACGCCCCACCTTCCTGACCACTCTCTGCACGCTCGTGTGGACATGCTTATACAAAGACGCAGGTTCACTCGCAGCCATGTTCCCACACCCATGCCTGTAACCAGAAGGTCGCCGGTTCAAAGCTCATGGTCGACAGAGTGATGTCACCATCGGACCTCTGAGCGAGACCCCTAACCTCCCAATCCTCTCAGGGCCCAGCTGACCCTGCACTCTCAATTTCACATCACTTTAGCGTCTGCTAACTAAATGAAATGTAGTGTAAAGGCAGCACTCTAGCACACGCTCTTAAGCACATATGCTGCCCTAAGCCCAACCCTAATCCTGTTGGGAATACCGAGATTCTGTCCCAAATGGCTTCTGGATGAGTGCATAGATTTCTATGATGCCCAGTCAGGCACCGAGGAATTTGCTGGTCCTAAAACAGGCTTTGTGTCCTCACATCAATTGGGGAGGCACGGGGGTCTAAAATTTTAATAAACAAGGTTAGTTGAGGCCGCTTTTTAGTGGAGCCCCTGGGCATCAGCTCGGGTAAGCCCCTGCATTAAAGCACCCCTGCCCCTCCAACTAAGTGCTTTTCTGCGTTCCCCTGTCCACAGACCATCCCTGCTCCGATTCCCATTCTCCCAGGTCAGTGTGAACACTCCGACTGTAGCTGTGCTCCCGGGCGACATTAATCAGCCCGGGTAATCGATCAGCATGATCAGGGGCCAGATCATGTAGAAATTATTCAGCGATTCAGCGGTGCTGCTTTAAGCTCTCCGTTCCGCTCGCCGGATCAATGCGCCGCCCTCTGCTGCTGCCTTAGTAATTTCATTTTCTTAAGTGTCAAAATCAGTTTGATTTTAATCCCAAACATACCCAGCTTTGTAATTCTGTTTCGCTCCTGGACTTAAACACTTATGAGATTACTCACATTACCACACATTTTTTCAGCTGATTGTTTATATTGATCGATCCATCCATCCATCCATCCATCCATAGCCATTGCAGGGTCATAGTCAGCCTATATCAGGAAGCACAGGGCATAAGGGATGATTAGTATTATTATCATTATCACTAACATTATTTTTATCCATCCATCGTCCATAACCGCTTGTCCTATTCAAGGTCACGAGGGGTCCGGAGCCCATCCCAGGATGGGGCGCCAACCCATCACCACCGTTATTATATTATTATTTTAATTTTGATGATGATGATGATTATTATTAGTAGTAGTTGTAGTTTATGTAGTAATTAACTGATTTTTGGGCACGTGTTGTTGATTTATACAGGCCAGTATTTAAACCAGAGCTGTATTTGGAGTAATGGGCCCAAAACTGGAAATTTTATCAAAGGATTTTGAATTACATTTATACAATGGGAGTATCTGTTATACTGAACAAGTCATTTACTGTGGATAATGTCAATTAACAGGCGGGGGGGTGGGGGGGTGCATTCCAGTCCCAATCACGCCTGTCCGACGTGTGAAGAGGAAGTGACTTGCTTCAGCAGCAGGGATGTGCCATTCGCAATCGTGCAGGACCTGACTAGATTACGGGGGGGGAGGCTTGGTGGGGGGGGTGAGGGTCTTGTGTAAACATGCGTCTAAGCGACAACGCTCTCCTCTTGTTTGTTCACCTGTCAGACTCGCAGATTGTAATCCCGAAAAGTCCCCCTGCCCCCCCCCCCGCCACAGTCGACTCAGTGATCCACACCTGGCGCAGATGGGCGACCTCACGGCGAGACCGCGGAAAATTAAAGGCGACGGAGACGCAGGTTCACAACAGCCGGAGCGCACTCTGCTCTGTTTGCTCTGTGCCACGTGCCCGTGTGGCATTCCAGTGCCGAAATGCCATATTGCTGTCGAATCCCCTTTAATTATGGGGAGAATGTACACGCCATGGGGTGCGGGGGGGGTTACTGCCTGTGTGAGGATAACTTCAGCAGACAGCAAAATACATGCTAACAGTTACCGAACAAAATGGTTAAAAAATACAGTACCAGTAACAAACTGAACATTCCAGAAGGTGAGAAAAATTCAGGAATGTAAAGCAGCGAAGAGGAAAGACTCCTCCTTCTGACCTCCCTCCTGCCCTCTGCTTCATTCACATTACAGTCAGTCAACAGGAGTCACAGTGGCCCACGTTCGCGTTGACTCTGCCTCAGAGGAGTCAGAAGCTGAGGTGTGGTCTTGGTAATGCCACCTTAAGTTGGAGGGTACTTCAGGACAGACTCAGTGCAAATGTTACACAAAAAGCACAAATATCATACATTTACTGGTATTTAAACATATTCATGTTCATCTACCTCTTCAAGACGAATTTGCTGGGAATCATGTCCGACTTACTGCTTTGTAAACTTAACAATGCTAATTAAGTAACACAAGTCTTTCTACCTTATTTATTGTGATGTAATTAAGCTTATAAATGTAAATATGTGTCTTTAAACTCCTCTTTAAGCTTTGACCGCTAAATCTTTTCTTTTGATGCCTGTATCCCTTTTAATTCTGAATGTCAGTCTCAAGATTCTGATCATTATTCTAATTGGACCTTTTCTCACTGCACTCGCAGGAATCCAATACATCACGTTGAAATGCCATAAAACTTACAGCGTTGCCAACTTTGGTCAGCTGGCTGTAGTGAGATTTTCAATTTGAGACAAGTCTGCACACACATTTATGTAACAGTTTTATTACCTTGTAAATAGTCTGTAGGGTTTGCAAACCACCCCAAAGCTTTAGATGTAGCTAATTTCAGGTTTATATTTGAACAATATAGATTTTCCATAAGATATCTTGCGTGAGCGTGAAACTCAGAAAGTGTTAGTGTCACACCAGATGTGTGAGTTGGCAACCCTTGTCTTAGCCTTAACTTTACCCACATACTCGGATCCTATTTTAGCTTTAGCTATAGGTTCAAATCCTGGCTTAGCTTTAGTTACAGACTCTGGTCCTAACTTAGCTTTACCTAAAGGCTCAGACCCTAGCTTAGCTTTCACTATAGGCTCAAATCCTAGCTTAGCTTTAGCTAGAGACTCAGATCCTAGCTTAGCTATAGCTACAGACTTGGATCCTAGCTTAACTTTACCCACAGATTTAGATCCTGGCTTAGCTTTAGCTGCAGGCTCAGATCCTAGCTTAACTTTAGCTACAGGCTGGGATACTAACTTAACTTTACCTACAGATTCAGATCCTAGCTTAGCTTTATTTACAGGCTCAAATCCTAGCTTAGCTTTAGCTAAAGACTTGGATCTTAGCTTAGCATTACCTAAAGGCTCAGACCCTAGCTTAGCTTTCACTACAGGCTCAAATCCTAGCTTAGCTTTAGCTAGAGACTCAGATTTCTGCTTCTGGCACTACTAGCTGCCTCTTCAAGTCTGCCACTACTGGATGGGATCCTTCAGCTGCCACAAGCAACTAAGTAACGGTAAAACATAACAGATTCTAGCCATCAGCCTGCTGAATATTTGCGCTGCAGTCTGCTTGGCACCATCTCAGTGCTACATAGGAAAAAAAAACATTAACACAAGTACAAACACCTTTGCCCCAGCTTGTAACATACCTTGCCCACTACACTCTGAGATGACCTCTTGACAGCCTAGGTAGCGAGGGCTTTCCAGAGGCCAGGATAATACCGAGGAGATAGGTAAAGGAGGGTACCCAAGATCCAGCTGCCACCTGTCAATCACTTTGACTGGCAGCCCCTTTCACTGAGAGGAAGCTGGAGTAAATTGGTCTGCCAGATAAGACCTGTATACCAGTCAAATACCGGCAAAAATGAGCTGCTTCTCCTTTAGCCGACTTGAGAGCTGTCAGTCAGCCTGACTGGCAAGCTCTGCCGTCGCCTGCGCCAGAAAACTGAAAGAACGGGGAAAAAAAGATAAAATTAAGCTCTGATGGAGGAAAATGAAAGCGATAACATGGGACGTTTGGGCTTATGAAATTAGACAGATTATGGCATGGGGGCAGGGTGCCCATGTCTCATAACCTGAACCGGGGCTGTGTGGGTTTTAGGCCCCCCTCAGATGCTGGGGTTTATTGATGCTGCTATGATGTCGACGCCGGTCATGGTCACGTACCCTCGTGGGGCAACCCCCCCACCCCTGGCTCGTAACAGTGAAACACCCCCTGTGGAAGAAGACAGAACAAAAATGGAACACAAAGCTCACATTTGCATCTGGTCTTGTTGCCAAAGACAATAAAGCTCCACCATGCTGACCCCCGTTTGGATCCATCACCTTACCCGGCTCGATCAAAGAGCCCCCCCCCACCACCGTTGGTGCCATCTATTATGATGGGAAATTACTTGTCACACGCTGAACAAATCTGGCAGGTAAACAAACGTCTCTTTAGGCTCGATGCATCAGAAATATCATCCCTTATTTATGATGTCAGAAAAAAGGGACTGGATACATCATGAGAGAGTGGATGATGTCATAAATGAAGAAACCAAAATGGGTCCTTTACATTTCCTGTCTGTAGTTGTAGATGGCATCACGGTCAGGGGGACAAGTTGTGTGGTGCTGGTGAGGGTGTGTGTACATAGAGGTGAGTTATGAGGGACACAGCAGGGATCGCTAACACCCCCCATTGAGCCCCCAGGGGGTCGGTGGGCCAGTAATACATTGATATTCCAAACTCATTTGCAGGAGCAGAAATCGATGGTGGCCCCTCCCTCACAGTGTGGCTTGGTGTCCCGCTGATAGCCCGGTCCCCGCTTGGGCTGCGCAGCTGGAGCACAGCTGGACACAGGTGACCCACGCGCTCATTACACCAGCTGTGTGCTTCCTCTATGGCGGGGGGGTGGGGGAGTGCTACTCGCTTCCTCCCCTACCCCATATTCCACATATCCCCCCCCTCCAACACACACACACACAAACGTTGTGACAGATACAGCTTCATCTGCTCTGGGGGGGGTGCACATTTTAAAAGCAGCAGTTTGCAGAGCAGCTGCGGCGCGCCATGCGATGTGGGGGTAAGATGCATCATCACGGGGGGAAACAGCCACAACAGCAAACAATTACATTTTGGGAACCAGGACTTTGTAATAAAATGGAGGATTATCAATTCACGGGCTTTGTGTAGATAGTATTTCTCCCGCTACAGCGCGATCACAGTTGGGGGGGTGGGGATGGGGTGGTGACCGCACATCTGTATTCCCTGCCCCACTCCCCCGCCACATACGAGCACTTGAGAGGAGAGGACGACAGCCAAGCAGAACCCGCCTGGTGGAGGGAGAGGCCAATGTATCTGTGGCCTGTTCTCCACCCCGACTTGGACCAGAACCGCAAGGTGCCCTGTAATGAGCGCTGTCCGCCGTCACGTGTCATAACGCTACGAGGTGATGGGGTTTCTGATACAGGCATGGGGAGGTTTAATCTCAAAGGGCCACATCAGTCCTTACACATTCATGGCTGTGCCAGGGGACTGAGAGGGGGCGCCACACAAGCCACGCCCACCACGAATACATTACCACTAAGGAGAGCACAGCGGCGGACAGGACGGCCCACGGTGACAGCCCGCAGGACCCCGTCGGGAACGGAAGCCATTATGTTAAGCAGGGTGACAGCCACTCTGAAAGCTCATCTGTCTTGTTTCTGTGGGTCCTAACAACCCAGTGTGGGGCCCAGCCTGTCAGCACCTCACACCATAACAGCACCCCCCCCAAGAAAAATGTCTTTCTCTACCAGTTTCTCTCTGCTCTCTATATTTTTGAGTGAGCAGAGCTTGCCATATCTCCCAATTGGAAGACAGAAATATGAAAGTGTGTGTATATGTGTGTTGGCATGTATATATTACATTGTGGGGAACAAATGTGTACACAATGTGATAACAACCTGTCATTTTTACGGTCCCCACAAGGATAACCTCAATTTTATTAAAATCTGACGACTATCAAAACTAAACAACTAAACAAAACTAAAAATGCCAAAAGTCTTGTATTTTGTTTAGTTGCTTATGGTTAAGCTTAGGGCTGGGTAGGGTTAAGGTTGTCATTGTTGGGATTAGGGTTTTGCCCATAGAAATTAATGGAAAATCTCAACAAAGATATAGATACCTAATCTGTGTATGTGTGTGCGTGTGTGTGCATCCGTGTCTGTGTGGGTGTGTGTGTGGCATTAAAATGTTTATAGGCAGTCCTATCTCTTCTGTGGGTCCACTCTGCAGCCCAGCACATCAGGCCCTGTTGTCCTCCCTACAAAATGGCTGCCGTCTGCTTAGCTGCTGAGACATGTGAGTGGCTGTTAACAGGAAGTGGCAGGAGGGGCAGCTCAGCGTGGAGACCGACATTAATCAGCACAGAGCATTCAGTAATGTATATTCTCATTTTCTGCATACACTGCAATGGAAATATCAAATTACTGCTGACAGACAGGCAGCATTCGTGTATTGGTGGATGTTTGCATCTTGCTGGATGTTTCGTCTACATTTGCGCGCAGACATGGTCACGTGGGCCCACCACAGCGGATCTGGGGTGTGGAGACCAAAACAGGCAGGGAGAAACATGTAGAGGTGTATTCAAATCGAATGTAATGAGGCCTCACCTGCTATGCTTCAGAAAGTTCTAGACTCCATTTTTCCCTCCTTTTTTCTGTCGGTGTCGAAGTGAGAATCTGCCACACCCTCTCGTGCTAATTTGAGTTTTGATGTCTCTCCTCTTGTGTGGTGGCTTTCTACAATGTTTATTTGAGCCACAGGGAGCCGGCACAGCACACCTTCCCTCCTGCGTGGGCTTTTACAATGTTTTCCCTCCTTCTGGGACGGCCCGAAGGCCAACAAAAATGCAGGGCAATGCATTTCTCTGTCCCTCTGACTGTCCCGGGTACCAGCCGGGTCCATGGATGAGTGCTGAGTTTCACAGTTATACCCCGCAAACATAACCCCCCACCCCCAGACCTGGCTCTACCTTTTCAAGAGCCTGAGGCAAAGCTTTACTTGGGAGCCCCCCCTACCAAGGAAATTGCTGATCATTTAACTTCCTCCACAATGCAGGTAATTCAGGGGCCCCAGGCAACTGCCTACTCTGCCTATAACTAGAGCTGGCCCTGCCCCACCCCTCACCCTGCCACGACGTAACTCCCCAGCCATAAACCCAGTCGCAGCTCACATCTTTCCTGGTCTGGAAAGAAGCCACTGAGAGACAAATCAAAATGACGGCCAGCATAATCAGAACGATTACGCCTGGGCGCTGATTGCACTCTTCCTTCTGGTGCGTAATCAGCTCGTGAAATTAAACAAAAATTACAAGTCCCTTCGCCAGGGCTCGTCTGGTCCACGAATCCCCAGGTACGGCGGAATAAGGATGCTACCTATTAGTGCCGCAAAAGCTACTGCGTTTTTCCACTTTCATCTCCTGCGTTTTTTTCCTTTTCTTCCTTGTGCATTTGCACTTTAAAACTATTTCGGTGCCATCACCGCAGTGTAATAAAACCATCATCCCAAAAGGAAATGAGGCACGAGTCTCTCCCCAGACACAAGGAGGGGAGAAATTGGGAAGCAACGGCTAATAGGCGGGACACTGATTACTCGCAAGCAGGATGTCATATTGAGCCAAATGACCTCCGTGATGAGCAGTCAAGGGATTCAATTAAGGACAAATGAGTGCATCTTACGACAGGCGACGGACGCCATTGGGTAGCGATAGGAACCCTGTAAAAATGATAATTGCGCGTTAGTTGGGAGATTAGCTGGAGGTAATTACAAAGTGACGATCCGGAGGCACCGGCTGCAAATTACGTACGGATCAAAGGTGCCGGGGGCCCCATCCTGTTGAGTGGCGTTAGGGCGTGGTGTCAGGTGATGATGTGGCAGAGCGAGAGGGGCACTGCTCCATCAGACAAAGAACCGGCCACTGATCTCTGGGGGAGGGGAGGATCCAAAAGTTAGAAAGGCCTCGATCCGCAAGAGGGAAGAACCCTGGTGGAGCCAGAACACTGAGGGTGAGGAGCACATAAGGTTGAGAGAAACACAAGTGTTGTAAGCTTCAGAAATAAATGAAAAATGGCTTGGCCGATGGGTTTTAAAGGATTCAGTATGACGCTTGTAGGGAATTCACAAAAAAGATTCCAGCCTTCGGAGAGGATGTGGCGCTGGGGCGGGTGTTGAGTAGCAGGAAGCTCTTCGGCAGCTCAGAGTGGGCGGAGTTTCTGCAGCTCCCGCCATATCAGGCAGTTTCAATCTGTACACTTCACTGGCCACATGTGTGCATCACCCCATTTTCCCTGCTTCATTTCTACACTAGAATCATGCCTGTAGCTAGGCCTGTGTTCGGGTAGCTATGCCTATAACTAGGCCCGTGTCTGGGTAGCAATGCTGAGTGGTTAGGCCTGTGTCCAGGTAGATATGCCTGTAGCTAGGCCTGTGTCTGGGTAGTTATGCATGTGTCGCGGTAGATAGGCCTGTAGCTAGGCCTGTGCCGTGGTAGATATGCCTGTAGCTAGACCTGTGTCTGGGTAGCTATGCCTGTGTCGCGGTAGGTAGGCCTATAGCTAACCCTGTATCCGGGTAGCTATGCCTGTAGCTAGGCCTGTGTCTGGGTAGCTATGCCTGCAGCTAGGCCTGTGTCTGGGTAGCTATGCCTGTGTCGCGGTAGGTAGGCCTATAGCTAACCCTGTATCCGGGTAGCTACGCCTGTAGCTAGGCCTGTGTCTGGGTAGCTATGCCTGTAGCTAGGCCTGTGTCTGGGTAGCTATGCCTGTAGCTAGGCCTGTGTCTGGGTAGCTAGGCCTGTGTCTGAGTAGCTATGCCTGTAGCTAGGCCTGTGTCTGGGTAGCTAGGCCTGTGTCTGGGTAGCTAGTCCTGGGTCTGGGTAGCTAGGCCTGTGTCTGGGTAGCTAGGCCTGTATCCGGGTAGCTATGCCTGTAGCTAGGCCTGTGTCTGGGTAGCTATGCCTGTAGCTA
>JAAGVU020000045.1:8140537-8152309 GCA_011763525.2 Mormyrus iriodes | reverse complement strand
GGCCTGTGTCTGGGTAGATAGACCTGTGTCTGGGTAGCTAGGCCTGTGTCTGGGTAGCTAGGCCTGTGTCTGGGTAGTTAGGCCTGTAGCTAGGCCTGTGTCTGGGTAGCTATGCCTGTAGCTAGGCCTGTGTCTGGGTAGATAGACCTGTGTCTGGGTAGCTAGGCCTGTGTCTGGGTAGCTAGGCCTGTGTCTGGGTAGCTAGGCCTGGGTCTGGGGCCGGGCTTCTCTTGGGGGATAGTGTTTCCTCTCTGTGCCGGGGCCCGTGCTCAAATAATGTGTGCTGTCATGACAAGTGGGGAGGTGTCGGCTGCCTTGTCACCCATTGCCACCCAGTGTCACTCTGCCGAAGCGCGGCCCGTTCGCGCAATGTCAAAGCTACCAAACCATACCAATGTCCACTCCACCGCCCCAAACTCTCCTTCAAACATGAATGAAATTAATAAACAAAATGAGAAGGACGTCAGTGGGCCTTACAAACAATACAAGCTGCCAGTGTGGGATAGAGATGAGGCACGGAGCGGGCAGTGGCTGCTCCGGAAGCGTCACGGTCTGCTTCAACTCCCCGCCTGGAAGTGCAATTTTCCCAACTCTGGAGAAATAGCTCCTGATTTTCATGGAAAACACCGGGCTGTCTGGGATTCCCCTGGGCATCTTCCTTTTCACTCTGTCTGAAATGTACGACGTAAACCAGCTCTAATATGCAAAGCATGCCAATTAAAAAATAAATAAGATACAGAGATAAACAAATGCGGGAAAAATACATTTAAAAAAGAACAAAAATTCTTCTCCTGGGGAAGCAATTACTAGCACTTACGTCATTTTTTTAAAAAGAGCTTTCGCGAATCTTAACGTGCAAACATCTTCATTTATTCAGAAAACAATCCTTCTCCGGATGATGTATTTCATTTGGAAGAAAAGGCAACAGAAGCTGGGGGAGAGCTGCTACCGCCCCCCCCCCCCCCCCGGGAATCCGCCAATTAACACCCGCGGAGAGGCCTCCGGGCCTCAGTGAGGGGGTGTTGGGCCAGTGGGGGTGCGCGTGTGCGGACCTGTCTGAGAGGCTCTCGCTGTGCACAGCCTGAGAGCAGCACTAATGTCCCCTTTGATACAGGTGAATGGATGACCCCCACCCCCCCCACGTGCAACAAAAACAAATAAAAAAAACATTGAGGAACACGCCTCTGACAAGCTCACCACACTTCTCGCAGACTTCTGGCCCTCTGCAGGTCACCGTGCTAACAGCTGTAAGTCCAGCACATCGTCTTTGGCATCGTGTGAACAATCGCAGCCGAAACAGGACACATGGTGTCTAAGGCATGTCACACGGCAGATAGCAGTATGTGGAAAGGGATGAATGAGGGTGTAGAGGAGGAGCAGGAGGGCTTTTGGAACGTGTCCTGAATTTCAGCCCGCACCGATGGCATCGAAGAAGCTTACGGAAGCCATTAGGCTGCAACAGCCATGTTAAGCTTTTCTCATATTATGGGCTGGAATTTGGAAAACCTTCAGGTCATCGTCGGTCTTACTACATTCCCCAGCACTCAGCAATTTTATGAGCAAAAGAGGGCGCACCGGTTAAGGTCCAAGTGTTTGAACCTGACCTTTGCTGGTTAAGGTCCCTGGATGAGCTCTTCTGCTGTCTACTTAAACTGAATCAGTAACCAAAAAAAAATCACATCTTTTAATACGAAGAAGTCAATGAAAGCTATACAAAAAGTCCCCATTTTTATATATGATCCAGAAACATGCGTGTCTGGCCAACAAAACATTTCACGATTGTTTCACAGAAAGTTGCAAGCACTTCTCTCATGGCTTCAAATGAAAATGCACAAATCAATGATCGTGTAACTGTTGCCGTGGTAACCTCCTTTGCACTTACACTTTCGGTCCCTGATGAGCAGGTTATTAGTAGGTCCGCACCACCCGTGTTTTCTTCCTATTTTCTCCTTTGTGCCAGACGTTGGTCTCAGAAAGGTTTCAGCACACAAACTTTTTCCTCTGTCATTTTTGTTATTATTTTTTCAGGACATAAACAGAAATTTGCTCTGAAGCTGCACTTTTCTCGGCAGTTCTACATCTAATTTGGTATTGTACGCTCACACACACACACACACACACAGTGTTACAAGTTCTCAGGAGAAACAGGTGCCGGATTTCACATTAGGCATTACAGCCCATATCAGCTCTGGTATGCATGTTAAACTAAGATGCATTCCTTTGCAGAACACGTTTATTTTTCGCCTTTGTCCGTGATTCTTTCTCATCAGAGTTACCGAAAACCAGTTCACTTTCAGCTGTACTTCAACGAAGACTCTGGTTTCTCCTTTTTCACAAAAAAATACTCAAAATGTTGACATGACAGTCACATTTGCCAGAAACCTCGGTCTTAATATCTCTCCTCCATATCCCCAAATGCTCCAGGAAGGAAAACAAAACTATACTCTCCAGCTGTCTGTCTTCAGGAAATATGGCGAGAACAGCATGTTCATAACACCCTCCACACAAAAAAAGCCGTTTTCGGTTCCTCCCGGTAACCTAATAGCCTCAGCGAATCGCTGGGAATTGCCCTCTGCATCATTAAACTTGGCACAACCAACGTGTGGTATGAAAACAAACACAGCAGCCCGGGGCGGGATGGGGGGGGGGGGCAGGGGACGTAGCCTGCGAACGTAACGGGGATCTGTGCAAAGAAGAGGGTGAAGTATTTTCTTTGGCGTGGAGTCCCGGGGTATTGGGGTCTGCCCTCACAATAGGGGCTCAGTTCTGTTGGTACTCTCTGCCCAACTCTGGCCTGCACCTGCCTTAAAATATCAAGGGGGGGGGGCGTTATCAGCTGAGGATGTGCCACAAGGCATCACTCTGCAGCCTCGCTTCACCCCCCCACCCCTGCTGCTCAACCCTTGGTGTGAGTGTGAGGAGACCCCATTCCACGTGCCCCCCCCCCCCCAACACTCCTCCAGCCACGCCTACCCTTTTCAAGCGGGCCGGAAAGAAAAGGCTCAGCATCTCCCCTGTCATGGGGTCACAGATCACCGACGGGGTGAGGTGGTGAGATTAAAGCAGGAACCACCTCCCCAGAATAAAATATAAAGCCATTAATGGCCAGGAGGAGTGGTGAGGGCAGGGGCTGGGCTGCCGCATGCATGCTGGGGGCTCAAGGCCTGCTGGAATGACTTCTGATACGCCAGGTAACAGGTGTGTCATGAGCTAACAGCAGCAAAAAAAAACCAGCAGACTAGACTAATGACGGCCTCGGACTGCTTTCATGTGCTAATCCCCCCCATTGTGGCGGCTTGGTCTGGGGGACCGCTACACCCCCACGGTCAGGTAATCCCACTTTCCCATTGTTCATTGCGGGGCACCCAGGGAGCCGGAATCTTGGCATTTGAATCCGTTGCATGAGTAAGTCCAGCGCGGGAAAACGAAGTGACAGCCGCCGTAATGTCACGCTGTAACTGCACACGCGTCCTGGCCAGTGACATTCACGCTGGCCCAGAGTCCCGGCCGTCTGGGCGCGCTCTGATGCTCGAGTTCTTCTCCCCTGTGCCGCGAGACGTCAGTCATTGGAAAAGTCAAGAAAATAAAACCGACAAAGTCAAGCACGATATGAAAGTCCCAGCATCGCTGATGCAAACTGATATAGGAAATATTAGAAGTCTTTTTTTCTTAGATAAAAGCCAAATATATGGTCAGTTGCTTAGCTGATCCTTGTGACACATTGAAAATTAACTTAATTCGATAAAAAAACACCAGGCCACAGTTCTAGAAAAGTGGGAATATGAAAAACTTTAAATTGGACTGAAGTTTGTCTTAGATGAAAATAGATCAGTGACGTGTGAGGGGAGGAAAGACAAAGCGATTCATTAGCTTGTTCGAATTGAGAGAGACGCTTTTATTGGAGGGCAGCCGATGTTGGCACCCATTTTGTGATGTGATGGCTTTAAGAGCCTTTTTTAAACCCTTGAAACACCAAGGGCGAAAAGCGGACCTTTAACTTCAACGTGCGTCAATAGTGTGAAATTTTGGGTCCTCTCCTCCATTCCAGGCAAGCCGCCGCCCGCGGTGTTCTGTGAAGGATGGATCTACACGTCGGACACTCCCACGCACAAATGGTCCGGACAGGTGCTATTAAAGGGAAACGGCAGAATGGGCACCGGTATGTATAAACACAGGAGAGTCAGTACAGGCTCTGTCTTTTTATAAATCTTCATTCCAGTCGGCTCAGGGTTCGAATCTGTTTGTAGGAGGCAGACACCTGCGGGTGTCGTTTCGGGCGGGGCCACACCTTGGAAATGAGCGAGAAAAATCAGTTTCTGCACTCTTCTGCTTTCAAGACATGAATAATAATTGCAGCTGCTTAGCTGTAGGTGTTATATGGAGGACAAGGTCGCTCGATTAAATGTAGTTCTTTAATTGTTTACAAGATACACAGACCCATTGATGGTAGCTCCAAATAAGTAAGACATACACAAATAAGTAAGGCATGAAGAACAATATGTCTGCCCATATATTGATGTGGCCTGTGTGCAGCAGGAATTTTATTCACCAGGTCATGTGACTGTGGTCATGTGATAATGTGAGCAGCTGCTCCAGTCCAGAACCGCTCACCATTCTGGCATCTTTCTGGCACACCTGAAGGTGTCGGTTATGGCTCGGCCAGCTACCGCCAAGTGGCTCCGTACTGCGGTAAAAGGGGCGACTGAGTTAGTGAAGAAAACGCCAGGCTGGTGGGAAAGCAGACGCTCTCCAGCGGGAAGGCTGAGGTGGGACACGGCAGCAAGGGCGGGGAGGTATGCGCAATGCCGGGGAGTTGGCATTACATGCTGCCAGCACACACTTCCCGCCGGACAGAGAAGCCTGCTGGCAGCTGACAGGCAGCCAGTGATGGAGATGAATGGGCAAGCTATAAAAAGGCCCTCTGCTCCCCTCCATGAACATGCAGTCAACACGGGTCTGTGTATGTACACGTCAGAGCATGAATGGGAAGCCCCGTGTCCCTCATTGTCTTTCTCTCATGCCCCCCCACCCCCACTAATCGGACGCTTCTTTTCTGGGACTGTGAAGTGTTTCCTTGCCGTTCACTGCGCCTCAGGAACTTTGCCCAGATCAATGATCTTGTGGTAAAGAGCAAAAAAAGCTAAATGTATCAGTTACCCACAATGCCGGAGGTGCTGAGGATGTTAACTGTGACACTGTGTCTCGGTCGTGGTACAAGAAAAAAAAAAAAACAGCAACAAGGAAGTAAATCGCAAAAATATAATAATACCACCTGTACATTAATCATCTGGACTTGCTCATTGTTTGTTTGAAAAGCTATCATTTTATTCTCAAAACTAGTAACTGTACAATCTAAGCAGGATTTTAAATGTGAAAACCTTTGTTGATAGTAATCTAAAATGCATATAATTATTAGAAATAAGGCAGAATATAAAATACTCTCTAACAAATCAGTTTTTTTCTTTTAACGATTATTAAATTGAGACACAGATATTTGACATATATATATGTATATAAATAAAAAACAAACATAGAAGTAGAGCTTCACTCTGCTTCTTATGTGTCATTTTTTTCCCTTATAAAGCCAGACGCTCTGTTCTTCAGAAAAGGTTTGTTTTACATCCCCTTTTATTTGTCAGCTCGACTTGAAAGAAGCATTGTTGTGCGACTTTTGTTTAGCTGTAAATTTATGCCTCCCTTCACATTTTACAAGCTCTTTGATGATTGCATTCCCGGTTTACAATGAAAAGGTTTAATGCACGTCGCCTCATAAACCATCAAGGATGCTAAACGCAATGGCACATTTATTAACAATTTTTTAATAACAATGCAATCCTGTCACATCCGTTGCCACCGAAAGCGCTGTTTGTTGCTGGTATTAATTACTTTGAATTTTTTGTGGAGAGAAGCGACCACGCACAGATCTGATCATTTGATACGCATCTCTCTGGGGCCTGTTGTACATGTAACGTGACACTCTGCTCTACACTGTTGCTTAAACAGATGTAACAGTCTAGTTGGGGGGGGGGGGCTATCGTGTTTCTTGTTTAACACAGTGAAACTTTGGTGCGCATGGCGGTGGAGGTGCGTGGAATCGGCTGGTGGTGCTCCGCTCAGTTTGACAGGTTGGCTTTAAACTCTGACAGTGAACATGTTTTGATAGTTTTAGGACAAAAAAAATCCCCCACAATCCCTAGCAGCACCTTCAGGGACCATGCAGAGGACCGTATTGCTGCCCGTCCAATCCATCTGGATAACAAAGAAGACAATTATCATCACCATTCCATCATTACAAAAGTGAACCATCAGCAATATTTCATATCCAGAATTAATATCTTTTTAATCATCATTTTTTTCTCCCCTATCATTTACCAGCTCCAGCTCCTACCTTGGTGTCAGGAAACCGGGTCTTTCATCCCAGGTACAAGTTTAATTCGAAACGCAACACGGAAATTAAAAAGCTGCGAGTGTCGGCATGTCAATCAATCGTGGGCTCACCTCGAAGCCTGACGCTGCAGCGCTGGCAGGACTGAACTATTTGATCTGGAGTTTTCAAAGGAAAGCAGCAAGAATAGCCATCAGAAAGGATTTGCCTCTCTCCAGGAGACTAGCTCTTATTCTGACAGCCTGCAATCATACATGGGTTAATTCAATATCTATCTTGTTAATCCACTTTTTTTCAGTTCTCCTCTTAGCTTTGATTTGGTGTTTCAGCCTTTTTATGAAATAAAGGCACTCTAAGAGAAAAACATACCTTTCTGGAGGAGAAGTCGGTCATCTTAAATTGGGCTGTGATAAATGTTTCTTTTCTGGATGTAATGCATGGAGAGAATGTCAGCACACGTCACCATCGTGAGCAATTATGGTGGCCCAAGACTAAATCAAGCCAACCGGTAATAATATATATAAAGCAGGCTTCAGAGTTTGCTGGCAATTTAATGTTTTTGTGTAGGATTTTGGCTCACTTTGGATGTTTCTCAATATGCGCACTTGACCGTACTTGTGTTCTCGTGTACCCGTTTGACGTCATATTCCGTTGTTGAAGACCAGTTCCAACGCTAAGAACAGAAGTACAGAGGACGGTAAAAATCCCTGGATGTCATTCTTGCCCCACCCCAAATATCAAGGATACATCGGTTGCATCTTTTCCGGATGAGACCAATCCCATGATTCATTGGGCCCAAGTTCATTCTTGGAAGTCAAGTTAGCAAGACGTATAGAAGAAGAAGTATGATACTTGCATTCTTGGTATTAAGAAACCCCCTCTGAAGTGTACTTTCACTCTAGGTCTCAGCCAGTGGGGAATGTCATTCGCTGTGCCAAAGTTGTGAAGATGATAAAGAATACTGATCTTCCCATGGACAGCTGACCACACAGACTCCACCAATCACGCCACGTTATAAAATCCGACAGGCACCTGACAGACTCACCAAGCCTCTAAAGGGAGAGATTTAACCTACAAGACCCAAATAAGCACAAATTATAAAGTCACCCTGAAACAAATCACAGAGCCTAGTGATAATGACCAAATGACCATTTTGTTTTCTGAAAGAAAACTTGTAAAAGTACCACAGTTTGATACCAACGCAAAGCCTGGAAAAGCCAAGTTTATCACACCAGGCCTAATGACTATTAACAAGTTTCCCTTGATACTGGTCTCTAAAAATACACTGACTTTTGTACCCAGGAGACCTTTTCAGTTTCATAATGAAGCTATTTGGTTTGCATGGGGCCCTTGCTTTGTTCCAGCAGCTGAGGGATTAAGCACACTAAAATAGGGAGAGTTCAGCATAACCTACCTACGCAAATATGTGGGAAAGTAACCGATATCATACCCAGAAAATACCCGCTGATATTTATCATGCTTACTTTATGCTGAAGCGGAAAAATGTCAGCGAGCCAGATAAAAAGCGTGATATTCAGGGTACCAGCTGGAGAAGAAAGAAAACCCTCATCAAGTAGAGAAGGTCAAGGACAGAGTCAAGGAGAAGGTCATGGCTGTACAACCTTAGAGAGGTATGCCTGAGAGGCTATTCCTGAATGCCGTGAGATGGTATAGACAATTCATACAACCTACTCCACCATCAGCACCCATTTGAGTACTCTGAACTCCAAGGCAGTGCATACCTCCGCACAGATAGATATCTGTTTATAAGCAGAATTTTAAGCTATTACAGTCTCACATTTCTTCTCCTTTTGTGCTAATAAGTTCAGCCCTTCATTAAACACTCCTCATTCTGGTGAATGAGGCAGGTATAACAGGTCCGACCTTCCCTGGGTCAAATAACCATACCTTAGCCCAGGGTGGATATCTACCCCCAACCCACAATTACACACACATGTATACACTTAAACACATGCAAAGACACAAACAAAACACATATGTACATGGCCACATGTGTGCACATATACACAATAAAACACCCACACAGATACACACACACACACACACACACACACAGACCTGTTTTCATATCTTTGTGGGGACTATCCATTCATTTCTATGGGAATAACCCTAATCCCAACAATGACAACCTTAACCCTACCCAGCCCTAACCTTAACCATAAGTAACCAAACAAAATATAAGACTTACTGACTATTTAGATTTTTGATTGCAGTCACAAATTTTTCTAAAATTGAATTTCCCCTTGTGGGGACCAAAAAATGGCCCCCACGACATCAAAGTAACAAGTTTTTATCACATTATGTGAACATTTGGTCCTCACTATGTAAGGTATACCTGGACCACACACACATACTGTATACACACATGCAATGACACACACAGAAACACACATACTTACGCGCACACTTACTTACACACATTGTGTACGCACACACAGACACCCACACATGCACACGCAAACACACAGATACATACACATTCAATGACACACATAGAAAGACACATATGTACACGGGCACATGCACACACACATACTGTATATTCACATGCGCACAAAGACACACAGAAACACACATACACGTCTTAATAAAGTGATCTCAATGATGTCAAATTTTAAGGCTGACAATTCAGAAGTACAGCAGTTAATTATTTGTGCAGCAGTATCCTTAGCGGTGAATTTAAAGAGCGTTTTTTGACAATTGCGGCCACACTGCTGCTCTTGAACTGATGGAGTAGGCAGTGCGGAATGCAGCCGAAAATACGGGGTACGGCAGCCGTCAATGAAAGACATCTCCATCTGCATGGCATCTCCCAGCGCAAATGTAACAACATAATATACACTTCGCGAAGGTAATCGTGTGTGATTCACTCCGCGCTGCTTCTCATTACGGCGGCTGACATCTCTATCGGCCGCCGGTTCGCCGCCCTTTGCGGGCGCATCTGAGGCTCGCTGGGGGGCAGGGAGCTGCGCCCGGGGAAGGGAAACTTTGCTATTATTAGAATCAGAATCAGAATTATTATTATTATTATAATTATTATTATTGTTATTATTATTATTATAATTATTATTCATTAGCTAGGCGTATTCCCTGACTTGAGAGCTCAGTTAACATCATCAGCTCTTCGTGTCTTTCTTATTTTTTTTATAATGATTCGCCTTGCCTAGCGTTGCTTTTTCTTGCATTTTAAATTTTAACTGTACCTCCTGAACCGATCGAGCCTCAGTAATTGAACGTGAAACTAACGTGTGAGAAAAATCTGGGGGACGTGGCAGATATCAGCTTCGCCATGTGACAGGACGTGACGGCCGCTCTGTCCTATTTGAACTTCTTCGGGGATAATTTGTATTCTTCAAGCACACAAACAACTCTGCCGAATGCGAACAGCCTTTGTCAGGGAAATATCACGATTTAATACATTATTTAGGCATTCAGATCATTTTGAATCATTTTATTTTGCAGAAAGCAAATATAAGGGGGATACATATCATTTTGCCTTATGCCTGCTTGCTATCATACACTCCAGGTTTATAGTATATTGGCTTTTTTCACAGTTATAAAGAATTAAAGGCACAAACTTCACAGCTCTTTCATCAAACTTGTTCAGCTTTAATATTTCTCCTCCGCAGTTCTGGCAAGCGTCTTATTCCAACTGAAAATATAGCACTCCCGAAAGACATTTTCCCATATTCCCGTTCTCTCCGACTCTGGTGAGCCCTTGTTCCGTGTGATAAGGCAAATCTCCTTGGGGATCTGAGCTGTGTAGTTTTGCACCGCGAGTGACAAGGACTGGCCTTGAATCGCTGGTATGTGCAGGTTGTAATTATGTCAGCCGGGGTGCCGAACGGGGGGACTGATTAATGTGAGGCCCGGTCCAGAAGCAGTCCCTATCAAGAGCTGCCCACAGACCGGCGTCGCGGCTGCTCTCGGGCTGAAAGACGCAAAAAAATGGGTATCGTCCATGATAGATGAATTGTGCTAACAGTTTTCAGGCAGATGCTCTCGGACAGTATAATATACAATTACTCTCCCTTATCACCTTGCCAGGGACAATAAAGCTTACCCCTACTATAGTTCATGTGAATGAAGGCAAAATTAGTTTTACTTTTACAGCAACAGCACACTTATCATGGTGCTTTTGTTTTGCCGTTGGGGGGAGCAGGGGCACCCCACGGTTTGGCTTGTGAATGCCCCACGTCTCTGCGGGGGGGGGGGGGGGGGTTACATGCCTTGTAAGGATCCCATACACCTAGGCACAGGGGGCGCTGTGTCACCATTCGCCGCGTATTGAAGTACAGCGTGGTGCAAGGTGGACGGACAGCCGCTGGCCTGCAGGTACACAGATGGCTCAGCTGAAGTGAAACAACAAGCTCTTAGTGATTGATGTAGTGAGGACCGGCTTCTCCATCACTGCCCAGAGGACACCGCTATCTACTGTAATGCACATTAATATTGCACATTAGCACGGAGGTGATACACTGACTTTCACAGAATGATTCAAAATGCAAAAGCAATTTACAAAAATGTGTTAAATCTCCCTTGTGTTCCTGTGAAGTTATTTGTGTGCTGGAAGAACACAAACCCTTGTGAGAGAAGATCACAACACAAGAGAACACAGCATCCCCTAAAAACTGGCCGTCCGGCTTGCTGTAGTAGGATAGAGGTAGACCCCTAGGTAGGCCGCTATAGAACAGACCTTGACGACTGTAAAGCCTACCAACTTACTGTCCCTGCAACAGAAATGACAGCATTCAGATGTCTCCATCAGCCTGCTTTATATGTGGTTTTGGTCTCATTGACTGGTGCCTGATCCAACTTCAGCTACAGGACAAGACGCAGTGAACCCCCCCCCCCAAAACAAAATTCTGAGCGACTGCCAGCTAATCACAACATAGGCCCGTCCCAGCGCATTGCCCTCTGGGGGTGTATAGCAGCTATCTAGACACGCTCACAGCACAGACAGTAATCAGACAGGCGGCCAAAAGCTCGGCACTGTCTGCCCATCCCCACTGCTGCTCACCGGGAAGTGTGCATATCAGGGAACAGCATTCCGATAGATGCAGGTCTCCTAATCGACACATAAACCATCTGATAGCTTTCAGAACAGGCTTTGTTTTCATATTATCGCCTGTTTCCTTAACACAGTGCTTCTGTTTCCAATTTCCCACTAACTTAAGCATGACAGAAATTAAGAAATATCCATAATTCACTTACAAATACTTTTTTTAAAGTCAGTCATACAAATATTCATGGACTTACCAAAATAATAAAAAAACATGCATACATAAATTAATTAACACATGTAAAAGGTGATGTTTTTTTGTCTCGTTTGACACTGCTTTAGTGCTTTACATGTCCCCCATGAT
>JAAGVU020000045.1:8117215-8133805 GCA_011763525.2 Mormyrus iriodes | reverse complement strand
TGGGCGGCGTGGCGCCATATCTTGTTCAAAAAACCCAAACCCCCCCCCCCGGGACCGCCTGCTGCAAACGGGGGGGGGGGGGGGGGGGGGGGGCCACGTGCATCTTGCATAAATTACCTCCTCGAGAAGCAAGGAGGTGCTGGAAGGAATACGGACAGAGAGAAAAGAAAAAAAAACTCTGAAGAGAAACAGAAGGGTAGAAAAAAATGAGGCGGGCGGGTCGGTGGCCGCACCCCGCCGAGAGCCCCTCCCCTCCACGCCCCCCTGTGTGAGGTGGGTGATGAATTTCACTTCCCCCTCGTTTGCATCAAGATCTCGTAGGAAAGTGAGGTTGATCCTTCTCTTTTCTATTAGAAAGCAGCCACACTGTCCCCTCTCCCTCATTACGCCTCACGCTACAAGGCCCCAGCGACAAAAATCCATAGCTATCGATCCCCCGCGAGTCGCCACAATTATTCTTCAGAAGGAAACTCTGACAATAAATTACATCTGCGCTGGCTTTTCATCTGCCGCTCGATATGCAGGACCTCTCAGGGGTGGGCCGCCCACCGGGGACAGTCAGCACCCTTGGCAGGGACGCTAAAGAGGTCCAGGCCTCCCAGAAACTCACTCCGACAAAACGGGCCAGCGGCCGGGGGCTAATCAGAAACTGTAATTAAGGAGTGGGGGGAGGGGCCTGCCATGGGCTAGGATGGCGGTCTGCTCTGAATTACCTTTGGTCCAAAACTGACCAGCACGTTATTTAAGCCACCACGCTATCTTGCTGACACAAACAAAAATCAGGGCTTTGCTGTTTTTTTCCCCCTCTGTTTCTCTCCGTTTAGAGCGATGCAGTTATCCAATAGACATTTGTCCTCTCATTTTTTTGGTCCTTGATTTTTTGTCTTAAATAACACCCCCCCTCCCCCAAAGGAGACCACATGCAGCCATAATTGCCTTCCTCATTAGTAATGTTTTCGTGTAAGGGATGGGGGGCAATTAATTTTATCGCTTAATTTTTTGTCACGGGATCCGTCCCCACGTATTGATGCCGTTGCCATTTTGAGGCCCATTTTTCAAGAAAATTAATTGACAAAGTTTGGAAATTTATCAACATATTGCCAGATTAAGCGACAAATTGGAGCGCTAAGGAAATCAATTGTAACATTGTCACCGGGGCTCAGGTTCCCAGCGCCGAGCTGTTTCGGCAGCCAACGTGGCAACGTCGACTGTCTTACACCGGGCCCGGATTTATTTATTTATTTGGGGGGGCCATAAATCAGAATGAGTTACAAATGACCCCTCGTGGCTCCACAGTCGCCACTCTTTAGCGGACACGCGGGGGCCGGCTTGAGTTATTCTGGGCGGGGTGAAGGATTTCCCGACAAGAAGGAAACATGGGTTTGCAAAGGGTGATCTGGGCCCGATCCATGGATCCGAGTCATTCTACAGAACGTGGGCGTCGATCGTGAGCATTAAACCTTGTTATGGACCGACTCGGTGTCCAGTAACGCTACAGATGTTGGTTTTTGGTCAGGCGCAGCTGAGACAGCTATAACAGAGGCTGTCCCATTCACCTCCTGAATCGCTACTAGTAGGCAGATTAAGGCCTCATGCTTGGGGAATGTGAGGGGTGAAGGCCTGATTTGAAGCTTTGGTGACTCCATAGTCTCCCTGCTCTGGATCACTGAGGTGGGAGGTGGGCAGGGCCTCTTTGGACCGACGTTCCCTAAGGGATTTATCCATCAAACAGGGTCACCAAATTAAAACCAACAAACATGTGGGAGCAGGGGGTGCCCACGAGGAGCCTACGGGCTGTTTTGGAAGCCCCTCTCCCCCATCTTTGTTCACCCTTGGGGGGCACAGAGGCTCCAGCACATTTGTGGCCCTGTTTCCGGTTGCATAATCGCCGATCCGTCTTGATTTCGGACGCTGGCGGATCGAGAGCGAGGGGAGGCTTTGCTCTGCGTAATTGATAATAATTACGCCGCGCTCCAGACAAAGCATGTGAGAATAATTTAACTTCTTTCATTCAAACCGATAAATTCCTTTAAGCCGTGTGCTTCAAATGACCTCATTTATAACGTTTAAACAGATAATGCACACGGCTAATATTTTAAGGGTGTTGGTCCATCCGTATAATGTAATTGCAATAATGTCGGTGCTGTTTCCGGCCGCCGTCCGGCACGGCCCAGCTAATCAGGGCCCCCGGCAGGGTGTTCACGCAGCATTAGCAGCGACGTCAGTCCCCCCGCGGAGCACGTGCCTCCTCTGCGCCTCCTCCGCGCACTCACAGGGAGGAACGCAGACCGACAGCTGCCCCAGTGATGGAGCGGAAAACAAATGAAAATAAAATGCCTAATTATGGCCGAGCGCCTCAGCGTTGTGGCGTTGTTTCTCCTCGCGTTCCTCACGCCCCCAGCTGAGACACCCAAGGATATAAGGGGGATTGATACCCTTCCCCAGGTATGACACGTCACCCCCCCCCCCACAGCACCTGTGCATCTGCCTGTGTTTCTGTTTGTCTGTCTGTGTTTCTTTGTGTCTGACTGTGTCTGCTGGAGTTTCTGCATGTCTGTTGGTGTGATTCTGTCTCTGTGTGTTTGTTGGTTTATGTGTCTGTTTGTGTGTCTGGGCGTGTATATGTTATGTATGTATGTATGTGTATGTGAAAAAAAAACTAGTTATTTTGACCTTGTGGGGACATTTTTCCCCAAAGGGAAAGCTCTGTTAAATTATTTTTATGTGTCTCTACATGTGTCTCTGCATATGTCTTTTTGTGTCTCTCTGCAGGTATCTCTGTGTAAAAACACCTGTGTAATTGACAGCAGTCTCGCTTGTGAGTGTCCAGCTCTGATCCCTGATCCCTCAAGCACAGACGGGTCGGAACAGCAGTCTTGGGAGCACGAGCTCATTCGCGGGCTGCTCCTCAGCCAGTTTCCAAGGCCCAGACTGCAGACGCCAGACCTCCCACACGCGCAAGGAGAGAGACGACGAAATGGGGCACAGGTTTTAGCACAGGGAAGGGGGATGGACGTGGAGGTGGAACGGGTGGGTGGGGGGCGGCCGCCTGCCAGGACTCCCCCGCACTGTCATGTCTGTATAAACAGGCATTGATTTTTCTGTCCGGCTCGGGCACCTCAGCCATTTGTTCTCCCCTTTGCGGTTGGGCCCGGAGGGCTTGAAAAATTCTGTTACAGTCCAGTTGCCCCTGAGGCAAACGTGACAATAGATTTCACCTGTAAAGGGGGCCGGCACCACTTATCTGGGGCAAGGTCTGTCAGAGCAAAGGGCTAAATGGAGAGCTATCCATATCCCTCTCCGCAGCTGGCTCCGCCCCCCACTCAGAGCCCTGGCGTTACACAGTCACAGGGACCTTGTTTGGCATCTCCCTGCTCTCCGGATACACAGCAGGATTTTGGGTATGCTCCACATGGACAAACAGACTTTATTAACCCATCTTGTAAATTCTTGCCCCAGTCAGTGTCATGGTAGGGGGAGGAAAGCAGGGTACTGGACCTTATCCCAAGCAGCACAAGGCTGGGGTACACCCCAGACACCAGGCCGGTCCATCACCCGCCATAGTGACTTCCAGAGAGCTTTAACAGACCTGTCCCACTACTGGTCACAGCTATCAGTTTCTCTAGATAAGAGCGTGTTTTTTTTTTTTCGTTCTGAATGGGAAATATCTCACCTTAAATGCAAGCAAGAGCATAGGACATTTTAAGCTGTTAACAAACAGTTTGGCTACTGAGAATGTTCATAATCTTCGACAACTAGTTGTTTGGCTACAATACCAATGGTGATTGCATGGGTTATCTGGATGTGAGCACCCTGGGTACTTATCCAAAGTCTTCTTTGAAGCACTAAATGTTAAATTTGTATCAGTTTGAACATGAACATCATAAACAGTTGGACATTTCCCAAGGAAATAAACATCTGGTATAATCCTACTACAAGTACTTCTCTGTATGGATAATTGAACTGATTTTACCTTAGTCTTAAAGGAAATCCTCACTATAGAGTAAAATGCGCTACCATGTGACCCCAGAGGGGAAGTAACAGCAAATCAGATGGCTCAAATCCGGCTGAGCCCTCCAATGCATTAAAAGGAGGATGGACAGCAGCTTGTGAGGTCAGGGATGTGGGTCCTTGGCGGCACCCGGCTTCCGGGAGATCGACTACAAGACATGGCTGCCAGGCTGAGCCCGTCCCAGGATGTGACATGTGAAAAACGCGTCCTGACTGGATTAAACTAATGGAGAGGTGGCTAATGACCCACTTAATTCCGAGATCACCAATCTTATGCTAATGACTGTCATGTGCTCCTCCTATTTCGTCCCTTAATGGGTATTCACACCCTTAATGCCACAGAGGTGGGGGGGGGGAGATCGATACATGCCTCGCTCTGTTAATTGCAAACCGCAAACATGGTGCATGTAAAATACACCTGAGGACAGCACCCCTCTCCTGAACATTGTCCCTACCCTCCTACTGAGATCTGGATTATCAATATTTTGCAGGGGTGGCATGCTGGCTATGTGATCTTGCACCTGTAGGTTTTAGGTTCACATCCCATCATGTCTGGTATATAGACCAGCTGCTTTCTCTGAATGTTGGGCTACATTTGCCTTGTGCCCTGTGCATCATGGGATAGGCTCCAGGCTCGTGGCTCAACAATGGATAAGCTGTTATTAAAGATGGATGGGTGGATGGATACGTTACAGTGGATGGCAAAGCAGAATGGCCATGCCTGTGCTTTTAAGCCCTCTGAAGTGTCAGGGATTCATTTTGCAACCCTTCATGCCGTCTGATGAGCAGCTTCTGTAGGGCCGCCTTTCCGCTTGGCCGCCTGACTGCATTCACTTGCTGTCGCATCACATGACACTACGGAGGAAAGGATGAATATCAGAAAAATATAGGCGTGTTTTTTTGTGAGAGGAAATCCCAGCTGGATGATTCGCTCAGTGACACGATGGATGGCAGTTATGGTGAACAGAACCACATGAACGAGGAATCGTGGAACGGACCACAACCACACTTAGGGGTTGCGTATTTAGATGGGGCAGCTAGGGATAGCGGGTGGCGCGGGGCAGCAAAAAGCCTTCAGAATATATAAAAAAGAAGCATATCTGACATAAGCCCATTTCGGGCATGCACTGCCACCTTAAACTTTACCAGGAGGGGCTGTATGCGTGAACGCAAATGTCCGAATCAGTCGTACCGGACACTAAATGGACTTTACTCGGCTAGCTCGCTAATACAAAGTCCGGGTAATTTCCCATTGACCCGCATGTGTGAATGGAGAATTCCAAGGCATTCAAAGTGAGCGAGTGGGCATGTTAGTGACATTTCGGTTATGTGACTGGAGTGAAAACAGAAGAATACAAATATCCGAGGCCGAAAAAGAAGGGCCATATACAGGAAGAAGACCCCAACGAGCATGGCTTAACTGCTGAGACAACGAGAGTCAGCAACGTCAGTAGTGTCAGTAGTGCTGTAAGTGAAACACGGTGATTTCCGCAGTTTTCTTCTTGCCTCCTGCACGCGCTAGCCAAGCACCACCGCTTGTCTAAACCCACCAGAGTATTTCTAGTTTGACACATGTGTGAAAGGACAACTCCAGAAAATTTCCAGAATTTCCGGAAAAAACCTGTATAAAGCACGTCGCTGTGAAGATGTGGGGTCTGATTGAGGGTTCTGGGACACCAGAATGAGGAACCAGTCACTGCCAACCTGGTTTAGCCCCCCAAGAATGACAGTTATCCCCCCCCCCCACACACACACACAAACACATTTGTATTCATATCTTTGTGGGAACTCTCCATTAATTTCTATGGGAAAAACCCTAATCCTGACTATGACAACCTTAACCCTACCCAGCCCTAACCATAACTATAAGTAACCAAACAAAATATAACTCTTTTGGCAGTGTTAGTTTTTTGATTGCCTCACAGATTTTTATAAAATTGAGTTTCCCCTTGTGGGGACCGAAAAGGTGGTTGCCACAACATCAAATGAACAGGATTTTATCACATTATGGGGACATCTAGTGCCACACACACCCACACACACACACAGTGTATGTTCATCTTGCTTCTGTTACAATAGCATTGAGTTGCTGTAGGTGTTGCTGGATTGGCTCTCATCTTGAAGTCGTCGTGAACTTAGTAGCTGAAGGACACAGAAACCAGCCCCGGGAAAAAGAGAAGAAACAGTTCTGCATTAACCACAAGTGCGGACATGTTTCCAAACTCCATTAACTGATTGTTAACTGATTCTATCACAAGCAAAATATAAAAAGCACAGCTGGGATCAGCAGATGTATAACAAAGTGTGAGACTTTGCAGGTCAGAGGCAGGCAAGATGGCTGCCATGTGGGGGAGGGGAGAGGCAGGGTGGCAGGTGGCATCTCAGGAGCCGTCGGGATACCTGTCACTCTGCACAAGAGCGTGCCAGCCCCTAGGAGGCGCTCTCTGGAGGGAACATCCTTCATCCAATGACACACTGACAGGGATGCTTTAATGTAAGCATTCAGGGAGATACACACCCAAGATGGTCACAGGCTGTGCTACCAAATAACTGCATTATAGATGGCCCCCAAAGCCAAGATCCCCCCTGCCCAACCAGGAACGACACTCTGCTTTTCTCTGTCTGGTCTGTAACAAAGGAGGCACAGTTGCATGCGGTTATCTTTGGAGTCAGTGCAGTGTTGAGTCAGAGTGCACTGTGGAGTCAGTGTGGAGTCAGAGTGCAGTGTGGAGTCAGAGTAGCACGCAGCTTGCTGCCATGCCAGTATCTGGGTAACAGGAGAGCCGTTGTAAGAATGCTTCGTGCAACACCACCGCCAAGAGCTGTGCCGGTGCTTATTAAGTGTCAGGCGGTGAGCCACGCGGCACTGGCGCCGGCGCCCCCTCCTACGCGCACACGCGGAGGGTTTCACCGTAACAGCAGCAAGAGCCGCTTCTGCGGAGTTCCCCCGAAGTCCTCCCCCTCGAGAAGCTCTGCACGGCACTCGTCAGATGGATAGCCGACGGGATCGCGCGGCTCGATGATTCCGGGGCGGACCGGAAGTGAGCGTACGTTTCAGGACTCGATGGTGGGGCCAAATTTCCAGCCGAGAAACTGAGCAGGTTTTAGAGGAAAGACTTGAAAGCAAAGGTACAGTATAATCACCGGGAAAAGCGCGCAGCCTGGCAGAAGAGATTATGACAGGGTTTGAAAAGTACTTATTAACATCAAAAAAACAACAGAGTAGAAAATAAATAAATACATCCTCACATCTCCTGGCAAGTCTTAATGCGTTTTAACTTTCAGTGACTTGACGGGCACGGTATTTTTGAGATATATTCCCTTATCTGTTTATCTCCATGAGGATTTACTGGGAATCTTGCTTCCAACTAGGAGAAATAAATAAAACAGATGACCAGATGCTATCTTTTATGGTAAACATTACGCACCGCACTGTTGTTTTATGAGTTAAGCAGGCAATTGTTTATCTAACAAAATAAGCATGCGATTTTAATGGCTGCCGAGTTCATACTTGTGATGCCTTTAGTTAATACAAATCCTCTTCTTCTCAACAATCAATATCCCCCATGTTGAAATGAGACGGGCTTTAATACGTTTTATGAAATCAGATAGCAGTCTTTGATCCTGGCCCGGCCTGTCAGATCTTCCGCTTTTGACAGTCTCGCGCATACATATGCAAACTGCATTTCAAAACAAGAAAGGGAAAGGAGACAGAAAAAAAACATTTTTCCTGTTCAAAGCTGGCATTTGTTAAATGGAATTACAGCTGGATTCTTTATTGTTGTTGGTGGTTTCGCTGCTTATCAGAATTGCACATCAAGCAAATTAACAGTTGTAGCCTGGATCTTAATTACAAATGGGGAAACAAGTGATTTAGGAAACAAGTGATTTAAATTCAGTTTTTTTCTTTTCCCCCTCCTGTGTTCATCTTATTGCGAGTGCTGTTTCTCCCCCCCAGATGCTGCTTGACTGTCACATCCAGCAGGTGGGACACTCAGGTGGGAGGGACCTGTGGAGTGCCAGCCCTCCCCAGCCTGCTGTTCCTGGGCACGGCGAGTCGAGCGAAGGCTGTGCGCCCCCCCGGGACCCCATGTGACCGGGGGCACGGCATGTAGCAGCCTAATAACACGAAGGGGACAAGTGTCCCGGGGGGGGTCACTGCTGTTGTACCCATGAAGGGACTAATAACCCTGCATTTCACCAGTAAAAATTCCAGCAATATAAATGACACTTTGCAGAATAGAATAGAATAGAATACTGGTCGAAGGTCTTTTAAATCAACACTGCAAAAAGCCTGAGTGGGAAAATTTAAAAACAGTATATTTTTGCATTTTTACACTTTAAACTGCTCATCGTTTACTTGCACTTTGACATTTTTCACAGGTAAAACGAGAATAAAGGAACACGCTGGTGCCATTGGCCACTGTTTTGGATTTTGTGGGTCACCCGGCAGGCTTATCTGGCCAGCGTTGACGGGGACAGACACATCTTATACATGCTCTCAGAGCGCTCACAGGCGTCAAACTCTCTCGAAAGAAAAGACAGAAGCTTTCAAGTTTCAAGCCTCCCAAAACTACAGAAAGAACAAAGTGAAAACGTTCTGTTTACTGAGGTGTGAGATTATAAAAAGAAAAATCAAGTAAATAACAGCTGGTGTTAGATGTGTCAGGGAAGTTCTTTCATGCGAGGTTGCAGATCGGTGACACACAGAGGGGGAGAGAGAGAGAGCGCCCTCTGCAGGCTGCGTCTGAGCACGGGGCTGTCTGGACAGTATTCCAGGTCCTCCCAGCCCCCCTGGTGAATCCGCACCTTGCAGACCAGCTCTGTGCTTGGCATAGCTCATCAGTTCCACAGCAGAGGAGTCCAGACCAAATTAGCAGAATGAAGATTAAGCAATGGGGAAGATGCAGGCCAGACATTAGTGGGGGCGAGCGATCTTTTAAAGTCAACGGAACGAGCGTGCGTGGCTAAAAGTTGAGATGGGAGCCAAGTCGATCCAAAGCAGATTAGGAATGTTGGTAAAGTAATAATGAAGACCTCACATTTGGTAACTGCTTCCTGAGTTCATATTTTTAAAAAGAGCAGAGGGACATCCCAGCAATGACAGCATATTTTGAACCACAATTACATTGTGAAAACACACACAGCATGATTAGAAGATGTTCATGAATGGACTTGTCTCCTTATAGAACAAAACCTCATTTAAAAATATTTTCCACAACTATATTTTACAAGCCTTTGGAAAAGCTAACACCTACACGAACATTTTAGATATTTTACACTCTTACCTGAGAATGATTCTGTACCCTAACCCAAGTAACATACGTTTCTCTGTAATTTAATATCTGAGGGCAAACGAATCATCGCTCGCCTGTAGAGAATGCAGCATGTGTCCTCCTGCATTTTAAGGCAGGTTCAACAGACGCATGGGCGGAGAAGTATCCGGATTCTGAGAGTCGTTTGGAGTCGGGTGGGGGGGGGGGCACATCTGGATCCGGTCTATGTGGCTTTGCAATTTGTCTTACCCCGTGGTTTTGCGGGGACCACCAGCCGGCCTGTTCCTTTGAGTGCTACGCTATTGCTCAGTTAGCTGTTGGGTAATGAAATTGAATTTGTATTGTATTGGTGACCTCTTGCATCGCTTTGATTGTGTTCGGTCATTTGAAACCTTCATGTCCTTTGTACTCTGGCTTTGAACTTTTTAACCAATTCCAGCTTTGGACAGGCAGACACCCATTTAAGTGGCAGTTATCAAACGACATAAAATTAACACTGTTTTTTTTTTTATTTTGTTGCCCTATTCTTACTAATGTCTTCACTGCAGTTGTGACGTATTATTCATATCTTTAAATATTTATTTCCCTAATATTCCAATATTCTGTTTTTCAAGATATTCTATTTGTGTACTGTGTACTTTTAAAATTTAATTTAACTTGTTTACACTATGTGATTGTCTTTACATTTTGTCTGTTTTGTACTATATGTACAGTACGTCTGTGCACTAAACACATACTCATACTCTCTACATGGTCAGCACCGAGCCAAGAGGCTTAACTAACAAAGCCTTGACACTCGTGAGAAGCATTAACTCGTACCAACTGGTACATAGGAATGAACAGCACACCAAGAGAACAGACTGAAAAACATAAACATTTCCCTAACGAGAACTGGGCCACTTTAAAAACCTAAAAGACAAAACAAACATGCTTACACTCGCTTTTCGTTTACCCTCCCTCCTGAACAGACACAGATCAGCTGATATCCTATTTATGCCGCCGCAGGGCGAACACAAATTGTCAATTTAATGAACGCGGCGGGTTTGATGAAAGGGCCCAAATGTGTAAATCTCTTAAGCCCAGCAAACCGTCGAGAATTGTTATCTTAATATTGTTTTCTGGTTATTTTTCCCATAAGTTAGGGATGGGGGTGGGGCTTGGGAGACGACGGGGGGGGCAGTAAAATACAGCAAGTGAGAGACGGGGCCCCGTGAGGCTGTAATATTATACGCTATCCCTCATCGCTAGACCACGTGCAACACTGCACCATTAAAGTTGCAGTAGGCCAGCAGGTCTAACACAGCCATTAAAGGAAAAGTCCAGAAAGTTCATTGGGAAATTACACCCTTCCTTCAGAGCCAGCCACAGGCGAAACCCACTTCAAATCGCCACAGAGGTGCAGTCGCTCCATCGAGTTAAGGAAACCAGCGTACATACATGCCAGGCGGGCTCTCGTTAAGATATAACGCTTTAATTTAGCATTAGCTGTAGCGCCAATCTGCTAGTCTGCATCTACTGGCAACTTTATAAGATAATTTTCCCAATCTAGTCAGCAAAGACGCGGTTGGGGGTGGGAGGAATATCACAGTAAACCTGATCCGATTACGCACAATTATCATCCAATTGTACGATGATGAAAAAAATGCAAATAAAGATAATGAAGGCATATATCGGAGTAGTGCCTAGCGTAAAACAGACAGAGCGTATAAATGTGTAGCCGACAGCGCTAACGCACTCAAACTGGGGGCATCAATAAAGACACCAGGAGCCACATGAGTGAGGTGTGTCCAGGAGGTGCACGCGGACGCAGGGAAAGGCGCTTCTGTGCGTGGAGGAGCTTACATCTGAGATTCTGAAGCGGACAGGCCACAGGAGCGGATCTCCCAGAGCCGCAGGGTGTCCTGATAATGGAGGGGGTGCCGTTTGCCCGCGTCGAGCTGGCCAGATGTATCAGCGCTGAGATACTCGGCCAGAACAGCCTCGTAAATCACAGAACATTCTTAGTTTCCATTCATTTCATCTGTCAGCACCCAGGTGGGGAAATGTTTATTTTTTTTTTCTTCTTGCAAGCTCTTGGACGCATTAAAGGATGATAAATGCAATTATCTTTTAGGAATCAGCCATACCCAGGGCCCTGAGAGGGGCTCACCACAGCTGTGCGTCAGAAATTCGGGCAGCCCCTGACACGTCTCAGTTCCCCTCAAACCCCATCATACCGTCCTACCCCAGCAATGATATATAGAAAGCTGCCATATGTTAGTACACTGATCTCAGTGCCAAAATGTATCAGTGGGTGTGTCCTACAATGGACCCGTATTCCCTCCAGGGTGTCCCCTGCTTCATGGCCTGTGATTTGTTGGATGAACTCGAGGCACTCTGCCACTCGATAGGGGAAAGTAGATATGATTGGATGGATGGATGGATGGATAGAAGATATGATCACATGTACATGTAATGATTGATAAACAATTCGGTAAAGCAGATTTATATAAGAGCAGTTCTCACAAATGAGTGAGGGGTGCAGGGACTTATGCGGTGTGCGCTTGCGGTGCGGACACTGAGCGAAACACCAGCGGCATCACAAAGGAATGCTCGCCATTAAGGTACAGCCCACACTCCTTCCACTGCGTCACGATGTAAACTAACCAGCTATAAAAATCCCGAGTGTTCCTTATCCCAAAAGCGGATGGCTGGCATCAAAACGCTTCACGCCCAGGTGGTCGGATGTTCGCTTTCCTGGCCGCGGCTTTTATTTGCTGTCTAATTAACGGCAGTCCTGCTTTAATGCGGACGCTGTCCCTTCTCTTCCCCTTATACCCACCCATGGTCGTTCGGTAAATTGGCCCCACGGAACAATGGAAAACACAGAGGGCTGGGATTGGCGAGGAACGGCACTCTCTCATTACGGGAATTATAATTCCATGATTACCTGAGATCACACACGAGCCATAAATCACTGAGCTGACGTGAGATGAAAAATTGCATTAATACATGAAACTTATTATATAGTGAAAAATGGTGCCCTGATAAATGATATTGTTCAGGCCTGACAAAGATTGCATTTAAAATATACATATATATAAAATACAATATACATAATATACATCTATATATATTTATATGTATGCATGCACTTGTTCTGCTTGGTGATTCACAGGGCTGAAATTCCTTGATGATAAATGCTTGCCAATCTGTCAGGTTCTGCGCTTCGTGGGGGGGGATCAGGGGTCCGTCGGACCACATGGTACCTGTAGATACCATGACCCAAATGCTCCCGCAGCCACCGACACACCGAGGTGGGGGGGGGGGAGCACACGGTAAATATCCTCATGCCGTGCACTGGAGGGGCTAATTGTGGCTCGGAGACGTGAGCACAGTAAAAAATAAAATTTTAATTTCTGCCCCCTCCGTTGCTTTCTCCTCATGTGCAGGGGCATGTTTCAAAGAAATTTAATGTGGCCCAGAGAGTGGGGGGGGGGAGAAAGGGAAGCGAGCGCGAAGGAGGATGCACAGGGAATCAGGGAGAGGGTAAACTCCATGAAGTTTAATCTGGAGCGACGCCGTGTTCCTTAGATGATGAATAGTGACGGATGTTCCAGCGCTAAGGCTCACTGGGTTAGCCGCGCAGCGCGGCCATATTATTTACATTAATTACGCCACAGCCACTTCTTTTAATGCTTCATACTGGGGTGAGTCGCGCCGCGGTATGCTAATGGCGGGAGAGGCCTGGAGACGGAGCGCGGAGCCACCACAAACATCCGCCGGGCATTTTTCACCTTTAAATTTCCTCAACAACAGATAAATGGGGAGCGGTGGGGGGACTGGAGAATAGGGAGGCCCATGTTAGTGTATGGGGGGGTGGGACTTGCAGAGGGGCCTGCATCTGACCAGGAACGGGTGGGGTCAGCCCATCACCCTAGGAGGCCCAGCGTGCCCCCCCAGGTCCATCACCAGAAGTCTTCAGGTGACTCATGCTGACTGCAGGTGGGCAGCCGGGTGACAAACAATATGGCAAAGTTTAAAATCTGGGATTTTCCATGGACACACCTTCAGGTCCAAAAAACAAAGCAGGTGGAGTGAGGAAACATCTGGATCAGTTATCGTTTACCACAATATGTATGTCACATGACTATTCTTATACTTCAGAAATCCTTTAAACAGACCATTAACCTATCACTGATTTTCTAATCAGCTCGAAAAAATTACATTTCATTCAAGCTAATAATAATTATATGCGTAAAATATGCAGTGTTTGTGTGGTTTTTATGAAGAATGACTGTAAGCCGGGTCTGATCCAGGACATCCATAAGGCCCTCTGTGTTGAAGATGGTGGGCGGTCATGTTAAATAATAGCTTTTTTGAACGTCTGTCATTATGTAATCTTTTGAATGATGATGCATTCACTGTCCTTATAGTAAACAGGAAATCCTGTCCTTATATTATACAGAAATCACTGGAATGGACATTTTGTGAGTAAAGTTAGCTGATGAGTCACATGATTCATTCAGGAACACGAGAAGTGTATCGCCTGACGGGTGTTATGGTTTTTCGAGTGGGCACTAGCTAACCAGCTAAAGGGTAGCTCTGCCCTATGGTACAGTAATGGTTTTTACGTAATTGCTATGTTATTTGTATTTGTTTAAACTTCAACTAGGGTGACGTACAACATTTTTCTTTAAAGATGTTATTAAAAACCAAAACAACATCGTCCCACCTAGAACGTGACCCTACTCATGCTTCCGCCCAGCTTCATTATCCCAGTGAAATCCAGGCTATAGCGTAGCATGATTGGGCAGCTAAGGCTACCTGTCCCCCGCAGACTCCTCAGTGGTCCGGTCCGCAGCCCGTGGCCCGACGTCGCCATTGCACCTTCGCATCTGGCTCTGTCCTAAATAACGGCAACCCCCCCCTCCCCTCCACCCATCCAGCTAATCCTTCTTTCTTTCCCATTCCGTTTGCCTTTGTGTCCCTCCAACACGTATGATGAGGAGTCATTCATCTAATTCCGCTGGCCAACAAAATAAAATAAATCAAGAATTTCCCAAATATAACAATATTTGTATTGGGGGGGTTATAATTAATGACCACAGCTGCGCTAATTAAAATCCATCTGAGTTCCATTAATCTTGGTCACTAAGTCCAATCGTTTTTCGAGTGCGCGGCCACGCCTCGCTCGCCGACTGTTGTCCTTGGAGCAGCTTCCTCATTTTTCCAGGTGATTTTGAGCCTTTGTTGGTTTATTAGTCCTGCGGAGAACTGTGAAGCCTCTATTAATAACGCCGGCCAACAAGAGAAGCACCTACCCCTGTTTTGCCGTCCATGTTCTCAGCAGAGCGACTGTGTCTGGGAAGAATGGTGGCATTATCGCCCGTGTTACAGTGGCGGTAATCGCCACAGAGTCGCTTGTGCCTATAACAGCCCATTCCCTGTAATTTTACATCGTACAACAGATTAGACGTCGGTTTAATTCGTATATAATAGGGATGACTGGAAACATGAAAAGGCAGTAGATGTTTCATTAAATACAGTAGCTGATGTGTGAATGTGGGCACTTGAGCGCCCTCTGATGGGCTGGCATGCTGTCCGGTGTGTTCCCCAGCCTCGTACCGTGTGCTGCATGTGAGAGGCTCCTCATGACTGGATAAGCGGTCAGAAGATGGATGGATGGATGGATATATCTAATCCATTGCCATAAGATATCATCTTTGACATTGAAATATAAGGAGATTGAAATCAATTAAAAGTTTGTTTTTACCGTGAAAAAGGGCCTTACAACCATAATGACCCAGCCTCATAAACCTGGATGCCAACCAGAGTGCCGTGCAGTAATGGTAGCGGCCAATGGACGTCCGCCCTCGACATCCACTCCACACTGTCATGACTCGTAAATACCGCCGTGCATAAAAGGCAATCTGTGAGGCAAGCGCATAGCACATATCAGGCAAGGGTGTAGAAGGAGCAGTGTGGGGGTGGGGCAAGCATATGGCACGAGCGTGTCATAAACAAGCTTTATGAAAAAGGCCTGAACATTTATTAAATTGAACAGAACCTGAGGAACTGGCACCCGGCACTTTTATCATTGTTAACCCATAAACTTAACCGGATTACACAATGATAAATTTAACATTATTACCATAACCGTGATCTTAATTTCGGTTTACCGCACATAATACAAACATGATAAATGCTTCGACTTGTTATTTAAGCAGCAGCTGCTGAATACTGCAGGCGGCCCTCCCGCGACCTGGCGTGCGCCCCATGTCCCCCCATGCCAGCCGATGAATGGGAATCAGGAGCCAAGGGGACGTGGTCACTCATAGCAAATGAGAAGTGGGGCGTAGACCTAGATTCAATCACACATACGATTCAAAATTCATGAGCAAGAACCTCCGGTCCATGGCGGAGAATTTATTAGGCTAGCCTTGAAATTCTAAAATTGTATTCCATGTTTTTCTTTCATTTGTGTCACAGCTACATAAACGTGGAGACAAACATGGGCGCCCAACGTGACGCCGTAGGGCGGATGTCCGCGGGTAATTTTTAATCCGCGCATCTAATGCGAACAACAGCGGGATACGGACAGGGGTCACGGAAACGACAGTAGCTAAGAGGCAGACGTGACCCAGAAGTCCAGGTGTTCAGGAAAAGTGCTGTTAACAGCCAGGATTGATGATCTAATCAAACTGTCAGCCAGTGATCAGCGGCGGGGGGTGTGGGGGTGGCGTTCGGGAGGGGGGTGCATTCAGAAGGCTGGTGCATGCTTACTGTTACTCCAAATTGGGCCTGACAGTCTGGATTGAGAAAGGGAATTTTCCCCTAAGTAATGTAGGAAACAGCTCCCCTACCCTTCCGCAGGGTCAGGTAATCAAGGAGTCCTTTTATTTTCTTCTTTTTTTTTAGCCTTTTGAAAGAAAACTGGGAGATGCTTTGATAGTCGGTGGATTAGCGCGCCTAATTATACATCATGACTATTTTTCAGTCAGGACGCACTTACATGCAACCAAACACACGGTTATCCTACTCACATGCACAGCACATACATGCATACACATCCACAAGAAGTTATATGGTAGACTGTGAGTAAGCATTAACATATTACCCACAATGCACCGTGGCTACATCCACATAAACATAACGAGCCAGACCACTTGACGCAGACAGGAGGGCGGTAAAGCATCACTTTGCTGTCAGCACTTCTGTGCGCTAAACCTGATACGCGTCGTCCCCCCCCACCCCCCCCCCCCCCCCGCTCCGTCCCCCATACGTCCCCCGCGCGGCGGCGGTTAAAGCTCTCCGCCCCGTG
>JAAGVU020000045.1:8087617-8113922 GCA_011763525.2 Mormyrus iriodes | reverse complement strand
GGGAAGGGAAGGGACGGGGGGGGAGGGGGGGGGGGGGGGGGGGGGGGGGTGGGGGGGGGGGGGGGTTGGGGGGAGGCAATGGCACGGTAGCCAGGAGCTACACCTGGCCACTCCCCCAGCACCTGGCACTGTGGCAATGGTGTGCCCTGGCAGACACGGGCCACCCACGCACAACATGTTTGCTCACACCTAGCAGGTTCACACACACACACACACACACACGCACTGACACTCACACACAGCCTATTTTACATGCGGAGGTCTGGACAGAGAGCTACCACGCAAAGCTACCTTTCTGAAAGGTCACTCCTTACGCCATCTGTGTTCAGGCAGAAGCAATATTTACCCCGCATCGCCTAGATGGGTCCAGGCCTGTCTGCTCAGAGCCAAGCTTTCCCGGTAACAGTGCAAATCTGACGTGATAATGGTGCTGCTGATCTCTTACCATCAGTCAAAACAGGCAGCGTACTACAGAAAAATTCACGACATCTGATTTTGCTCGTTTCATCAAGAAAGGTGCATGTTTTACATGTAATGTGGTCAATCCATGTTTTGTTTCAGACGGTGTTAATTAACGTAAATGGTAATAATAATAAAAATACCCGCTTGTTACATGGCGCATATATAACTTTTCCACATAACACTGCCCTTCTGAGTCGTGCCCATTGCCGCCCACCAAACAGATGAGAGTGTATTAATTCAAATGTGTTATTTTTCTAAGGTGTAAATGGAGCTAATGGTGTGCAGAATCTCCACACAATTATTTAAGAAAATAAAGTCGAGCACAAGTCAGTTACTGTTACGTGGTCAGTCCGCGAGCCCTTGCCAAATTGCTCAAATTATATTCAATTAAGACAAGGTCAGGCCTGTCAATCCACAAAGCAAACTACGCCTTCATTAGAGAGGCCATTCGACAGCCGGGGTCCACCGCGCTCTCAGCACCGCTACCCCCCCGGCTTCCCAGAATGCCATGTGGAAGGAGGCGAGCTTGGGCACAGTTGCCAGCCAGATGTGTCACATTAGAAGGGGCCCGGATTCAGTTTCAGTCTCGCTGCCGACAGCCTGTCACCCGCCCGGCTCTGCCATCCTCCCTGCCGGTGCCCCCGGCCACTTGCCAAAACCCACGCAAGGTCAGCGAGGAACACCGTCGGTGCCACTAGGAATTTTGGCAACAAATGTCAAGCCAGAGCAAAACAGCTGTTATTTTAACGACAGGCAAACCAATTCTGTCTTTTTAAATTATGGTAATATAAAACAGTGTCAACCCCCGGTAAGAGGAAGCCCTCTTGTTCGCACGCGTCGCCCACGAGAGCCCCGCGTACACCCCAGCCCGCCATGCATCCCTCTCTGGCTTGGGGTTTTTTTTTTTTTGACAATGTTCTAAAAATACCAGGTGAATGAGGGAGGTGGAATTCATGATAAAAAGGCCTTCTGACACAGAATGCTCTGTAATCTATCTCTTCCCTGCCTACAAGCCAGCATATGTTTGCAATCGCATTCTCCTCGTCCCCAGTCACCACTGCGCTCCTCCAGGTCTGGATTTCAAACCGGTGCAGTTATCAATCACCAGACGGGCCGCTGTCAGGGCGGCCCGAACCCGCCAGGCAGACAAGCTTTCTTAACGCTAGCCGAATTTGTTCCACTTAATAAGCCCTCCCAAATGACCTCCCGCTAATTAACCGCCGCTATGTGAGAAATACGACGGTTAATTAATGACGAGATAAATTCCGTCTCGGGGACTGTCAGAAAATGATGACGCCGTACTTTACGGTTTAAACGGAATCGCGGCTGAAACGGGCTGAAGTGGCTCACCGGGGCCGCGCTTTTAATCTGTCAGAGCCGCCGAGTAAACTGCTGAATTAAAGAGAAGGGGGAGGGGGGGTAAAACAATCCAGAGGTCAGCTGGTTGGCGAGTAGCTTCTCCATAATCACAGCCGCTGATGTGTACGTGCCTCCGTGAGGACGGCCACGAGGACAAGAGCAGGAGTACGGCGGCTGACCGCAGCCGCCAGAAATGCCCCCGTGAGGTCAGTTAATTCCGGCCTCCCCCAAAATCCTGCCATCACCAGGCCCTGTTTCTCACTCTGCCGTCACCGTTCAGCGCACACCTCACTACACAATAGAGCCGCTTGCTCCGCTTGCCACCACAAACGGTGACTATGCCCAGTGACGCCACATAGGAGGACACGCATTCGGCGCCTCCGTGTGCCAGAACAGGCTTTTCGGCAGAGCTTCTCCCAAACCCCGGCATCAGGAATCCCTGGATCGCTCTCCCCGCCGCTCCTCTCTTCCGGCTAACGGCTCCGGTGCTCCGGCATTAAGTGCTAAATCACTGAGGATAATCTGTACTTTAACAAACAAAAACACGGGCGGTTGTTTATGCCAATTTGTCATTTATGCTAATTTGCGGGACAGGCTACTAAGGGATAACAGTTGGGACTGGTTCTGCAAGGATGTTAGCGGCGTTTAGCTAACGAAGGGATAGCACGCACAGAATGGGAAAACAAATACAGGCGTGTGGCCGTGGCAGTGGGCACACCCTGACACGAGGGCTGGAGCGAGGAAGGGGGACGTTATTCCGAGTAACTGGATTCACAACACGGAGGGGAAGAAATTGAGTCATAGCAGGGAGGAAACAGAGTGAAAATAGGGCTGTGGTTGGGTTTAGGGCAGGGTGATGACGTCCGGGTTGGCAGGACACCACAACAACTGATGACATGACTACATTCGGTCATACTGTACACATATTGTAAAATTATGTCTCATTCAGGCTCCCGGCTCATCTGAAACCTGGACTGGATAAGCCATTACATAAAATGGATGGATGGATGGATATGTATAAACTTAGCTTATGTTCTATGAAAAGGGTTAGCTAGACATATTTTATAAATAGAAGGTTTTTCATCCATCCATCCATCCATCTTTTTTCTAACCGCTTATCCTGGTTAGGATCGCAGAGGGGCCTGGAGTCTATCCCAGGCAGCACAGGTCATCACAACGGGCTACACCCTGGACAGGATGCCAGTTGAAAGGTTTTTTTGTCAATTTTTTTTTTAAATATATATTTGGCATCTGTTGGTTTCTGCAGCTGCAGGCACTGGGCTGACATGCAAATCCCGTGTCAAGATCACCCGTCGGAAAAACATCGTGGTAGGCCGCCCGAGCTTTTCAGCCGTGAGTGAACTTTACGTCGCCCCCTGTGGTTTAGATGACGCAGAATGACTCCTCTGTGTAATCAGACTTGGGCCTCCGTTTGCCATGTGATCAGCATGTTAGAGTTCCAGAGTTTATCACATTGCCCTGGCAACTGAGTGGTAAGCTGAAGGAAGCATACAGCTGTGTGGCCATCAGGAGAACCTGGAGGAAAGGCCATATGTTGAATTTGAGCAGCACTTCCTGTCAGCACTGACAGAAGAGGGCAGTCCTCCTATGGGTTCCCTAAGCACCTCACAGCACCAACCCTATCTCAACAGTTTCAGTGTGTCCAACATCCAATGCACTCCTCTTTTAGAAAATGTTAATTAATGGCTGACACAATGAATCTAATTAATGCATGTATATTTACTCAGAACATATGGTTCACTTTATTAATATTTAATGTCACTTGTCATGTTTGGCATGACATTTTTAAAAATATCCACTTTGACGAGTTCGGGTAACGTGAAGGACAGCTGGATTTCTCGAAACGGTTTTGTTTGTAGATCTGTAATGTTTCATTCCCAGCTGCCAGGGAAGGTTCACGGCTTCATTTCAACGCATCCGCCATTCGGACTGACAGCCGGGTGAAATCTCCGGGGGGGGGCGGTTGCCAGCACTTCTTTCAAGACCACCAGTGGGGAGGAAGACGGCGCCTCTCCTCACTCAGGTGGGGGCGGTATAGGGACAGATCTCCACAAGCGGCCCCCTCGCCTTTGACACCGGCTCACGTCCAACACCATGGGGGGGGAAGAAAAAACACACAAAAAAAATGAAATTCGATGCTTCTTCCACACCGGCGATTGTGAATTCACGAGACAGTGGAATGATAAAAATATCTGCTGGTCTATAGTGCCGGCGGCATGGACGGCTGAGAGACGGGCGCGGGGAGGCAGGCGCGGGGGGGCTGAGCGGCCGCAGGCCCGTGTCGGGTTACTTACTGTAAATAGAGGTCAAGGCCAGGATACACTGATGCAGAACACACACGCGGATTAAACAGAGGTCTGGGAATGGGAATTAAAGACTGCGGGTCTTTATGGAGTGTCCCACACTCACTCCCTGACCAGCAGGGATATTGATTGAGGTCTCTTGCATCGACGTGCGTGTGTGTGCTTGGGGGGGCAGCACGAGACTCGCCAAACCACATCCTGTCTGGGTTCTTATTGAAATCCGATGGTTACAGCATAGCCCACACCTGTATGCCCTTTCTAACTTTGCTGTGAGTTCACACTAAATATGTTGTGCTGTTTTAAACTCACAGTGTGTTTTGCCCATGGAAATTTCCAGAATATAACACAGAAATAGCTACAGGTCTCCCACTGCAGTGAGTGCAATCTGGAAACCTTTGTTCTCAGTGACCTTTAACCTTCCCCTCATACACTTTACTGACACCTCAGCACTAATGTCGCTGTTCCTGTACCTGATGGCTTAAGTCCAAATATCAGCCATCATTAATTCATATAGTGTATCTGTGCTTCAATGGAACACCAGCACCAAGCTGTGCCAGAAGTACAGGCTTGCCATCACGAGTTAAAGCTAAACATCAGGAGTCAAAGCTGGCCATTGGTAGTCCAAGCTGACTATAGGGAGTCAAAGCTAACTATCAGGAGTCCAAGTTTACCATAGGGAGTCTAAGCTGACCGTTGGGAGTCCAAGTTGACCACCGGGAGTCAAAGCTAACTATCAGGATTCCAGGTTGATGAGAGGGAGTCAAAGCTGACCATGGGGAATCCAAGCTGACTATTGGGAGATCAAACTGACCTTTTGTATTTAAAACTAACCATCGCAAGCCAAATATGACCATCAGGAGTCGAATGTGATGACACCATAAGCCAAGCATCCTTCGAGGGTTTACCCTATTAATTCCATGCAGTATTAACAGGTTTCACAAACCATACTGTAAACAAAATATGTCTACATGTGCCTTTGTGAGTTTGAGTCCACCGATCAGCTTCACTTATTGTGATAGAATCATACTGGCACCTTTTTCTGGTTCATCAGCATCCCTCACACAATTACATGAATTTGCTTTCAATAAATTACCATCTTTGCATACATCAGTCAAATCACAAAGTCAAGGCATTCGCAAACAATCTGCATTATTAATTTAATTGTCATGGATTATCCGGTTAGCTTCTAACAGATTTGGACAGGTCCGGCTCGACAGTACATTAACGCCGACGCACCGTCGTTCATGGAAAGCCTCTCCGCGGTACACTTTGGCTAATTTCCCACTGCCAGGGACAAACAGGAGATCCAAACTGCAACCGATGAATCATTTAGCACCTACTCTGTCGCGTCAGAATTATAAAACATTAACCAGAATGTTTGAAACGTTAAAGATCAGTGCTGTTTTTTAAAAATAAAGAAATGGTGAGCAAATACAACCACAGAGGTGTGCTATTCATAACTTAGCCAGTGACTGGTTAGTTACAGCGATTGGTCATCTCTGTGAGTCAGATGAATGTTCATGGGTGTCCAGATTGCTTGATAATGCGATGCTTTGTCATTTAAGTACATCTATAATAATCATAAATGTCATTTAAACTAATCGTATTCTGTTGATTCTGTTTGAGGTGCCAGTGCTTAAAAAAGAGCTGAATTGTGGTGGCAAACAGAACCAAGTACCACCATACAGCAGTGAGAGCCCTTATATAGAAGCTGCCACGCTCAGACACTGCGGCAGCCTGTGAGAATGAGACATTTTCGCCGTACGGCCCCCACGGTTGGCACGACAAATTCCAAACCGCACACGTCCATTTAGGACACGTCATGCCATGTTTACGTTCTTCCCCAGTTTGGGAGAGGGGGAAATCCTTTACGGAACACATTTCTGTTACTGGAACATTCCTTGGTTCTGGAAGGCTGGCCTTTCAACCACGGTACCAGTTAAACAGCTTGCGAAGAACATTTGTCTGCTTAGTTTGTAGCCTTTTGTAAATATGGAATTAGTTATTTTAACCAAACTCAAATCCGGAGCCCCGTAGGAGATGGCCAGGAATTATGTCATCGTTTTAATGATGTAAAATACACATTTGACGAAATTGTAATTTAATTTATCGCGCTCATCCTTGTGAACTTTACATTTATAACGCCTATATTTACTCCTGAATGTAATAATTACCTTTTTTATCTCTTCAAGCTTAACATCAGTCATGTCACAATACCTTCTCTATGAACGGGCGGAAGAGGGAGATGAATTAATAGTTCACAAAAGTGCCTAATCAAGGTTATTTAGAGGAATCCATTAATCAAGCCACCACTGCTCCTGATGTCAAATAATGCTCATTGCTGCCATTTTTTCATCGTTGATCTCCGTATGAATTACAGGTTGAGGAGAGGAAATAAAAAATAAATATATTAATGAGTTTTTCCTTCAAATCTGTTGAACAGAGTGCTTTTTATATGGCTGTCATTGAGTCCCTTTTACGACACACATGAGTGGCTTGTTATGAATAGCAACTGTCATCCCCAGACGATAATGGTTCGAATTAACATATTCTCAGTTGTTGGGTCTTTATGAGTTGGGTCTCTAGGAGATTTGAACAAAAGTTATGAGTGACTTCATCATGTAACTGCCTTAATGTAGCATGTACGTCTCTCTGGAGTAAAAAGCATCGGGAGATTGGATTAAAGTAGTCTGGGTGTGTAACCTGCATCCCGGGCAAACGCGAGACGGTCACCAAAATCAGTATCACGGGCCAGAACCGGAAGGGAGGTACTTCCTCAAAGGCGCCTTTGGAGCAGGAGGAGAGAAGGGGAGTCCACGTTAGTGCTCAGTAGCTAACCTTGACAGCTACCTCGTGTTTAAATCGATGTCTCCTGATTGCTTCCTCATCACCCGGCCCCCCGCCATACGCCTGCAGCCATGGACGGCGGCCCCGTCTTTCAAAAGGTAGTCATATCCAGCACAGATGTCTAAGCAACGGAAAAGCGGGCACTTTTATGTGAGATGAGAATAAATTAGTAAGTGAAATAAAAATAATTAAAACAGAGCCGGAAGCCGGTGGGACCCGCTTGATGACTGTGATGTTCATTACAATAATGTGAAAGCTCAGGCAACTGGCACTTCCTTTTATCTGGAAAAAAAGAGTCTGCTTTCACACATCAGGATGAGAAGCACGGAAGGAAGGCCAGGCAGCGAGGTGCCCCCTAGCGCCTGAGCTACCTCGAAAAGGGCTGCCGGTCGATGGACCGTATTTGCAAATCTAAAGGCCCATGATCCCAGATCCAGGAAGGGTCCTTGGGAGAGGTATGTAACCAGGGGCACCGTAGTAGTCCGAAGGGATGAAACCGTAACTAAAAGCGATGAAGATGGAGTGGTACTGGTTGTGCTGTCCTAGCTGTCCTGATTCTCTGGTCGTGATCCTGGTCTAACTGATACTTCCAATGTTCTGTTTCTGAACCCCCCCCCACTGAAAAGGAAAGCGTTAAGAAAGTATTTCCGTACATAGACCTGTTCTGGGGTTTTGCTGGTGCTATATTCATTTTGCACTTGCCATAGCACCGTGTTTTTAGGATGTCCCTTCCGGGCTCTTCAAGGCCGGGCTGCACTCTGTTGATCATCCTGTCTGACACCCTCCATGTCGATCGAGTGCTCCAACCAATAGGCTCAGTCCTTCCCACAGTCAGCGGCATCGACAAGCACTGCGGGGGCAAGGGGGCACTTAAGGTGGATTGTGGGGCAGAGGCTACAGGACCAGAGGTTGAGGGTCTGTGGGAAGCTGAAGGAGAGTGTTGTTATGCCCAACTTCCATGATTCCATGATGACCCCCCCCCCGGCCCAGCATGCCTATCCATCGGCATGCCCAACAGGGCAGGACTCAGAGAAGCATACTTGTCAAGGTGCCAGTGACAGTGATACATACACCACCCCCCCTCCCCACCAAACCCCCAGCACCCTCCCATCAGCCCTTCCTGGCCCTTCATCCCGCCCCCCTCTAGGCCCATATAAATATTCAGTGTGCCCTCCCTGATGCTATATCCCTTCCTCCGGAGCGCGGGCCGGCAACCGAGCGCAAAGAGAGCCCCGGCGCAGAAGTGGGGCCTTCCACAGTGCTGGAGGAGTGAGCCAAGATCAAACGCTCTGCGCTCCGGGGCTCCGGGGTGACTGGAGGCGCGCGGGAACACCGTCCGCCGATGGGGCGAACGGATAAATAAATAAGCAAATGAACGAGCGCCGTCGTGACGTTTCATTTGCGGTCTGTGGCGGAGAAGGGGCCTGCAAACATTTCTGTTAATTATGTATTACAGCTGTCCTTTATAAACTTAATTACTCAGTGCTGAAAGGCAATAGACTCGATTTGCATATGTACATGAAAGACATGGCATATGCAAAAAAAAAAAAAAATGCGATTTTAATTAGCATTCTATGATGGGGGGGCTGCAAATCAGACTGGCATATTGTAAAGATTTTCAGCCTGGGCTCCGAGCGGATCCAGACACACTATGGCATGACTGCCGTGCCATGCCCACCGGAACCGTCTGATGTGTGACTCTCGGAATGAATCGCGCGCGGGAGGCTAACCACTACACATTCATTTAAACAAGCTGTTCATTCTCTACGCTCTTCGTTCCTTGGCCACGGGTAACCGTCAAGTTATCATTGCGAATCTCTCTGCTCAAGCTGCCTTGGGGGAGGGGGGGGGGGTAACGATGCCATTTTGTTTTTTTTTTGGAGTTTTTTTTTCTGGAAACAATTGTCGTGATTATTATTTAAATAAAATACTGTAAGATGCAATTCGTTCTATTAATTTCCAATAAATTTTACTAATCAGGCTTTGGTCGCCTGGGAGAAGAAGATAATATCATAATAGATAAAAATAATGGCTGCATTTCATATTTCCCCGCTAACTAATCGACATGCTGAACCTTGTTAGATCTGTGACGCAAATGCTATTGTTTTTTGGTGATAAGGCTGGAGAGACCACAGGGTCTCACTCTTTAAAATAGCATGTAAATATCGAATGAAAGCTTTTTAGAAGCCTCTGCTTTATTCTGAGACGACCCACGGCGCAGGTTATGGAACGTGGGCTAAAAAACACACTCACGGCTAATAACGCTTTAAAAGCTGCGCGCAACGCAGTTTAATCTTCCGGGCTGTGATCTGCGGGACTCTCTAATCTTGTGGGCTGTATTCTGCACCAAATCAAAAAGCCGAGCCTTCTGATGCCTCGAGAAATGCAATTCGGCTTTTTTTTTAAGCAAGGCGTACACAGTGTTATATTTTTTCACAGTGAGTCAATAGTGATGTTGTGTCCTGTAACAACAAAGGACCTGGATTAGTGTTCTGGGAGTCTGCAGGTGGCTGTTTTAGCACTGAGGCCTGGGATTTGTATGGGGACAAGGTGGGGGGGGGGGGGAGGGGATGGGGGGGGGGTGCTGTCGAAAAGCGCCTGCTCAGCCACAGGCGTGTGAGTATCGCCTCCCCCAGGCCGACGTGTTTCACACCTCAAGGTCATGCGCGGAGCCACATCCCGACTTTCCCAGAGCTTCGCCATCTGCAAATCTTGCAAGATCTGTTCTCGGCATTCTGGACCAAAAGAAAAAAAAAAAACTGTTTACATCCTAAACAGCAGAACTACTGCCATCTAAAGCAAGCTGCATGATTTGCAGGATTTTTTTTCTGAAATTCTCCACCCCGTGTAGTAAATTTTCGTGGACAATATTGTGACAGTCACAACATTGCATCCAGGGAACCAAATTCATCAGAGAATCGGCTGAAATCCTTGCGATGCAGAAATGTTCTAACAAAGAGTGAGCCAGACACTTGAGATGTTCCTAAATAAAACAGTAAAATTTCCCTTATTCCTTTGTTCCATTTATAAATTATTTCCAAGGATGTGTAAATGTATTTAAGAACATTTACATGCACTGACCTATTTTTCTGGAGCGCTTTAAAAGATGCCTCCTAAATTTGTTGCTTCAGCTTAATCCGTCGCTTCCAGCTCTGTCCTCGACTCTGTTCCGGATCCCCCCGAGGGCGGCCTGCTTGTGTTCGCGATGTGTGCTTTGCACAGGTGATGGTTTTCTTTGAACAAAGCCCATAGTTACACTAACGGACATGTTCACGTTTCTTGGTGGACACTGTCGTCCTGAGAGACCGGCGGACCACAGGGACACATGTCTGCGGAACTCGGAACACGGCGATTAGAGATGAATCCAGAGCCCTGGCCGGCATGATGCAACATTAATAAAGTGTGTATAACAGTAATTTATCCAATGTCATGAGAATCTCACTGGACACAAGCCTTTCTCTTGCCACAAACTTCCTCAAGAAGGATGGACACTCGGTGGCTCTCAAATGCTGACTGCAGGAAAACAGCAAAAATAAACAGTGAGGTTTTTGCCTAAGAGACAGATAAAACATAAAAATATGTAATATGGGGGGGTCTGTTTGTGTTTGTAGACACATATACGTTCACAGCTGATCCTTTTTCAAGATCCCCAGTCGGTTAATAGACTTAATTTATGCCTGCAAACACTCTGAGGAGAACACAGCGTAATTTGTCCCAGGTGGGACAAATTCAAACAGAATCCTCCGAGTTTATAGGAGCAAGCCACACTGACGGATGAAATTTTAATATGGTGTAATTAAAGTCTAACAGGCAGATCGCAGGAGTGCAGGCTTTCTTCTGGGGCACCAAAGTGCTCATGGGACCCCAGGGGGGACCTGGAGGCTAGCTGACACCTCCCTCCCCGCTAGCCTGCGCGTGACATGGCGCATTGCGGGATCAAATTGACTGAGATAGAGGCTATTTTGCATGGTACAGTAGCCGGGGCTAACGAATGAGAGCCAAGGGGGGCTGGTGGCGTCCCCAGCCTCGCCCGGCCGCCGTAATGATGGCGTCCACCTGCTGTTTTATTGCCGCAGCTGGAGCCGCCCGCCGCTTCGCGGCATCGCCGCCCCTGGCCATGAGCACGGGGCGCACCGCCGTGCCTCATTGCTTTGATGAAACTTTTATGGTCAGCACCCACAAAGACCTCATCTAGAACCCAGCGCGGCCTGGCCCAGCATTTTCTGGGGGGGGAGGTGCTTCCTCCAGGGTCCGTGAGATGGAAACGCTGCCACATCATGGCGATACGTCACCCAGCCAGGCGAGACTGTGACCGTTGGACGTCCCAGCAGGCAGATGGGGTGTGTGGTTGGGGGCGGGGGCAGGTTCCATGAGTCCTGAAGTTTTCTTTCACCCCTGCCTTTCCCTACAGGTCTGACGGACCTGACAGGCATTGCTGTGCCTTACACTCAGGCACATGAGCTGACCTTGAGATCATGCCCACCCCCCTCCCATAATCAATAATTAATATGTAAAATAGGTAAACATGGGAGAAAATATCAGGGGAAAAGTGACATATTAGTTGCTTGAATAAAAAGCAGTTAAAAGTCCATGTTCTTGACAGCAGAATCCAGGACTGTGGACGTCCAAGAGGCATTTTCAGGAAGAAGCGATGTATCGGAAATTATCCAGAATCCAGAATTTGATGCATTCCAGCATGCGTTTGATGACAGCCTGTTGTTCGGCGAGTTAAATAAAGTAAATTAATAATAAACTAAAAATAGGGACGATATATTCAGAGAATCAAAAACACAGGTGATGTCTTCTGAAATGGAGAGAGTGGCAGAGCCATTGTGGGGCTCTATTTAAACCTGTCAAAGACACAGAGCCTTTGTGACTGAAGAAGACTTACTACATGTCAATATCTACTTGGCAGCCTGCGTCGAGTTGGAAAGCCTCTTATGGAAATAGCGTATCGCTTAACGACTCGTCAAAAAAGGGGAAAAAAGTGAGATTGATTTAATACTATTTTGGAAAACCAAGCACTTGATCTTTGCGAGCAGAGTGGATGATTTAGGGGGGAAAAAAGGTAAAATAGCACTTCTTTGTCCATCACTGTCAACACGCACACTGGAGTAGACATCACTGATAACATTATGCAGACATGCCTGTATGTGTGAATTCTAACAGGAAGGAACTGCTTTTTTGCATCGCTACTGAGAGGGAGTTAGCCCATCTTGCCCGTCTTCTAAATCAGTCACTCACGATCCTCTCCACGCCTGGCAAGATGATTGAACAGATCTTCATATTTACTGTGACAACTTCACCAAGTGCTTAGCATACCAAAACAAACTTAAAGAGAGAGATGGTTTGAAAAAAAAAAGCACATTTGCACAAAAAAAAACAATTACCTACACTACCACAAAATTGCACTTATGCATGAGCATAAGTAGTGTACACTACATGGACAAAAGTATTGAGACGCACCTCTTAATCATCGAATTCAGGTGTTTCATTCAGACCCATTGTCACGGGAGCATAAAATCAAGCACCTAACCATGCAGTCAGGTTTGCAAACAATTGTGAAAGACTGGATCATTCTGAAAAGCTCAGCGAATTCAAGTGTGGTGCTGTCAAAGGATGCAACCTTTGCAATAAGTCAGTTTGTGAAATTTCTTCCCTGCTAGATATTCCACAGTGAACTACAAGTGGTATTATTGCAAAGTGTAAGCATTTAGGAACAACAGAAAATCAGCTATGAAGTGACGGACGACATAAAGTAACAGAGCGGGGTCACCGAGTGCGGAGGTGCATAGTGCGTAAAAGTCACCAACGCGCTGTTAACTCAGTAACTGAGTAGCAAACATCCTCTGGCATTAACTGCAGCACAAAAACTGTGCGCCAGGAGCTTCATGGAATGGGCTTCCATGGCCGAGCAGCTGCATGCAAGCCTCACATCACCAAGCGCAATGCCAAGCGTCGGATGCAGTGATGTAAGGCATGCCGCCACTGGACTCTGGAGCAGTGGAAATGTGTTCTGTGGAGTGACGAATCACGCTTCTCCGTCTGGCAGTCTGATGGACAAGTCTGGGTTTGGTGGATGCCAGGAAAACGTTACCTGCCAACTGTAAAGTTTGGTGGAAGAGGGATAATGGTGTGGGGTTATGTTTCAGGGGTTACGCTAGGCCCCTTAGTTCCAGTGAAGAGGACCCTTAATGATTCAGCATATCAAGATATTTTGGACAATTCTATGCTTCCACTTTTGTGGGAACAGTTTGGGGAAGGCCCTTTTCTGTTCCACTATCACTGTGCCCCAGTGCACAAAGCAAGGTCCGTAAAGACATGGTTGGGCGAGTTTGGTGTGGAGGAACTTGAATAGCTCGCACAGAGCCCTGACCTCAACCCCATCAAACACCTTTGGAATGAACTAGAACGGAGATTGCGAGCCAGGCCTTCAGAACCAGCATCGGTGCTTGACCTCACAAATGCTCTTCTGGATGAATGGGCAAAAATTCCCACAGACACACTCCAAAATCTTGAGGAAAGCCTTCCCAGAACAGTGGCAGCTGTTACAGCTGCAAAGGGGGGACTGACTCCATATTGATGCCTTTGGATGTAGGTATAATGGCCAGATGTCCCAATACTTTTGTACATATAGTGTATAATGGAATCTATGTGATAACAATTTCTGCAGCATTCTAAAGTACTTACAGTGGTAAGAGTAGCAGTTTTCACCTGTTGTAATGGAAAACAGAGTGGGTAAGACTGACTGGTTTGCTATATATGTACGTGTGTGATTGTATGTGCTCATTTCCATATTTAGTAGGTGTACAGGAGCCCCAGGGTGACAGTACATCTTCCCCAGGCGGTATGGCTATCTAACCATGGCAGATGAACCTCCAGGAGTGTGGCTCACACCTCTTCAACGCTACCTGATCAAGTCTCTTGATTGGCAGATCCCATATAGTGCTCCATCTCCCATCGAATAGCCTAGGGACACAGCTCCAGCTGAGAAATGAGCATGATATTGCCCCTGACTACGACCTGCGACCCTTGAATCTGAAAAGGTTGCTGTAGGCCGAGGATGTACGTATACAAGATCTTACCCAGTACAGTCATACAATACTAAAGCCATTTTAATTACAAATATCAGTTGCATAAATGGTTGCCAGTGAACTGTGCCATCCAGAATAGTCCAACCGTCTGAGATATTTGAAATTAACATTTATAGGGCATTTCTGTTATTTGCTAATATCTGTTTACACTTTGGTGTGTTTTTTGTATGGTGCTGAAGCTCTGTACTAATAGTAGCTTTATGTATATTTTATAAGGTTATTTCATTTCAAACAGTAGTTTATGGCATAAATGTCAGCAATATATAGCAAGGAGCTATATATGTATATGTTGAATATAGTATGTTGTATACTTGCTGGAATTATAAATAGAAACAAGTACACCAAATGTTTTATAAATCGGTTTAATGCAATGCACTGTTGGGAAACAGTTCTCCGTGTTCTACTTGTAAGATATTTCATCCTCAACAACACCTCCATGCAGTATATACCCGTGATGATGCAGGGCACGGGCCTAAGCCATCAGCAGGAATCACCAGGCAAGCCGCTTAGGTTAATGATGTTCAGCTGGCACTAATTGACTTAATTAGACACTGTGAAGGAGACTGGGGCCAGGCTGGCAGGAGCGTTTTGATTTTGGTGGTGATATTGATGGTCAAAAGGACTGTAGGACTCGCAGTAAAAATGGTTTCTGATGTTGCTTGTTTGTGTTCTGGAGGTGCCTTAAGTTTAATAACAGACATATTTTAGCTTGTATTTTTCTTTAATGAAGACCTTGAGGTTTTTACTATTAGTTCTGGAAATTCTATCCTCTTAATAAAATGCAAAGACCTTCTCCATCTGTCGGAATTCTGATTTTAAAGTAGCCCAAAACCTCCGGCTTTAAATCAAGGGTGTAGCCTCCCTCCGCCTTTATCCAATCACAGGTCTGTAAAATCTAATTTAGGGTGACAAAAGCCAGGTTAGACCGTAGCGAAACGCAAGCAGGCCACATTGTTTCTGAACAGGCCTCGTTCGGAGAAGTACAAAACTGTACTGCATGTCTGACCGTAATGATGCCAACGAGCATAAGCCTCAGCAGCCAGTTTGTGTTCATTCTGAGTAACTGAAGAAAACAGCCGTCTCTGGGGAAAAAAAAGCCAAACTTTCAAGAAAACAAACTGAAATCGTCGACTTCGAGACGCTAGCAGAGAGCAAGTACATCGTTCGGGGCTTTTACCGGCTTCGAGCTGGAAGTAATCGCGATATAAAGGGTTTCTCATAAAGCCCCTTGTCAGGCGTCCCAAACACTGGAGAATGACATTGTCCTTCCCATCTGCTGTAGCACACAAAGGGAGACTGATCTGTAAAGTACAAGCAAAAAGTTGCAAATGTCAAAACAAACCCGTTCATTCCATTTTCACAGGATTTGTATAACAATGCGAAGCTAAAGCCCTCAGTGCTAGTGGAGCTTGTTTCTCACGATTGTGTTTGACTTTTGTTGGAGAGCAAAGAGATTTATTTGCCCGTTTTACTGCCAATATTATCAAGCCAGTTTTTAATTGCTACAGGCGCATTCACAGTAAAACCATCAATGAATTCCTCCCTAACCCTATCAAAATAAAAGTAAGGAAAGCAGCTTCTGTTTTCCTGACAGCGAATGCAAATGTGTTTACGTCCACAACTTACATTATTGCCCCACAAATAAGCTTGATAAAAATGGTTTCTTTTCAATGGCATTGTTTATCTTTGTCTTGCTTTTAGATGATAGACTAATTAGCTAAACTCATCCGCTATGTACAGAGGAGGAAAATGCTCTTTTAGCAATTCTTAACTGCAAGTTATGTTTGATTATATGTGCTGTGATGGACTTTCACCTTCCCTAAAGTTATATATACATGCCTGATGGCATGATGTGTTAAGCTCTTCGGGCCAGTTACCTTAACATATTTACTCTACGCTGTGTGGTCTTCTTTTGAGATGAGGTAAAGGGTATTACCCCTATATTAATCAAAAATACAGCGACTGAAATATCTTTAGTTCTTCTCAACCAAGAAAACATCTTCCACCTTATTAAGAGGAAAAATGTTTTAAAAACTGGGATTTTATATCCATTAGCATTTTGGGCAAATTTATGTGTTTCTCCGCAATATGATGATATGAGGAAAATGTGTTTTCTCTGTCCCTTTCCTTGTGGTCCATGCTAAATCATTAAACAGCAGTGCTGCTCATTATCTAGCTTAACAAAACTTCGCTAAAACCAAATAAATCAAACACACACCACAAACATGGCTATGAATATATAAATTACAGAGCCGCTCAGTGGCAGGTCTGGTATTTTAAAAAGCTTGCTGTACAATTTCAGTATTATAAAGCCATTTATAACGTACGCTTACTTTTTTTCATTAGGCGTACATGTCCTGGTTTTACAACCTGAAACACTACAGTATTTCATTTAAATTAAACACAGTTTTTTTTTTTTTAATCCTTACTCTAGTTAGTTCTCTTGCATGCAAACTCCCGCTGCTTTGCAAAACACCCCCCAGATCCTAGTGGCATTTTATAATGTCCACGGGTCAATGGAATTTCAAATTATTGATTGCTGGCCCTTTAAAGGGGAGAGCAACCCATTTTACCATGTTTTACAGATATCAGGGCAGGGAATTGTGTTGCTGTGATTCAGGGTGCATCTGTTTGCTCGGCGTGGTGAGAGAGTAACTCGTCGGCCGTCGCATATCTCCTCCATGTCAGTGGCGGCCGGATCCATTTTGCAGTGACACGGATCATTATTAAGGCGCCTATCGACCTTCCCGGTGACATGCGCTGATCAGCGTGGCGGCTGTTCTTACAGGCGAGAACCCTGGGGTGTTATTACACACGCTTACAAGTTAATGTGGCCAAACAGCAATAACTCAGAGTTGGAAGGAGAGCAGCTAGCTAGCCAATGTCATTGCTAATTTGTGTTTTAACTCAAATGCAAAGGCTGGTGTGTGACTCGGACGGGAAGGGCCCAAGTTGGACCATCTAAGTATGAGTCATCATCCAGTGCTTCCCAAACATTATCGCTTGTACGTATCATGGAGTACAGTATTAATATTTACATGACTTTCTCCTTTTTATGTTTGACAATCTTATTATATATAAGCTTAAATCTCACCAGAGAAGATTCTGTCAGCTCCAGCAATGAGTTGAGGGATTTATGTTAGTCTTTCAGTTTCAAGAGGCATGGTGAGTCTGTGGGTAGCATTGCAACCTTGTATCTGTGGGCTTTGTACATGCAGGTTTCTGGCTGTGGACTGAAGGCCTGCAGTCACACTAGCAGGCCTTCCTGAATTGTGTGTTGGTGCCCTGTAATCCATTGGTGTCCTGACCAGATTGTACTCCTTTCTTGCACCCTGTGATTCCTTTGATGGGTTCCAGGCCTCCCCATGTCCCTGTACTTGATCAGTAGTATGTAGATGGCTGGATGACTTTCAGCTTCATGTTAGCTGCTCTTTGTTCATGGTGAAGACTGCAGCTCTATCAGGGCATACCGCTAGCAAGCCTCTGTGACAGAATGTTGGGACCTCTGTTTTTCTGCAAGAACTCAGAACGATATTACAGCTGACCTCCAACAGTACTCTGCACTGTTTGTTTTTAGCGGGCGGTGGCTAATTGAGAGCTATGCATCAGAGTCCTCGTATGGGACAGGGGAAGAGTCATGTCTAGTCGAGCTCCAGTGAGCAGATTAAACAGCTGTAAAAAAGCTTTACTGCTCAGGTTCGTTTTCAATAGACAGGACCTCTTGGAGTTCAGAAGCACTTTGATGAGTATGTAAAGCGGAAACCATGATTTATTTAGTGTGTTTACTGTTTACTCCCCAAACCTCAGAGAGCAAATTCAATTAAAAAAAAATCCCCAAAGTATAAAGGAACTCTTGAACCCCCAGAGTGTTTGATTCTCAAAATTATCAACTGTTAGATGGTCTTTGATTCCCTTCACCTTTATCAATAGCGATTTAGCTTCAGTTAGATTTTATTTACTTTCAGACATATGATTAATATTTTACCAAACACCCCTGTCAGTTACACGAGTGTGGTGGGGGGGTGTTCAAGGACTGGTCTTTTAGGGTCTGATAAGCTCAGACAGGAAAGGCCTCAAATAAATAAATAAAGCATTAAAAATGCGGATTTAAACAAAAACAGAACAACAGACAGCGTGATGCACCGAAGGGCATCATGAAAGAACTTTTTTGAATTTCTCATTTAAAGTCACTCCCCTATTTGTTCAATTTATTTGTTGTGCTAAATATTGTTGATTTTTTTTTTGTTGATTTTGTAAATCTATATTTGGATGAACATTACTTTATCAGCCTATAAAGTCACTGATATCAAATATTTTTGTTATTTTGCTCCGTCCTGAAACTGACCAGCAGCCCATCAAGAACATGCACAGATCTTTTAATATTTTTATTTCTGCTCAGTTACTACTGTTTACTTTCCTTGGGTGCTGTGTGTATCACTGTCTAATGGTGAAAATCCCAGCCGATTTCAGCAATCTTTGCGGATTTACCGTTTTGTCAGCACACTTCAGAAGTACACAGTGTCCACCCAGGTAAGGCTCCCCGGGCCTACCATTGTGTGAGGCGGCTCGTGAACTTGCTGGTGGTAAAAAAAAAACAATTAGAGTTAGCGTGACTTCAGCTGCGGACTCTACGGAAACTAATTCCTGTAGAAATAGGTCAGTGATATCTAGCCGGGCTGCTTTATTTCAGCCTAATTTCGAGTCATTAAAACAGTTCCTCATCAGAGGCTGCGGCCTGTCTGTCCACTGCCACTTAATGACAGGCTGGGCGCTCCCTTTTAAAGAACGGCCCATTTAAATTGCAAAGAGCCCCGTATGGCCGCGTGGATAGATAAATAAATAAATAAATAAATAAATAAGGCCCTATGCAAATGAGGGTGACGAAAGCCCACTCTGAGCGTGCTCCGTAATGCACTAGCTATTCATCACCTGGGCGCCGAAATTGCCTGTTCCTGTGCTTAGCATATTCTAATGAAGCCGATCATGCAAATGAGAGCGACCTCTCACTTGCTATTTTTCTTTTTTTCACGTTTACGGAGGGGCCACATATGTGTACCATTGCATGCACACGTGCATGTGTGTGAGTAATTTCATACGTACATATATATAGAACACAGTCAATTGCCTCACTAATCAATTAAGAGTTTTTGGCCCCTACTCCAGCTAATATAAATGGGAGGGGGGGGGCTGTTTCAAGAGCACTTCTAGATAATTTCTCACTCCTCATCAGAAGCTTCCTCTTCTTCCCTGGACGTGACACTCGTGGGGCAGTGCAGGTGGGCCATGGGGGCGCACCCCAGTCCAGTCACCAGTAGAGGGAGTCAGAGCGGGATGGGAGGAGCCTCCTTAATTGACAGGAGGGCCGGCCGGTGAAGTTACGTGTCCTTACAATGACTTTGAACCTTTTTTTTGGCATGTAGAAATTGTATATAAATATTGAAATATTGAAATGAAAGGGTGCTGCCGCTGAGGCCTGCCGGGGGAGACGGACGTGGGGGGGTGCGGCGGGGGACTGGGGCCGCCGCCTCACTATCGGATGAGTAAACAGGCCGTACCCTCCAGCAGGCAGTAGTGTATTGCGCCGACAGTTATGGATAGGAAACATTACTAAGGCTGGTAATTAAAGTAAAAACTAATACTGTCTCTTGGATGGGGAATTTCACACAGAGAAATCATTTATCACAGCTTCTAGCCGGCAGAACACGAATGAATTATCCACATATTTGGTCCTCGGTGAGATTTTTTTTTTCCTTGAGTCTTTTTTTCCTTAAGCTCAGTGTTAAGTGGGAGATATTGAGACTTTTTTTTGTTCTTCCTAAAAACACAAACCCTAAGATCTCAGCTTCACAGGAACACCAAGAGGGCCATCGTAGTCTTAGCATGGGTTTGGGGAGCTGGGTTCTGCCTAACGCGCCTCTGTTTGGTGACCTATGAGCGGCCATCTTGGAGGCACAGAAAGGACAGCGGGAGGGAAAATATAGGCAGACAAACGTGACAATAACCACCTTTGTTGGGGTCCTAAAAGAACGCTGGGAAAGGAGCACCTTCTGCTTTCCTCAGGGATACATCTCCATCTCACGCCTAATCAAACAAGGACAGTACGCCATCTCCAAAGCCCAGACGGGATCGGTGTCTCTCAATTATCAGGCACTTGTCACGTTCGACGCGGTTTCCTGACGGCGGTCCCGGGAGAAACACGGCTTTTATTAACCGCAGAAACATCCGCAGGGGCTGAGACGCATGCCGGTTGGTGACCGGGAACATGGAAAAATGTCATAACTGCACAGCGGCACCGGGGAGGCTTCTAATCAATGAGCCACAGAGGATGTCCCTCGACCACAAATCACTATCCATGATACAGAATAAGGCCAAAATATGGCTGTAAGGCCACAAGGCCCATAAGCACTGAATATGTCGAGCAGAACTGGCCAGCGCTGCGGAGAACGTTTGCATTACATTCGTATCTGTGACACAAAGCGCTGCTCTTGCTTAACCCTTGTGTATTTTACTTCTTCTGTTCTAAATTCTAGATTCTATAGAATTTATCCTCATTTTGAAAATGGACTGTGGTGACTTCAACCCCAAAAATAACACAGGGGTTAAGAATGGCAGCCGTTCTTCTATACCTCCATAAGCTACATTTGAGGCCCCGTGTCAGTTTGACAGATGGCGTCCAGCCAGAAGCTCTCAGTAACTCCTGTGCAATGCTTTCGACAGGCACCGCACAAGCGAGAGTCGGCCCACGTTCCTGGCAGGCACCAATAAAAAGGGCAACCAGAGATGAGGCACGGGGAAGGACCGGTGGCGGGGAGCGATGGCAGCCAGACAGCGGCGCCTCGTGGAGTGACAGCCGCCTCCTGGCACGAACGGGCACCTCCGGCGCTGTCACACACCGACACTTGTCGATACTGACACCCCAGCTCTGATGGCAGGAATGCAGCCGGTCTCATTCTTGTCAAAAATGGGGGGGAGGTGCCAGCAGAAGAGAGCAGAGGCTGGGTGGCCCAGGAATGGGAGACGGAAGGCAGCAAGGAGAGGAGGGACTGATGAAGGGATTGAGGAGGAAGGGAGACAGAGGGAGCGGATGTGGAAGGCTAGGATGGGGGAGTATGGCTTGTTGGCGTCGGCAATTTATTCCCACCAATAGCAGGAGAGGATGTTTGGGTACTGAGGAGTGGGATACATGAGAAGGGGGGGCATGATGCTGGAGGAGGAGGGGCCTGGCAGGCGAGAGTCTGATCGCTGCTGATCTTCACGATAAGCGCTCACGACAACTCGCGACTAAAGTGCCGTCGCGACACTAATTGACTGCGAAAGGTGACCCACGGCGAGGCGGCAGACTTCATTTCCGATAGGCCGTGCCCGGCGGCGCCAACGGGATCACAAACGACAGGAGACATCCAGACATCAAAAACGTATGAAGGATTGTGACATGACTTTGGTGTGCTGCAAAACGGCGAGGCGGTACGCGGTCGCTTGGCAGGTGTACAGATCTATCAAGGAGGAAGTGAAACGCCATGGGAGGGGGGCACAATAAGGGGACGAAAAGATTAATCTTATTGACAATTACCTTCCGGTCTCTGAAATGCAAGCAGACTCATCGCAAATTGAAAGTCTCTGAAAAGCGGGCGTCCGGCATCGCCTCAGTCCCATCGGATCTCCGCAGATCCCTCCCAATGTAATCTTTTCCATGTTAAAGAAACAAAGGGAAATGGTAAATGTCGTCCAGACCCCCGCATTTCCAGAGCAAAAAAAAAAACCCATGAGATTAACATCAGATTTTCACGTAAAGAACATGAAATATAGGTGGGGGGGTGGAGGGAGGGCATGAAATTATGCCGTCATTAAAAAACTGCCTATTTAGACCTCTTTAGACGGCTTGCCGTCATTCCGTACTATATATGACAAGCAGCGGCTGACATTTCCTCAATAAGCTTTTACCATAATCATGCAGCAGTTTCAATTTTCCTACACTTAGTGACCACAACAGAATGCATTTTGCCATATTGACGTCAGTCCACGTCTCAGAAATGACTGGCCCTAAAACAGCCGTCATTTTTCTAAAAAAAATAGGAAAAACATAAAAGATTCAACAGCATGTATACTGTACAGTATACAAAATACCAATCAATACTACACAGAAAAGCTAGTATAGAGATTATAGTAACAGACCCTATATAAAAAATTTATTTGTTGTTTGCATTTTTTCTAAATATATATTTTTAAATGACCTGCAGCATTTAGTCTACTGCCACAAACAACTGACCATTCATTAACTCAGTTATAATTTTGCTTGACGTAAGATCAAGCACAAATTATTAAAATTAAATATAAGCTTATCCTTCACTGGTTGCCTATAGGTTTTATATATGTTTTGTATATCTATTGTAAAAAAATTTAAACCATAAGACAGAAGCAAAATATGGATATATTTTATCCTCATTTTCAGATGGATATAAAATATGGATATATTATGGATTAATATGGATTTGTAAATATCAATGATGTGCATTTTTGTAGAATGAACAAGTTTTTTTTATAACCATGGTTTTTTGTGTTTTGAACCTGAAAGATTGTCCGTTTATCTGTTCGAAGCCAGGTGAGAAGGCCCTCTCGCAGCCTTTCAGCGGTAAAAAAACAGAGAAACTCCACAAGAATGTCTGAGTCGTGAAGGAGTCGCTACGGCACCTCAATGCATCGATGCTGAGGATTTTCTAATATACGGAGATATTCAATTATTTATGTATATTTTAAGACCAGGCGCCCCTTTCACCAAGCCGATGTGATGGTTCTCTCAGGAAATATGAAGAGTTTCGATTTTAACTGCATGTTTCATTAGTGACTAATGGCTCCTGGCTTTCATTTAAGCCCCCTGCTCAAAAAGTGTATGCTCTAAGAAAGGAAAGAGAAAAACCGCCAACCATAGATCATCGGCGATATTCCTTTAGGACAATTTATAGAACGGCAGAAAGAAGGAGGAGAAGAGAGGAGAGGGCCCGGATTTATAACGGTGCCACGATTTCATAATGATTTCAAGAGAGAGGTGTTTGTTGCTGCAGCGACGATGGTGGCCGTGGATGGAAGTCACAAATGAGAGCAACAAACCGTGGAAACGAATTAACGTTTATAATGTTTTTAGCTACTTGACGTGGTGGGGGGAGCAGAAGGTCTTACAAAGGGAACGAGATGAGGTGGGGGGGGACACACAGAAGCTGTAACTGCACTTCGGCGTAACCCCACTCCACCACGGCCACCCTGTCGCCCTCCCCCACCTCCCCACCTTCGGGGCAAATGCAGAGAACCTGGGCTTCAAGGTGTCAGGAGCGGCAGGGCCGACAATCCATCTTGCCGGATCGGTACACCGCAGAAGAGGTAGGCGCTTCCAGAAATATTTTCATATTGATTGGCTAAAGCGCTGCTATCTCTTTACATGGCGGCCAGACTCCTGGAGCCGGCTGAGGGCGACGACACGCTACCGGGCTCCTAGTAACGCAGGGCGTGTGATCTACTCCCAAATAACACAAAACCCACTCTGTCACTTACAACACGATGACATCCCCTGTTGGGAGCCTTGCGAATACTTTCCCACTGCCATGTAAAAGTGCAGGAGCGAATCTGTAAAAAGACACATGACTTCGCTTCACGATAACGTTGATTACTCACTAAATAAATTAAACTCCTTACACCTCTTTCCTGAACACAATAAAAACTTTAATCTTCCCTGGTATCTTTTAGCTGTGGTTGAGATTATGTATCTAAATTCATTACTTTAGAGGTATTTTTTAATGATCATTTTGAAGGCAAATTGGGTTGCTCTTAATTATTGATGAGGTTATTTCTTCATTAAAAATGAATTTTTTTCAACCATTTATAAACATTTAATGTACCGTCTCAAAGAAAGGGCTGATTTTTCTTTTCCTCTGCTCTCGCTCTTCACTGTGTTGAGTTAAAGTGTTCTTAACAAAATCCCGAAACCTCTCCCAGCTTTACAAAAGTGCAGCCTTTTAATCGGTACACAGAATCAGGATCTGAACGCACGGATACTGACATTCCACATAACGTCACAAGTTACATTCATTCATACTTTTCTTTTTAATCCATCTTTTTTTTCTACATCCAATTGTTTCTGTTTTCTGCTCTCTAAAAATAAAATCTAAGAATCAGAAATCCGGAAATGTACACACATTAATCCGTTTTTTTTTTTACTATACTTTATTTAGATGAATGGTTAACCAGGATAGAGTGGAACTATAGAAGATATTGCAGTTATGTATGCATTGGGAGTTGATGTGGTGGTCTTTCTGCAGAGAATTTAGCAGTCACGATTGCTGTTCTTGGTTTAGCTAATTCTGTCATCACCCTAGTTTACGTACTATATAATGAGGGGAGTCTCCATAGTCTGTCTGCAGTACCAGAAATGTAATTGGTTTTGAGTGGTTTACACTAAAGCCGTAAGATTTTGTTTTATTTGTATACTACAGGGATGTTAGCACAGAGTGAAATATCAATTGTTTACATAATTTGGTCTGAAGCAGTGTGGGACTACCTAAAAGGCAAGAAATAAGTAAGCCTTTACATTTGTTTCTGTGGCTGAAACAGAACTGAATAAACAACAGCTAGAATGTGACAGCACAGAAATGTTTACTGAAACCTGGAACAACGATCTCCGATTCGTATATTAAAAAAAAGAAAACAGAAAATGCCATTAAAGTGAGAAAAAATGTTGTTCCCACGTAAGACTACACCAGATTCCCGTCGAAAAATAGTCATACATCTATCCGGATAACGCAATCCTTCGAGTCAAAGTGACGTCAGCATCTCACTCGATTTAATCCGAAGGAAACGAGGATCTACAAGATATCTCACTAACCACATAAACTAATAAATGAACAAACAATCGAGGAAAATGGTTGCCCTTGTCGAAATGCACACAAAGTTATCATGCAGAGGTGGAGGCCTAGGGGTTTCCTCTGCGCGACGTCAACCACCGTGATGTAGCCTAGCGCTCAGGATGAACGGCGAGCTACAGCATGAGAACATCAAAAAGACGCCTTTTTCAACGACAGGTTTGTCAGAAACATCCCGTCATCTAACGGGGCCCTGTTTCACTGCGCCGGCATGCCTCTCAGATGAGGCCCGGCATCGATTCAGTCTGCCTCGTGATGAGAAGGAGATCTGCGTTAACAGTAATTCCAACATGAGCGAACTTTAAAGTAATTAAAGCAAACGAACAGGCATTGCCGTCTCCCCGAGTTGTAGCATTTCATTCTAAAGCAAAGCAGATACGCAAGAGAACAAAGCAAGAACGGTGCTTAGCAAAGCCGCGCGCAATGACTGAAAAAACACCGACGCTTTCATCTTGGAAAAACTGACTTCTTTTTCCCAAATAAAAACGTCATGGACATTTGCTTTGAGGATTCTTCCCCATACTGCAATGGCCCTGTTAAAAACAAACACGTTTTACAAAGTTAATGCGCTCTGCCATTTTTAAACAATTTTCGTAATGTGCAACACATTGCCGTGCGGAGCAGTTTCGCTGTCAGAATTGCAACGATAGCTTGAGCACCGTTTGCAGGACAAATAGTCACGTAGTAGTGTAGTTTTTTATTTGTAATAGTCAACCTGTGTGATAATTACAAAATGAATAGTAGCCCCAAAGCTAGGTATTACTGAAATGCTATGAGCAAGTTATTATGAAACTCTGTGTATTTTCATACAAATAAACAATCTGAACTGTCATTAAAAACAAATGAAGTTCACCTTTTGTCATACCTCCCATTTCCCTTCAAGCACTCTTATTATACCTGTAAATTCATGGCAGGAAATATTTAATGGGGGAGGAGGTGTTTCCCATTTCGTCGTTTCATCTTGAGTGAATTAAAATGATATTATTTTCTTTTGCAACACAACCTATGTTATTGATTTTCAACAGCAGCAAACTTAAAGCTGGAGGATTGCCACCGAATGCAGAGTCTGAAAGCGGAGGTGCAGTGAAATGTTGTTTGAGACGAGAAATGTTGTTTTTGCTTCTCTGGGAAGCTGTAGAGGGTGGGACTCTCAGAAGCTTATCACCGGGCGAAAGTGGATTTATTTAATCTGTTTTTTTTTAGTTTTCATTATTGTAATCTTTAGGTCAAAAAAGATCTATCTATCTATCTATCTATAATTAAATATTCATTTTCTTGTGTCAAATGTCACAATAACAGCTGTAAATTTGTG
>JAAGVU020000045.1:8069989-8087517 GCA_011763525.2 Mormyrus iriodes | reverse complement strand
ATCTATCTATCTATCTATCTATAATTAAATATTCATTTTCTTGTGTCAAATGTCACAATAACAGCTGTAAATTTGTGACTGTTAATTTTAAGGCAAGACAGCAGATATTTCAAATAGCTACTAAATAACTTTGCATAAAAATAAAGACTATATGATGATCTGGGAACACAGACTAAAATATAATGTTGATATTTGAGTTCATTCGCACCTTAAATTGGAGGGGGTGGGGGCACTCATCAAAACGCCCCCTGGCCTGTTTATTTATTTATCTTCCTTTTGTCCTTTTGCACCTACTCCCCCATCCCCAGCAATTTGTTCTTAGCACCCCCAGGAACTTTTTAAAGTGAACTGAGAAGGTTTAACGTGGGGTTTACTTCTGCCCGGTTCTGTATTCGGTGAGTGGCCCACTTTACCGTAATGTGAAATGATTTTTTTTAATTTAACATACAAATACAGTAGATATAAAGTAACAATAATTAATCAATCTGTAGACAAAAATACTTGTTTTCCTCTAAAGCTGACCACAAATAATTAGTTTTTACATGCCTGTTTAATATGAATTTTATGAAAAAATAAAGTAAAAATTTAGTCCAAGCAAAACAATACCTTCGGTGTGTTATTTCCAAAGACACAAAAACAGATCTTCCTGCTTTCAAAGTGCACATCGCACGGCATTGCTAAGTAAAGTAAACGTGAATTTAATTATTTTGCTCCGTTCCTTAGCTAAAGAGGAGCTGTGTCTCCACGAATACAAAACAGGGAGAGCGGGAAGTGTCAAGGTAATTAAAATGACAACACTCACCCTTTCCTCAAACGAACATCGCCGAAAGATGTTAAGTTAACAAAGTAGGGGCAAATAACAACCAAGCCCAAAAAAGAAAAAAAATGACAGTTATCTGCTAGATTCATAAATGTGCCTTTTGTATAACAGTAATCATCATATTTCATGCTGTCATTTTCCATTTAATTGCTTTGCCCTGGTAGTTTTCCTCATAGAAGCCATCAGAACCCCACTGAGCCTGGTGCAGAACACAGAGCAAACACACTGAGAGAAGGCCTGGCTCTCCCGTTTAGCTTACCGCAATAGCAGCGATTGACAACCTAATTTTGTTGCAATTATACTATTTCTGGAATAAATTAGATCATTGTCATTTTTACACTGGCTCTCAACTTCTTCTATTTTTTAATTACGGAAATAAAGAGTATCGTAAGAGAGAAATGTGGTTCGGCGAAACGCAATCAACAAAATTCATACGGATATCTGCGGCCGTCACACTTTAATCTTCTTAACGGACGACTCCTGGTGAACAGGCAGCTAAAACATATCAGTAATTATTGAGATACTAACAAAAAGATGACGATGTGAGACAGAATGAATACGTGGCGTGCTGCTGTTTACAATTCTCACCCCAGACAAAAGTTTTGGTTTTTTTTTTATTCTGCAGGATGAGCTCAGAGGATAGCATCGCAAAGCGACTCCCCTGCACCAACGGCTCTAATCTGCGTTCGCTATCTTTTTTTCCCTCACCTAAGAACGATCCATATTTCATCCCCCATATCTTGTTTTCTTTTATCTTCCCCCCGCTTTGATAAATGTGGCCAACACAGCATTAACGTTACAGCAGCTGTCCCGAAAGGAAGGGCCTTAAAATTTAAAACAAACGTAAACCTTTAAATTTTAACATCGTACATGCCCGGCTCTCACTGAGACAACATTTACGTGTTTTTCTTGATCCCACCATTTCTCTTAAAGTATACCCAGTATTTTAAAATAAAGTATTTGCTGAACTGAAGTAAATTAGTAAATAAAACTAGTGGCTGTCAGTGATTCAACAAAGTCACATATCTATAACCTGAAAGTCGGATATGTCAGTCTGAGGATAAAAGACGGGCTGAAGAGGCCCAGACGTGTGACTTTGCGCACATTCAGAGTGCCAGGCTGAAGAGGCCCATCCCGGCGGGGTTCCGGGGCTGTGATGACCTCACGCGTCACATGGGCTCTGAAGCTGGTCTCCAGGCCAGGTCCTCATCATTACACAATCTGCTGAAGGTGTGCGACGCTGCATATTTCAGACGCTAAAACCTCTTCATTAACTGGCGAGCTCCGTGTGCTCTTTCATCTCCATTGGAATATTTTGTCCTAAAATATTGTTCTAAACGTCACTGACAGGCTCTTTTCCTGCTTAATTAAGGGGAGAAACATGCCTTCCCTGGCAATGCCTGTTCCAGGCCTGCATAATGCGAGTAATTAACTCACCCTCATCGCTTAACATCAAAGGCCTGTTTGAGTGAGAGGCGCGTGCAGGCACTCGGAGGTAAATCTTTATATTTAAATGAATATATTATGGGTTATCGTCTCCTAGCACCTCAGAAGTGCCGCAACACGGCTGGCAGATGGGGAGAGGTACGGACACTGCTGGCGGCTTGGCCTGTCTTCCTCGCTCTCTCCTTGTCTTACAGGCCTGGTAATTACCGCCGTTCACACCCTCTCCTCCTTTCCCGTGGCGAAGCCAGAGCTTTGGGCTGAGGGCAGGGGCGTCCGCGGAGGAACCCACACTCAGTAATCTGCTCACCCCGAGCCCTTCACCCACCCCGCCCTCTGCTCCACAGCTTAGCCGCCAATGCTAAAAGGGACACCCTCTTTTTCTACAGAAACGTTGAGATTTAGTAATGTAGTGTAATGCTTTCGGAGTCGTGGAGAAACAGGTGCTGTCAGCGGGTCCCGTTGGATGCGGAAGCACAAGGCTCCTAAAAACAGAGGAAAAGAAAAACAGTGGCCTTCTAGCCAGGCTGGGATATGTAAGAGAAAAAAGACAAGGTGCTAGGGACTCAGCAGGCCCTAATTGCTGGAGGAAAAACACAAGGTGAAATGTTATTACAGGAATGGTGTTGATTTAGGACTTGGCTATTATTGGAGATTCAAGGTAGGGGGGCCATTTTTGCTTTCCCCAGACTCCCAGAACTTGCATGTGATTCACATTAGACGCCCTGTCTCGTGCAAGACGTTAAACGTCCGCTTTTTTTTTCTTCCTCGCAAACGTAGGGTGACTGTCAATTTGCCGCTCCGAAAGGAGATCCTCCCTCCCTACCCGCCGAACCACGGTCGCCTCGCGCCGACGACGCCGGACGCTTCCGGAATGCGTGAGCGGTTGGGAGAAAAAAAAAAGAGCTTTATACATGCGAGACAAGATTTTATTATTTTTTGACGGAAAATGTGTCACTTCCTTCACGCGACAGGAGCGGGGAGCATGGGAGGGGGGTAAGAGACACACTAAACCTGACGGGGTAAATCGCGTCCGACAGCACCCCGGCCCAGCCAGGCATCGCTGCTGATGAGCTCGAGTGCGCTGCACCCCAGCAAGAGGAATGTGCGTGCCGTGTGCATCTGGGCACCCTTAGCAGTGATGTAGCCAAAAGCCAATCATTTATTCCACCCTAATTAACACAGAGGTAATTCCCTCCAGCCCAGACGCTCCTTAGAACGTTTGCGTTCGCTGGCGGGACGCGCTAACTGTGATCTGGACCTGCTCATCGCATCGAGGAACCTGCACACCCCCCACCCGTCCGCCGCAGGCCGCACACTTCAGCTCCCATCAGGGCCAGGGCGCTGGAGAAAGGTCAGCGGGCCGACAGCTGAATGGCTGGGTGTGGCAGGGCCGCTCGTGAGCTGCCTGATGCACCTGAAGTGACATGTTCTGTTTCCAGCGTCCCCCCGCCCGGCGCGCGTAGGGAAAACAAACACAGAGGAAGAGAATATAATCGAGAAAGGTGGCTCAGCGTCACAGGAGCTAATGGTCTCTCTCCTGATATTTGGTATTGACATGCAGGAAGAGTTTGTCCTTTATCCTACAAAAGAGACAAAACATTTCAGTAAAGACTGAGACAAAAATATGGCTCAGGGATGACACAGGATTTAAGAGATAAGTGGGATAAAACAGCAAAAAAAATCTTAAATGTAGTCTTTATACTAAACGCTTATTACCGAAATAGAGTGTAGGGTTCTGTTATATAGCCACTGGAATAAAAACGGCTGCTACCCCAGTCGCAGCTTCACAGGCCCATGTTTATATTTTAGCAAAAAAGCTGGAAATTGACCTACGTTCCACGCACAGAGATACGTACTTAAGTATGACGAAGCGTTGCATGTTGTCGTTCGTTCCGCTGCCTGCAAGATGAAGGAACGGAGGCCCCAGAGACTCCTTATGAACGTTTGGCACCTGGCCGCACGCTGGGGTCTGTGACGACTTCATGTGTGAGTCACGGCACCTCTCCGGAGGCAACACGTGCCAGTCGGGGCGTGACACACATCCTGGCCTTAGTGGTAGGGAGAGATGCAAACAAGGACGGCAGATGCTGGAGGCTCGCAGTCCGAGATGCGAGGCCTGGGGCCAGTAGGAATGAGCCCCTGGCCTATAGGGTAAGGAAACCCTGTTGTATGGACAGGACTCTGGAAAAACCCACATAAACAAATAATCACAATGGGCAGCAGTGGCCTGTCTCTGCCCATTTTTCTATTTATATTTTTAGACATGAGCATGCAATGCCTTAAAAACTAAAGAAAAAAAAATATATCCAAAATAAAGATAAAAAGGTAAATTACAATAACAGAGGAACATCGGGGGAACCAAAACACAGATAAGTATGAAAAGTGCAACCATCAAACACCAGGATTACATGTGCCTTGCGGTTAAACTGTTCCTGCGGTTTAGCCCAGAGAAGATCAAACAAGATACATCATTTCAGAGGGTGGAAAAACAGCGCCAGCTAACCCCCTGCTCAAGCGAAATATAAAAACAGCAGATATATCAGGGCTTGATGTGGACAGACAAGTGAGAGAAACCTATTTGGAAATCTCCTGCAGCATAATGTCAGACTTCTCTCTTTCATACATGCTCTTAGACAAATAGGATTTTTCCCCCCATTCTGTCTCCCCCCCCCTCCCCGCCCCGCTTCCCCTCTGTCTCTTTCTCTCTCATGCTTAAAGAGTTGGGTCGTCAGGTTTAGCAGACCACACAGCCCGCGTCATCCAGACCTGAAGCGAACTGGACTCACAAGTCAAAAACAACAATCCCACTGCCATTTTCCAGAAATTTATGTATTATTTTGTTTCTGAGCAGGTTTCGCCCCCAGGCAGATGATCCAACCTCCAGCTCCGCCCACACCGTTGGCCTTGAACTCGGTGACAAGGTCCACTGTCGCAAGAGGAACACCAAAGCTCCAATGTATGGCGAACAGTGGAAATGTCACCTCTGTGCATTTGCCAGGATAGTTTCTGATATACAACAAATATTTGGCTACCCACTTCTAATATGAATGAATCAACAGTGACACAACATCTATTTTCCCAGCCCCCCCAGCAAAGAAAGCCTGTGGACACACACACACACACACACACAGCATTCTCTACACACTGTAGTAGATAGATAAATAGGGATTGAATTTGTTTAATAAATTGTTATCCTGCCTAAAATGACAGGGCACCGATGGTAAGGAATATGTAATATATGACGGCGGGAAAATAAATTTTCCCTTAGTAATTCGCCGGGAGAAGCTTGTGTACAGAAGCCGGTTACAATAAGAAGGGTTCTGCGCCACAGCTGGCCGCACTGACAATTAGCTCAGCGCATCCCACAGCCTGAAACGCGTCAGACTCCGCTGCGCTCGCACGGGGAAAAAGCGCGGCGGTATCGTTTACAGCCCTTCAGAATAAAGGAGGGCGAGTAGAGTTTTAAAGAAAACACCGCAGCGAAATCGCAGGGCTTCAAATATTACTCATCCGAAATATCAAAGCTGGAAAGCTGTCATACCCATAAATTAATCAATTTCAAATTGAACAGAAAATTGTTTCCTACTTTCAGAAGGCACTGATTTTGAGCAATCTTGAAACCTCTGGAAAAGAATTCCCCAATTTACCAAAAAAGAAAGGGGAAAGAAAAGAATCTGAAGCCTAATTGCAAGTAATTACAGCTTTTCATTTTCAACATGATGAAATAATTTGATTCTTTTTACAAAGGGTCTGGTTAAGCTCAAAATAGACAACTACTTCTGCGCCGAGTTAGTAACCAGGCAAGACGATAACCATCTTTAAAAAAACATGCATGTTGACAAAAAAAAAGTATTATTCTGACATAATTCAGAAGCAATTGTTTTTGACTCACATTACTGTATTAAAAAAAGTACATGACATTTTAAAAGAGTAGGGATCATAAAACGCGGCACATTTCAAGACATGCAACTTTCAAAGCATCGCCTGCAGTTGCGTTTTGGAAAAAAAAAACACGGACAAGAAAACGAAAGGCTCCCCTAAAGGAATATAATATGGAAGCAGGTATTTGTTTGTGGCGGCACATCAGAAGCCCTGTGCTTCCCTGGCGCAGCGTGATCTGTGGGCCGCCCCGATGACAATCCTAATGTTTACGTTCTCCGGCTCGGGCTGAGGTAAACGCGGGTTATTGCATCCTTCAGAAAATTATTCTCACTTCTCTGTGGTGGTTTGTTTTCGAGTCATGAAGACAGATAGGAAAAAACGGCTCAAGGTGCATGACGTTGAGTAAAAAACGTACTGCTCTAGCATATATCTCCAGTGCCAAAGGGGCAGGCTATATTTACAGCTATTTTTGGTACCATTTAGTACTTAAAATTATACAAATATGACCCGTCATCATTTTGATTTTTTCACAGAACCGTTATCCTGGACCGATAACTAAAATTTTACAATTTAATTAAAAAAATTCAGAAAATATATTTATTTATATTATATATATTGTTTGTATGTGTGTTTAGGTTTCGTATATTCCCCCACAAGGGGAAACTCAGTTTTATAAAAATCTGTGACTGCAATCAAAAAACTAAAATAGCCTAAAGTCTTGTGTTGTCATTGTTGGGATTAGGGTTTTCCCATAGAAATGAATGGACGGTCCCCACAAAGACATGAATACAAACACGTATGTGTGTGCGTGTGCACATGTGTGTATGTGTGTACCCGCCCTCGTCCAGCCCCACGTCACATTTAATGACAAGGGCAACCTCTTTTGAGTTGACTCCAAAGTTTAACAACAACACTGTTCAATATCAGGGCCCAGCTTGCAACAATCTACTGCTGCTGCCATCCCGTCGGTCCCCAAATTGCCGTCGGCAAAGACGAATCAGATGGCGAAGAAGGAGCCCCTGTTTCCGTCATGGCTCCGCCCCCATCACGACAACCACCATGGAAAGTCATGTAAAGGGTACGGGCCCTTTTTGCCACTTTGTGAAGAATTACTTTGGATGCTCGCTGCAGCTTGGCTGAAAAATGTGGGGTAACGTTGGTGGGAGTTTTGGTCAGGAAGGAGGGGAAGAAGGAAAGATATCCAGTTTTATGGGATCCTCCTCTGTTCCTCCAATCTGTGCCCACATCTTCTCGCAGCCACATTACCCTCCGCCCTGGGAAGAGCCGCCTAGCCTTTTGTGAGGTTAACCCTGGTAATTACCACATGAAAGGGAACACTAGAAAAGAATTAAAATGAATATCCTTCCAGTTGTTTATTTAACCTCGTAAAAGACGCAACAAAGCAAACTGAGTGCCGTCAGGAGGTCGACAACAACATTCTGCTCTGTAAAAAGGCTCTGCTTGGTCGGGAATTTTGAAACGTACCAAAAAACTAAACAAAACTCAGCTTACTTAAATACGAAGTTAGTGTCTTCATCATATGTCTGTACTATTTTAGCATAGCTTAACCTGCTTGCGAAAAATGCAGCTTATAATCACTGTCTAATTCCCTTAAACCCCCACCTTCTCTGAAACAAAATTTTAGGTATGAACTTCTAAGACCTCTCATGGTACCCTTGTGTGTCCCAGTGTATGCACCATCCGCTACCATTTAAATGCCAGTGACGTCCTGCCGTGTCACATTTCAAACATGTGCTCACAGTTACGGGAGTCTGAAGCTGAGAAGGCTCGCCTCTCCCTGGAAAAAAAAAGAAAAAAACATTGTCTTATTCATTTTCAAATGGGTTTGCAAGCAAAAAAAAATCAGCATAGAATATGAAATGGTACGCTGGGGAAACTGATCTCGTTTTCCCTGGGTTCAAGCCAGCGACTACCAGCTAAACCTGTAAGCTGAAAAATAATCGTAAACACAGGTGACTAACAGGTGACTATTTATGTATGTTTGTGTCTGATTTTAAGGAACCTCTTCAAGTGAGGCAAGCCAAAACAAGCACTCCACATCTTGGTTAGTCTGCATAGATGCCAGACAGAACGGAAACAGGCTCTTGTCCCTCCAGCTTACACAGGGATACAATCCTTTACATGTGAGAACCGGTGGATTCCACCTAGTGTGTAAGCCTTATTCCAATTACATTTTGTATTTAGAAAAGTTTGACACAACAGGAGCACATTATCAACAGGATTCAATTATCTCAAATCATTCCAGTTCTAAGAATCGTAGCTTCTGTTCTTGTTGTGGGTAAAAGCATCTTTGCTTATGATCATCAGTACTGTGAACCCAAAACCCAGGGGTCCTGTCTGGCAAAGTATGGCTCTACCATATGGGGTAGGCCCAAATGTGTGACCTCTATATAACAGTAAGGCGGATTTGGTCGAGATGGAAAAAAAAAGAATTTCGATATCCCACATCCCAGTACTGGGGGATGAAAACAACAGAATAAAAAGGTCAGAGACCACACGCTCCCTGCGTACAGCCATAACAAAGCCTACCAGTGTAACCAGACAAAACATCTGTCTGTCTTCCTCACAGGCCCACAACATCGATGTAACAAAACAAAAACAAAATAAAATAGAAAAACACCGCTTGCCGTCCACCTGGCGGCTTGACGTCGGCGCCCACTCACACATGACAACGCATCGATTTTACTTCGGCCGGCATGCAGACGTCAATGTAAAGAAATCCATTAGGCAGACAGCTCTCGTTTCCATTGACTGACAGAGTGACAATCGAATGCTTTTCGTGCTCGCGGCTGACTGGCAGCTCGACACTTAAACAAGCCTTCAAGTTGCTATAATAGTTTAAAACACTTTCAATTACCCGAGTCAAACAAATCCAGCGGGCTCCTGCTCCAATGTGTCGCTCAAGCCTCCACTCCGTGCCCCGCCGGGAAAACACGCGGGCTGAATATCGGTTTGGTTTTACAACGCTATGCTCCGTTATCCTACACTGTGGCACAGAGATGCAGACACGTTCGTCTGACGGCTTAAAAGATGTTTATTTTCGAATCTTGGCTTTTTTCTCAAAGGTTTGTCAATAGATAGCTTTTGTTTTTACACTGGAGGGAGCTCAAAATTTGCTTTGCCTGGAACGTCGTTTGCATCCATGATATTAGCACGTGGCTAAGTTCCCAGCACTGGCCATTCACCCACAGTTTTTTCGAGGTGTTTTGTCATTTTTTTTTGTCTAGCCTCCCCACCCCAGCAGCATTGTGGCGTTTGAAGGGAACGAGCACAGGCGGTATGTCAACCAAGGGTTTGGACACCTTCTCAACAGCAGAAACCAGATCACTGTGCAGCTAATGACACTGACCCTGTGTCAGGCACACTGTACATAAGGAGGCAAGGAGAGACAGTGGCTTTAGTGTAATACGCTTAAACACACATACTCTCTGCAGTCTCCAAAGATGGCATTACCACACCGTTCAGCCAGTGGTTTGGCGAGGCTTCCCGAACTTAGCAATACACACGTCTTAGGTACCCAATGATCAAGATTCAAGAGTTTCTTATTGTCAACACATCCTTGCAAAAGTACACAGTGCGTTGAAATACTATTTGCCTTGGCTCTCTATGGTGCTACAGATAAATACAAATACAAAAAATAAATGTGTAATATCAACCAAAAAATACAATACAATAAGATAACAAGTGGTGTACAAAACTGTTTTTATTTTGTGCGTGAGTATAGTGTAGTGCAATTAAAGAATGTGTACATGTAATTAAAAAAAGACGAGCAGACAACAATTAACAGCATCACTGAAATAATAATCATAATAATAATAATAATAATAATAATAATGTGAACCTTGCAGGCCATAATAAATCGTACTAATTTTTACTGAAACGACCCAGTCTGGCTTACTAACGTGTTGATTTCCCTTGATATTATTAATATCAGGAAATTACTGGCACTGTAACGCAGTCCTGCCATGGAGTGAGATTTACATTTCACGAATCCGAGGCACCCAAAAGTGCGCTCAGCTCGTCTGAATGCCGAAAATTCTACTTTTTTAGCTGAAGAGCTCACTCGGGGTGCCTCAGTCTCTCACTGTCCCTCACACCCCCCTCACAGTGCGTTTAGCACATCTCCGTGAGCCCATCCCCACCCCACCCCCCTCTCTGGCACTCCATAAACACCCCCGGAAAAGTTAACGTGGAGCGGCGTTGAGGCACATACCGTACGTTGCGCGGTAAAAACACGGACATGCTTCTGGAAAACCCAGAGCTGCCGCCCTTGAAATGGGGAGGTGTTATTTTTTAGCTGATGGTAATTGCAGTGTGCAGGGCATGATAATTCACAAATCAAGTGATACTGTCACTCCTTAGCAGAAAGACACATAAATAAATAAGCAGCAGAGGGCACATGGAGGATGGCGCCTCTTGTCAGTGACAGCGGCATGATCCGGTGCCCCGCGTGGCCACCCTGTCTGCTAGGGGTGAAGAACGTACAGTGCCGGTTACCTGGAACAACAGCGCGTGCTGTAACAACACAAGGACACACCGCTGAGGAAAGGCACGGCAACGAGGCGCAGCGTGCCCACCCCTCGCCCCCCCCCACCAGTCTCTGGGGGGCACTCCTGGATGCCCGCCGTTAGCAGATCAGCTACTCTTCGGCTAACTAAACATCGTGACACAACAAGCAAAAGGGAGCGTGGTGCTGAGAAGCCAGGGCGGCAGAGACAGCGAATGCCGTCAACAGTGGCCGCAGCCTGATCACCAAGCCTTCTGTGTAATATGGCGACCCTAAAAAAGATTGACTAGATCGAATTAGAGATGACTAGGGGCTGTTAAGTATAGATGAATTAATGTCAAAGTCTCTGCACCAAATGACTAGGAAAAGACAGTCTTTTTTATTATCTCCCATTATGCCGTGTGCATGCATACAGGGAAACAAACCTCTGCCAAGACATATTGTAACATCAGCTAAGCTAATATCTTTTGGTTATTATTAATTCATCAGTTCTCTTCTAATAAAAATAAACGTGAAGAATGCAGAACCTGGAATGAGGAAGCAGCCACTACACATGTGAAACACATCACGCCTTTTTTTTCTACCCAATTATTACATAAACATGTTTGTTTTGTTTTATTTCAGTTTACGTTGTAGGCCATTAAAGTCAAATTCACTTTCAGCATTCACTTCATTGTGTCAAGCATGCCCGGCTCTCCCGACTTTTATCATGCTTGGATTTTGAGGAAACTCAGTCTTGTCATAATCATTTTGCCAACAGCTAGCATACTAATAAAGCCCACAGAAAGAATAAATTAAAATCAGAACTTGATTAGCAGGAAGGATGCATTTGAAGGTTTTATTTTTAGAAATAGGGATATTTGTTTCATTATTAAAGTGGAATGTCCTTGCCTGTTTTTTTGTTATTTTCTTTGCAAGGGCTCCACTCAAAATGGATATGCTTATGAGACAGAAAGACATCTCCTGGAATAAAGTCTTCATCTGCGCCTGGAAAGTCCTTTCGGGCATAAACCTCAGCACTCAGTCTCCACAGCAAAGGTGCACCGTATGCACAAATTCCAGGACGTCTCTCTCTCTCTCGCTGACTTCCCTTATTTTGCCGTTTCAACTTCCCAGAATCTAAGAGGAAAGCCTTTCCTACGCATATTTTTAAAAGTCTCAAAACGGTAAAGAAGTACTTTACTCTAAGTCTCATTACTGACTTTCATTATTATCATTTGGGAAAATCCTCTCTGTATTTTCCCTTTTTTTCCTGTTCACTGTGAAAATCATGGAGTCTTTTATGCGCCAGTTGCCATTTCAGCCTGGTAATAAACAGTGGTGTTGTATTTTAGCGATTGTACCCCTGAGCTCTGCATCGTTCCATCTTTATGTACCTTATTGTCAAGCAAGGCAGTGAACATACTACTTACCTCAAAGTGTTTCATGCTTGAAACTAAGAATCACAGCAGACTAAAATGCTACACGATGTGCAAATAAACATGACAATTACACAATATTTAATAAAAATATTTATTATTAAGAAAGATGTTTTTAATGTATGTATTCTAATATATTTGATTTCTCATGTCACTGTTTACTGTCCAGTATGTTGTTTTTTTAGCATCCAAGAATTATAACTACGCATTGACATACTGTTAATTGTTAATACATAATTGTTATAACAAAAATCAGGTTTTCACTGTTACTATATTTGGATTCATTTTTGTTTTGTTTTTTAATTAATTTCAAAATTCTCAAAAAACACCCAAAATAACTCAATAAATATTTTTGTTAAAAAAACAACACACAGCTAAGGATGGCACTACAGCTTATCACTTATCATGTATTGCTAAAATAAAAATTAACAAATAAAGCCATTCAAGAATGAAACATTTTGCCAGTAAAAATGTGTACCGTATGAAGTATTAACCTATGATCAAATTAAGGTCATATCTGGGTGCAAGCAGAGAGATAGGTCTGCAGTAAACCAGTCCATTATGCATACTAGGTGAGCAGAGGAATGCAAAGAAATCCAAGAGAAACCAGAGGTCCCTGCAACCAAACCCCATACAAGCAAATGATGCATTGAGGGTAAAACACTTATAACTGCACGGATGGCTTCCAGAAAGTGACATTATCTCCGTATGATCTGCACAGCTGATTGGCTGCTCCGGCCCCCTCTGGTATCCTTGGGACAGTTATCTTTTCAGATGGATTTCTTTGTGGAATAGTTGGATCACTTGCATCTATATCCAATCTGCGCAGCGGCAGAAAGCGCTTAAGTGTGAACTCGTTTCTCACGCAATGTCCAATGCGCCATTATATTTTTAATAAGCCAGGCTTGTCAGGTTTTTTTTGTGGGTTTATTCATTTAACCTGTGCCCACTTTTTGAGAACCCGCCCCCCTCACACACACACACACACACACACATACACACAGACACACACACACATACACACACACACAAACCCCATTCCCCTTGTAGTAATCTGAGTCTATGAAGTGATGAGTAACACAGGCATTTTAAAATAAGGACAGGAGATCAGTGCCCTTGATGTGTCCTTCATGGATCAGGGTCAAGCAGAGGAAACACTGGTAGATGTAGAGAAACTGGAGCAGAGAATCTCTGAGTGAGCAAATTCCCTAAGAAGTCCTAAAGAGCGGTTACAATATAATGTCATGGCCGGCAGCACTTTCAAAGACAAATGATTTGGTGTGCACTCACACAAATTCACAAACATGCAAGATGTTAAGTATGATTTTCGCAAAAGTGAGCCATGACAACAGTAAAAAATAAAAAATAAGTCTGTGTTTATGCTGACCATATATTTCCCTGCGCTGCCTACTGAGATTATTATGCAAGTAATGGGATTATGCTGCGAAGACTCCAGCCTGCATCAAATCCACGAAAGCAGGGTGAGGAAAGTGGTACGTGTGGCTCCAGAGAACCAGGCAAGAAGTGCGGGTCATCACGCCACAAATACACATAAACAGCAGTCTGCACCATGCAAAGTATGACGGAAATTGTAATCAAATGAAATTTTTACCACGGACATCGTATTTTAAAATATTGCCTACATTTTTGTTTTCCACGGGAACTGACGAGTTTTGCCACGGACAGGATAACGATCCCAGCACAGAAATATAATGCAAAAACGTCAGCAAAAGACCGCCTCTAAGATTCAGCTACTTCATTAAAACGGTTAAATCATTTTAAACCTTTTTAAAACGGCGTAAATGCGGAGAGAGGAGAGTCGTTTTGTATGGCGAGTGAGGGAATGTCTCACGCGTTTACGGCTGTCATGTCACGCAAAACCCCAAAATGGGCTCTTTACTGTCTCACTCCGTGACCTTCCAGGGGGAATAAAATAAAACAAACTTAAGTCGCCAGACGGCAAGTCGCGCATTTCATTCCATTTTATTTATTTTGTTACCGGCCGTAACAATCCGGCGGTTTTTATTGTTAAAGCGAGGGGATGTGAAAGGGCCAGTCGGCCACCCCACGTTTCGCGGGTCAATACTCCGAGGCGCCAGCGCGCGCTGCCGCTGGGCGCGCGGCGTAACGCGATGCTTTCGGGGCGAGCGGCGCGCCTCGGACTTTACGGCAAAATTGATTTTTGAAGAGGATCTAGCCGGTATTTAACCTAACAATGTAACCCTTTCAGTAATACACGGGGAGCACATCATGTTCATTGATTTTTTTCCCCCCCTGTCGCCTAGTTTTTTTGTATTTAGGCACTTGGCGTTTATACGTTCCTCATTTCTGTGCTGAAGTTTGCATCTATTTGTTATTTAAACGTTCACAATATTTAAACGTACAGAAAAAAAGTTATCCATACGAAGTACGTCGCATTAAGCATACATTACGCACAAACATACATGTAGAGGCTATGGAAAGGCAGATGAACTGGGGGGATGCAAGAATAGAAAAAACTGCACCCTCTGGTGTTGCGTATGCTGTGAGCTAATTTCATTATTAAAAAATTCTGCCATTAATTATAAATTAAAGGCTTAGATTTTTTCTATTCTAACCACAAAACATGTGTCTTTTAATGTGCATCACCCGAAACATACACACACGCGCGCGCGCGCACACAATATATATATACACACACACACACACACAACAACAACAACAAAATTCTTATATGGGGCATAATTATTGTAAGGTCACTAGAAATTATTCAAAGTCACTTTAGGTTTATCACATTGCGACAAGACAGTATGCCGGGCAAAAATTATAAATTCCTTCCCTAAATCTGTCCCTTTCGGATTTAGATGGATGAAGAATAATTAACTCTTAATTATTCAGATGACTTCAAGGCACTTTCTAGACCCACAAAAGGATTCAGTCATCTTTATCATGCCGTTCGAGTTCACTATCATTTATCAAATCTTGCTACTTGACCAGTGATGAATAAAAAAGTGCCTGTTTACCCACAACCCTCGGTGCCACCTCAAAGGTTCTTAAAGAGGAACGTTTCTTTTAAAATCCGCCATATGCAAATTTACAGATATAATTTGCATTTTAAAGTATTTAACTCCCCATATTTATAGGATTTTAAGGTCTTGCTGATCATTGATTTATGTGCTCCTGGCAATCATATTTCCATATTTGTATGATTTTAACGACTATAATAATTCAAATATGCAAAAAGTTGTTCTTTGAACGATATCTTTAATTATGTCCTCAAAGCATCTTTGTTTTGCTGGGGTGTCCCAGAAAAAAAGACTGAAAATGAGGAATAACATTGTGATCAGAGACACCACGAAGTCCATTTGTCCTTTGCTGTCTGAGCGCAAACACACAGGAGTGACTTGTCATGTTGGCCAGTCCTCAGCCCCCTGGACGGTCTAGGAAAAAGCCTGCAACCTTGTGCACCTATACGTTATTGGTGCTGACACTCCTTCACGACAAATTCAATCACAGTTTGCGGAATTTCCGTTCAAAAGTTTCCCTGCCATAAGCCTCGCCACGGAGTTGTCACAATCTCCGTGCGCTCCTATGAAAGCCATCAGGAGCTGTAATCATTAAGCGATTCAGCGCCGTTTGGTCCACGTGCCTCAGAAAACAGCCGTCCAATGTGTCACCTGTCAGTGCAGAGAGAGAGCTCAGAGCGTGCATCCCCATTGTCACCATGCATGTAAGCAAAAGTTTCGTGAATAATTGCCCAGTCAGGCTCAAACGCAGAACAGTAATGTGTTACACAAAAAGCTGGATATGAGGCTTTGGAAAAAAGAGACAGGCTTTGCTTGGAAGGGGTGTTAAAAAGCTCTATGATAAAAGGAATACAGATAAACACAGAAATGCAGAAAGTGTGCCACTGAATATGTATTTACTTAATTTTAAAATATAGAAATTATACACCTCAAATGTACCATATATTTTTATGCAGTTAAGGATAGAAGTATCAAAGTATGCATTGTTCGAAACACATCAAGCATTATTTTAGCATCAAAATTCGAATTAACCATTCATTTCTGAATTAAAATACATTAAAATACAAAAATAAGTAAATATCTACGATTTTATAGTCTATGTGGATAGTTAATATTGCCAGCATGTCATTTTCTGACATAAATAAATTAATTTCTGTTTAACTGATTTATTTTTGCTATTCTTTTCAAAGGAGTTGGGTGTCACAGGATAATCATAAATTTGACAAAAACTAAATAAAAATATCTGACTATGATCAGATACAAATGATGTTTTCCTCCGAAAAACAATAATGCAGCAACTAATGTGTTATATTTAACATTTACACTACTAAATTAACATTACAGACTTTACAGGTCAACAGTGAATCAAATGAAATACAAACAACATAATGAAAATTATCTATAGTGGTATTATATATGATTATATTGTAATTATTATTATTATTATTATTATTGTTGTTGTTGTTGTTGTTGTTGTCATTATTATTATTCTTCTTACTGGGGAAAATCATGTTTTTCTTCACGTATGTAAGTCAGGTGAGCTGTCAAACTGGTAAAGCACTTACAGCGAACGTTTCTGAGAGGCTGCAGCTCAGCTGAGTGCTTCAGTACGTCTCATGACCCCCCGTCACATGTACATTATGCCCGCTAGCGTCCTTCCTCTACAGCGCCTCTCCTTATATTCAATCATAGTTAAACGCATGCCATATTTACAGGCTTGTATTTTACTCACAGACTAAACATAGTGGACAAGTACAACCTGGTTTTGAAAAAGAGAGTTAACATCTATGATAAAGAGAGACGTCAACTACAGTGTTATGTGTATATATGCAAAAAATAATCATTTTACAGTATATAAAACAAAAGTTGGCTTTGAGGTGTTCCAGGATAGAAAAACAACAGTGTGGCTGATAAGGTAAAGGCCCTATCTCATGAACAGGGTTTTTGTGACACATCCAGCCTCTTACACTGTGCTGTTCGATCTCAGCACAGGTAGATTTAAATGAACACTTCTGTCAGCCACATCTGACCAGAGTCGTGTGTGTAAACAAAGCAGTATCATCCGTGCAATATTTGATGATCTTGGATCTGGTGGCTTTTAAGGATGCCAGGGTGATCAAATTAAATCTGCCACTGATATACTATTGGAGAAAAAAAGTACAAAAGTTTCCATTTCAGTAATTAGTCTTAACCTTCAACTCCACTTGTAATGCTGTTTTGCTTATTTGCCTATTCGTTTATTTCTGTGACAAATATGTATTATAATCTGACTGCTGTAGAAGTCATCATGCTAACCAAGGTGAATTGGAGCTACCCACTGAATGTTAAATATTCAAGAGAAAAATGAGACTATATGCAAATGCATTTCCCTTCATACATTTTATGCTAAAAGACATAGTTTGCCCCTATTCTCTGTAAGTGTCAGCCAA
>JAAGVU020000045.1:8025051-8064617 GCA_011763525.2 Mormyrus iriodes | reverse complement strand
TTAAGCATTTCCTCTGGATCTGTGCTGTAACAGTGAGCATTTCCTCTGGAGCCGTACTATATCTGTGAGCATTTCCTCTCTAGCTGTGTTGTACCGTTAAGCATTTCCTCTGGATCTGTGCTGTAACAGTGAGCATTTCCTCTGGAGCCGTACTATATCTGTGAGCATTTCCTAAGGATCTGCGCTGTAACAGTGAACATTTCCTCTGGGGCCATACTGTACCAGTGAGTCTTTCGTCTCTACCCGTGCTGTAACTGTAAGCATTTCCTCTGGACCCGTGTTGCACTGGTGAGCATTTCCTCTCTAGCTGTGTTGTACCGCTGAGCATTTCCTCTGAAGCTGTGCTGCAACAGTGAGCATTTCCTCTGGAGCCGTACAATACCTGTGAGCATTTCCTATGGATCTGTGCTGTAACAGTGAATCTTTCCTCTGGAGCTGTGCTGCACCAGTGAGCATTTCCTCTAAAGCCATGCTGCACCGGTGAGCGTCTCCTCTGAAGCTGTGCTGCACCGGTGAGCATTTCCTCTGAAGCTGTGCTGCACCGGTGAGCATTTCCTCTGAGGCCATGCTGCACTGGTGAGCATTTCTTCTGAAGCCGTGCTGCACCGGTGAGCATTTCTTCTGAAGCCGTGCTGCACCGGTGAGCATTTCCTCTGAGGCCATGCTGCACTGGTGAGCATTTCTTCTGAAGCCGTGCTGCACCGGTGAGCGTTTCCTCTGAAGCTGTGCTGCACCGGTGAGCATTTCTTCTGGAGCTGTGCTGTACCGGTGAACATTTCCCCTGGAACCAGGACCAAAAGCAGGTAGCAATGGAGAGAGAGCATAACATAATTCATCCTGTGCTCCACTATAATTACTGCAGTGTCAGTGCCAGATTTGGCCAATTTGTGAAATCTAGCCATGATGTACCGGAGAGCTCCTTGATGTCATCCTGACCATAAAGATCTGTATTAAGACATGGTAGGGTGCACGGGGGGGCAAGGTGTCATTGTGTGACAGGTCATGAGGCTGCATGTGGTGTAATGGGGTATCTCCTTTCCTTTCCAATCCTTTAGCCAACAGCTGTGCCAGGAATCACTCAGGGTGAAACTTTGGGGGTCGCTGTGCTTCAGACCTGGCAATGTCACTAAAGCACTCCCTATCGCTCTTTAAACCAGTGCTATGATCTCTAAATATGTCACATTCAAAGATTTATAAAGAGCTTCTGCATAATGAATATTATGAAATGGATTTAACAAAGTATTTTTCTATTCGTCAGAAGGCTACTCATCCCCTGGAGGCCAGTAGTATAAGCACCGGGTTTGTAAACGGTAATTACCAAATTGTGTGGGGATTGCATGTTTTGAAGTGGCGAAGCTGATTCAGACGCTTCCTCATAAACTGCAGTCACATGGACTTTAACCTAGCTGGACGTCAGCAGCCGGGATTGCGTCCACGGGCTACCTCATCGCAGGCCATGTGCCAGCCGGTTATTTCTACAGCAGTGCTTAAAGTCTCTTCGAAATGGCTCTGATGAACTCTCTTCGATATGCAGGGACCTCAAAATAGCACAAGCGACCAGGTGTGGTGCTGTGGGAAGCCTCAGCCCCTTCAAAACAGGGACAGCATCCATTCAAAGATTATGTATGTGCTGGCAAGGGCTTACGAGAATGGCACACATTACAGCCAGGACACTGGAAATGACATGCTGAAATGGAGAAAGAGAAGACCCTTGTGAGAACAGATGCTACACTCCTATTGGGTAGGAAAGGCCTCCCAACCAGCCGCTATGAAATAATCCGTACCTACAGGAAGTCAATAAAATCATGCCAAGAAAGATTAAGGACAGGGTGAGAGGTTTTTCATTCTGTTGGGTCTTACATCAGCCACATACACCATGGGCCCCTGGCAGCACTGGCCCCTTAAAAGCCATCATGAATATTTAAACCTCACCCCCCACCCAAGCTCCTCTGCTCTGACACAAGTTTGCCAAACACAGTAAAGTCCCCATCTTACTCTCCCCCATACCGTTAAAATCGCTATCCGGATTGCTTCCATTGTTGAGCGACAGCACATTTCCGTCTAAGGATCAGCTCAACTTTATATCACCCGAAAGACAATCTGTCACCCCTCCCCCCCATGGCCGAATTGAACGCACAAATTACATTCCTCCACCTTTTACTCCCACTAAATCTTTCCCTTTTTTTTCCACTTTGCTGAGCCTGAATATTTTATTCCTCCATCAAATATGCATCCCATTAATTAAGTTAAATTACTCCCGACTGCCAAATATTCTCTGCCGATGACTGTCAACACAAAATGCATGGCTGTGAACTTCTAATGGCACGGCCTCACTTAAACATGAGTTACAGCCTTCGAAGCCACATCCGCAGGAAAATTATCCGCCTCTTCCCTGGGACCCGGCCTGAAATTAAGTGCTGGTTTCTTTTTCCTGAGCTTTTAACAAGTACACAATGGATGACACACACACTTGACAGGCAAGAACTGCAATTTTAATTACATACCTTTTCCTCATCTTTTAATCACTGTTGTTAATCAGCCATTAACTTCTTCCCCCTTAGTGTAAGATTCCTAAATCTCCCGCAACACATTTCGGCTCAATAAATTCCATCGTTCTTCAGCGCTAACGTGTAATTTCATATATTTTTAAAACTGTCATTTTTCTAAACAGGGTATTTTTAATTTGTTCTCCAAGGATGACAGTAACTGGGTTTTAATCATAACTTGCATAAAATTATCACTCTGAAATCTATCAAGACAAAAACAATGGGGAGAAAGCGGAAGGACTCGCTATGGAATCATTGTGAGCCCCCACAACACTGGTATTACTGCTGATTGATTCCAAACAGCCTTGATTGAACCATTGGGTTATTTCACCACGCTTTTACCCTCTGTAATGCCAACTTGTCCAGAGAGCGTGGAAAACCAATATGAGCAAAATAAATTAGTGACAATGGCCTTTTTTTGTCTCTCCCCGGATTGAAAAAATGCAGAAGTTCTTGAAGCTCTGACTGGCCTGAGCCCTAGCAGAGGCTGATCACAAACATGGGGCAGAAATGTGAGTCAGGGGTATGAAGGTCGACATCTAACGGACTGTCTTAGAATGTTCAAAACGAAGAGGCACATCAGGAAAACCAGCACGGCTGATAAAAGTCCATTTATTACAGTAAATTAAGCTTAAGTCGAGCGTTTCTGTTTTTATTTAGATTTAGGACCAGTATACAACTTATGTGGGATTTTTCCTTTCAGCTCCTAATAATCCAAGTTAGACCCACAGTGATAAACAAAAGGGTTATTTGTGAGTGACCGTTAGTGACTATTAAAAGTATGTAGCTAAGCAGCCAGTCAGGTTACTGCTCTGTCCGTGCGTGGCGAGGATGGACTGGTGTAGTTATTTAAAACAGCCCGCAGGGATGGACAGTCTGCTGTTTCCAGTCTGTGGTGTTAATCTAGGGTGACCAGATAATCCATGTCAGGGAGGACACTTTGAGCTAAGACAGGATTTGTAAAATACCATTTCAATGAAAAAAAGCCTGGATTTCACTTAAGCAGTGAGTTCTTGCTGTGTGCTGATTGGTCAGTCTCCTGTAGTCATTCGGGTGCCACGAATGTTAATGTGAAACAGGTGGATGAGTCTTTCAATCAAGGAAACAAACCAGTCAGAGCACAAGAAGAAGCGAATCAGATGGTATCTGGTCACCCAAGCTAATCCTGAAAAAAAATATAACCAACTTTTGGATTCTGTGTTATATCTTTTGGACCTTTGGTGTGTAGTAAAAAGTTATTAAATAAGTCTTCCAGTGAGCCCTCTGTCTTCCCACACCTGATGGCGCCTGGGGATAGCGTCCCCTGGTGTGTGACATGCTGGCATCAGCCCCATCAACCAAAACCATTAGCATATTTGCCCATCGCCATGGGTCCCTCAGGAGACTGCTAATCTTTATCTGTCATTCACGAGCAAATACGAACCTGCGGGTCATCGCATGCTCATTACTTGTTTACTAGCGAATCCAGGCAAAAACAAACAATGCTGTTTTTGTAACTACCATTTCCCAGCACCAGGGAGGGAGGAGCCTCGTCCAACAGCAGGCGAGCGTCTGCGGAAACGCGTATGTTAAGTGACCCAGATGAGGATCGGATTTTCACATGTGAATCTTAAGTACCTAGATATGTGTTTTTTTTGTGTGAAATCTTCTATGTCGCCTCACACGCACCCGCACATGCCATCCAGTAGTGCTAACATGCAATTACAATCAGTGAGCTCGCTGATTATTTATGACAACAGCAGTTAGGCGGAGAGGATTGTGCGTCCTGTGTGAAAGGTCCTTTGTGACTAATGAAGTGCCTGGGAGCTCACGATTGCAGGGCGGCTGCAGGGGAGCATACAGACATTCTAATTCAGAGCCCCGCGCTGACAAGGCTTGGGGAGCTGCTCCTGTTTCTATGGCATGGGTCTCGGAAGACATGCTGTGACCTTTGACTTCGGAAAATGCCGGCCTTGAGATGCCTGAACCTCCGGGCCTCGTGTTCAGTCCGCTCCGTCACACCCTTTAACTAGAATGCAGATAATTTATCTTGAAATTTAAGTTGTCATGGTGCCCCCTTAGGAGCACAAAGACACAATTAGCTATTTCCGACATCTTGCACCATTCCCAAGCGCTACATTTAAGCCCCCTAAATGGACAGAGAGTCTCCCGAAGCCAGGCCACACAGTTGGAGAGAAACACGAATCACACCTGCCACATCTTCCCGCCTCTGTCGCCGTAGAGCTTCAGAAGGCTTCAGATGGGCATTGAGCATCTTCCCTACCAGCAGCTAATGTCTGAAGATCCAAGGCAGAGACGGATCGCTCCCACTGTAGCTTAAGTGAAGAGACCCATCCGGGGCTGAGTGATGACGGACCCGGATCCACTTCAGCCTCATAAAAAGTCCTCGGGTCATCATAATATGGCATATTTTGCGGCGATAACAGCATGAACGGTTTCCTACAGCAACAAAAAAGGGGGTCAGTTATAATTAAAAGCTCATTCCGAACCTAAAAACCTTCCCTCTTGGGTGTCACAGACTTGGAAATGGTCCTCTTTTATGTACAATCTTTCATTTTAACAGCAACTATTTTATCAGCTTGTAAGTTTAAGTGGATCCCCTTTTACCATTTTGTCCTTGGGGGACATGGAAATTGCCATGAAGGCCTGTGACTTATTGGACTGTCAAGCAATTGTCTGTAATGGATGCAGGAAGACAAACCCATATCATCAGTTCTCAGAGCCGCTGCTAGCCAAGCATAAATTAGCGAAGGTCCACTTTGCTCTTATTTAGGACAAGCTGTAAAAATTCAGAGCTACATTAAATTTTCCAAGTCGTTTTTAAAAATACTTATTTTTAACATACAGCTCTCAGGCTTGAACGGGGGGAAAAGACAGAAAGAAGGAACGAATTGCCATTTAAGAGGGATGAGGAGGTGGTGGTGATGGGCTGTAAATTTGCATTACACACTCAAGCGGCTCTCCCGCGCTAGGCGTCCTCTGCCTGCTGCCGGCACGGCTCGCGACTGGAGAATACGCGGCGTGTGATAATCCCACTGGGGGTAACGGCGTTCAGCGCGGCTCCTGGCGGGGGTGGGGGGGAAGCCAAAAAAAGATGACTTTATAAAAGCAGGCAGCAGGCCAAGTTAAGCAAGAACGTCGGAAAGGATGCCCTAGACGAGACAAGTCGGACCCAGGCCCCACGATGTGCCACCGGGCTACATTGTTTGGTTTTTAAGAGGGACCGATGGCACCCTCTTGCTTTAGGCCAAACCCCATTTGCTGGCAACACCTCTATGCGACACCTCTGTAGCGCGCCGGGTACGCAGACTGTGAGCACGCACTCAGAAATGCCCGCTCTAAGCGTGTCGGCACGGTCCCACCAGGGCCCCCCTTACGTGTTCCTAAAGGCCTTGCTGTGCTGCACCGGGCTTTTCTACCTCTCTTTTGTTTTGTTTGTTTGCTCTGATGAAGAAACCGTGATTAGGATTGGGCCGCGGGCTGGGTCAGGTCGCCTGCGCTGCACCCAGCACCGGACCGGCTGAATGCATTATTAAAACACGCAAGATAAATAGAGGGGCAGCGTACAAACCCTGCAGAAAGGGGGGGCGCCTAATCAGACCCGGGTTTAAAATTACAGTAATATCGCACCCACAAAAAAAGCTGCTTACAGCACAATTCCAGCCTCGACTCGCGGTAATGAGAAACTCCAATAAACTCTAATTAATATGCTGAATCGGTGTCTAAATTGCGTCTCACGAAGCCAGCACTTGCCTCTAGATCCCGGATGGCCCCGCCCGAGTTAAATAGCACGGGAGAGCGATATTGCATTCCCGGGGAAAGCGAGCACTCTTTAAATGTTTACTTGTTTAGCGTTAACGCTGCGCAGGCTAATTGCAAACCCAGCGGTGCTCAATCGCTTCTCCTTCCCGACTCGCTTCCACTAATTCGATTATAAAAACTGTTGCGTCGCTCTGGCTTGGCGATCTCCCCCCGCGGCGAGACAATCTCCCCCCACGCCTAATGAGAAGCGGCCTTCCCGAACGGCAGAATTGATGATGAGCTTCATTTTAATACGTGACACCGGTCCCAACCCGGCTCCGGTGTCCAGCTCCATTTGGCCTCGCCACCGACGTTTATAAAGGCCTCCGCGGACGTCTGATCCATCACGCCGGGCTTGATCTCATTATGCCGGCTAACTGGCTGTAAAACTGTCTGTCCTGTAGAGAGATCTCGCCTAGTAAGGAATCACAGGACGGCGGCTACACTCGTCCAATGGTTGATAAAGGGAAATATGGCCTAGTCATCCATTTTCAGTCTAATCGTATGTTTTCTGGTAGCGTTTTGTGCCACTCGCTGTGAACTTCGACGCAAACAGCACGGCGGATCACACGTCCAGGCACAAAGTATCTGCCCGGGATTTGAAAGCATTGAAATTCTGTTTTGTGAAGTGAGCTGCTCGAGTGTGTCAAAATAGCATGTCATAAAACCTCAAAGCTCGTGTAAGCACACATGACACACAATCTGCACACTGCTCTCAAATGCACATGAAAGACACATTTATCAAGTTTTATTCTAGTTATTGCCTATTCTGAAAAACTCACATCAGTTATGAAGATGAGGGCCGAATTCCTTCCTTTTTGAAAGTAAACAGTTTTCAGAATCCTCCACAGCCAGCTCGATTGTCCAGTATTGCTAAATATTTCCTTTATTAAATTGCTAGCTTTTGGCAGATACCTTTACTTTCTTTGAGATTTTCATTCTGATTAATTGGACTTTTGTTCATCTCATGCTTTGTAAACCCCAGCTTGTACTTGCAGCCCTCAAATAAATGGCTTCAACAATTAGAGGTTTAAATAATGGAGTGTATTTCCTCTGCTCCGAGCTGTAGTCCAATAAAGTTGCTAACTCAAATACCAACTGTGTTGTTCGAAACCTGACAGGCAATAATTTGGTCCATTATATTCCGCCATTTAATTGCCTGCTACGGACAGCCTCAGACACATTATGAAGCGATGATTTACAATTATTGGGGCAGCGAAGATCAGAGTGACGTTATAATCATCCACACGGGGATTCCTTCTCATCTGATGTGGCTGAGACTGAAAATATAAATAGTTTTGCTGCAGTTTTAACCAGATTCTATTTGAGGATTATAAAATATTACAGCAGGATGGGGAGCAAACAGCACGGCAGATGACACTAAATGAACAGATCTGCATTTATTTATATATATATATATATATATATATATATGCGCGCATAAAGAGGGGGGACGTAACTGGTGCTTTGATCAACAAAAGGGGAGACTGGGTAGGGTAAAGAGGAGTAACCATTTCCTCATATTATGGTGAAGCTACGAGCCCCTCTGATGGCCTGGGTTGAACAAAGGGCGAGGTGTGTTTGAGACACAGGGACAGGCGCCAGGCGCCTCGTAGATCTGAGAACGAGAGAAAATCGCACTTTCACAAGTCAAACTTGTCCCAGCTGATCCGACATCAGACGCGTGGCGTAAAAACCGCAGCGGGGAAAAATTCGAGCAGCGGAAAAATAAGAATCACATCAAGAAATATGCTGTTTAAATTAGAAGCTCAGGACGTCTCAAGGCAGAAGGACTTTTCTCATTGTATGTCTATATTAAACCAATGTTTCACAGCGTTTTAAAATTTCTGATACATAATTTAGCATGTACGGGGGGAAAAAAAAACGACTCGTGTCGGGAGTCTGCGGGGAGGGGTGTGTGCGCTGAATCCTGTGTCTGTTTTAAAATGATGGAAGGGTGGAGAAGCCTCAGTAAGTGGCTTGGCCTCAGCGTGAGCACCACACGCTGGAGGATTAGGAGAAAATCATTGTCTGCTGCTCCTGCATTAAATATGAACGATCTTGTAATATCAGCTAGTGGGCAGTTTGTTTTGGAACCGTCCCTCTCACTGGTTCGGTGGGGCCACAGTTCCACACGTTGCCCCCCGAACGCATATCCTTCCAAGGGTGGGGTTAACGAGAGGACTCGTTCTCTGCCCGTCTTTTAAGCCGATTATAAACAATTGAACCAAGGTCAAGTTGTCTATGATTGAATTCCCAAACAAAAGCCCACTAAGGTACGTTCAGTTCCAACAAATAACTGTTTAACTAAAAAACAGGGATCTTCAGCCTGCACGTACACAAACATGTCCGTGGCAAAAATTTTTTGATTGAGAAAAAAAACTATGTTATTAAATACCATGTCCATGATAAAAAATGCATTTTGACCAAAAATGTAACCTGTGAATTGATTCAATTATAGGATGTTCAGCTGGTGGTGTCAGGCAGTAATGCTAAACAAGTAAACAGTCCTTTGCTAGAATATATAATATACAAAAAAAAAAATTACACTGTAATTTAAATCTTAAAAAATTAACTGTTAAATTATGTATGCTTACTAACGTCTGAGAGGCCTTGATCATAATGGTGAAAGTTTAACGCAGCAGGAGGTCACAGGCCGAACACAGCTGGAGAATGCACGCTTTCACTTAACACTAACCAGCATTAACGTGCGGCAGCACCTGCACGCTGTTTATCCAAGATAAACGTGTTGAAGAGAAACATGTCATTACTACATCCACGCCCACAAAGCAGCTTGAATCCTGTCAAAATCCACCGCTGGTCTGGGCCACTACACAATACACACTTCTGGAGCCAGACAGCCTGCCTCGTTACTGCCCCCTACTGCATGAAGGCTAGTAATACACCTCTCACGGAGGGGACCATTACAGCCAGTCCCTACTAGTGAGGAAGGGTTAAGACGCTGTGATTGATAATCAAAATGAATTAAACTGGGAGATATCAATGAAATGAGCAGTAACTTCGGATCTACCCTGCTGTGAGCTCTGCCTGGGGTTCTGTTTGAGTGAAAGCAGCGACACATTAAAGAACCTGCATAGGTGCTGTTCACTCCTTCCCGGCTTCTTGGGCTTCGGCCTAAACCCAAATTGCCCCTTCTGCGAGTTTCACAAGGCCAGGCCTCCTTTCTGGATTTCCTGCGTCGATACGCAACGCCAGCTCCTCTGTGAACACGTCCCCCGAGGTTGATTGGCGGGGGGGTCAAAGTTTCTCTCCGGCCTTACCCTTCATTTACATTTCTTAATTAAATGCCACAACATACTTAAGTATCCACCAACGCCTTCGATATTCTATACAAACATTTTTTTTCCTGCCGGTTGCAGCTAAATAAAGGTTGACAGCTGATGTGCGCACTATTCCTCTGGGGCGGTCGGAATCATTTTTTTCAGCACGGCCGTCAGACTCGAGTGCGCCTCCCCCAGGGTTGCTCCAGACACGTCGGGAGAAGGTGGAAAGGAGTGCACCTAATTTAGCTGCCACCCAAGTTTGAGAGGGATGTTGTTCCGTTGCGTGGCATAGGGCATGTAAACAAGCCTCAAGATCGCCAGGGTAAGAGAGGTCGCTTACGGGAGATTCGGGCGAGCATCTTACCAAGAACATTCTGGATTGTGTGGTGGGTGTATTTTTTTTCTTGTTCATGGAGGGATCGGTCTGAAGCTCACTCACACTGCCTATCAGACACGATCGAGATCCATTTGGCTTAAGCGTGTCAAAGACTGAGAGGATGAGCTGTAACGAGACGGTGTCGGTACTGTGTAACTCTCTTCCAGACCCACGTCTCAGGGAGGTCTAGTCCTGTGCACTGACAGAAAACAGCGAGAGCCTAAAGCAGAGGCAGGAACAGGAATCTCCTCCCTGGCGCACCCCCTTGGGAAAAAGTCAACGTGTAAATACTTTACGCGAATCTCAATGGCAGAGCACTGAATTACTTGAAACTCACACCTTTAATGTGAAATATATAGCTCCTCCTGACACTACCAGCTGAACATCCTATAATTTAATCAATTCACAGATTACAGGTTGGGGCTGCCTTCATAGTCAGAGGCTGGGAGCTACATTATCACAGCGTCACCCCGGAACAGAACAATGGACCCTTTGGGGCTGTGCCTGCACGTCCCTGCACAGACGTCTCCGATAACAAAACCCGCCGTTTTATCCCGTGCAGTGAAAGCCCACTCAGTGCCGCACCACACCCCCTCACCAGGAGGGGGCAGGCTTGTAAAACCCCCGAAAGCTTCAGCCTTGACAAAAGGCCTGTGCAGCGACACAGGCATCTGATTGACTTACCCAAAAACACAGGATGCAACTAAATATAGGTGAAAGATTTTAAACGAATGAACAGATTACTCCCTTGCCATTTTTATTCCGAGATTAACAGTATTGGGTCAGTCGAGGATGAATAATTTGATTGGCTAAAAATACCTGTGTTGCAATAAATTTGCTTTTTTTGTGTTTCCTTGGTCGTTTGCCTAAATGAGAAATATAATTTATTGGGCCTGAGCACTGTTATGGATGCCATACATTTGCGAGCTTATATTAAAGATGATTAATGCGTTTAAAACACGCTTGCCTACTATTGAATTCCTTCCACGAAAAACCACGTCAGTTGCAGATGCAAGGACCAACTCCACGACATCAACCATTTGCATGAATGGAAAATCAAGAGAGAGCGGATGGCTGAAAACGGACGGACGAGCGAACGAACAAACAAAGGCTGTGACCCTTTGGGGGCGGAGTCTCATGCTTCAGCCTGTCTGGTGAGAATGCTGGTTCAGAGGCGTCAAATTTACCTGCCCTCTGTCACCCCCTTACCTCCTCCCCCAAACCTCACGTGACATAAACCGGACTAAAAAGGTCGTCCCAGGGTGCATAAATCAATTCGACACCTCCGCCGGCCGCTCCGTCGTTAAAACACTAATCACTTCAGTCTGCTTTGTATGAAGGTGTACTTCTAATTATTGTCATTAATAAATAAGAGGACTTCAACTGTCTGGATGAAGGAGCGTATGGTCTAGCCTGCTATTTATCAGGGAAGCGCAGTGCCGTGGGAGAGCCATTAGGCACCAGAGAGCGGTGGTGGGACGGGGGGTTTCATGTGGGCCCATGGACTTCCCGGTCTCAGGTCCCAGACGCTGGCAAGGCTAACTTGTGGATTATAATAGCAGTATATTTCCTCACCCTAAAGTAGTGACCATAAGCACTAGTGAAAATGCCCCCTTTCTGGATACTCCAGGACCTTCTGGTACACTGATTTGAGGGCCGTGTTTGGTTTAGCTATGTGAGTGGGTTATTAACTCTCCCGTGTACAGTTCATTTTCTGGAAGCTTCAAGTGCGAGCAGCCATGTACCATTGCCAAAGGACATCGGGGCCTACAGATGGGGGGAGGGCTTCATAGCAACCCCTAAGGGGCGGGGCTGCATTTAGGGGGCCAGGAGAAGAGACGTGTCCCGGCCTCCAGATATGAGCCCCAAAACGATGGGGCTCATTTCATGTAGATGAGGCCCTATTTATGCTGAATTAATACTGCCACCAAATTATCCAACCATTTTGCAGAATCCCAGGTACAGCCTGCAAGGACCATAGCCAGAAACTTATTTTGGGGGTGTCCAGCAGAGGTTTCCCTTGGTTGATTTTGCCGACTGCCAGGGGGGAGGGTGCCTACTACGTGCCTACGTGCCTGACCCTGATCTGTGAAAGATGGTAACTCATAGTAGCGAGTGTTGCTGAAATTTGCGTCAGAAATACACCGAATCGGCTGTGAGAGCTGCCGGTGAGGGATGCGGGGCCTGGGTGTGGAACAGGGATGCTTTCTCCTCACAATGTCACTCCTGACCTTGTCTTCCAGCCAGTGGAAAGGCGTCCGGTAACCCACCTGGTCCACAACACAAAACAAATGGAGCCATGTCTGTATTCCAGCCCTGTACACGGTGGGCAAATTATCCATCACCCCTGCCTGCTTTGTCTGCGGTCAGCTCGTTGTATAGTGAACAAAAAAAAAAAGTTCTTGAAATGCAAATTGGTCGTTTTCTCATCGAGAAAATGCATTTTTTGGGAAATTGACAAATATGTGTGCGACCTCCCTTCTTCAAATCTCACTGATTAATCAGAGAGAAAATACCCTTAATTAAAATGCTCTGGATACGTTCCTGGACTATCAGCTGTGTGTTTCATGTTAAACAGTCATGAGAAAGAAAGGAAAAAAAACTATTTGCAAAATAAATTAAACAAATTGATATGCTGCTCAGTAAAATCAATAATTTAGGAGCATTGTAATGGTAATTGTATTCACATAAAATACCTGCGTAATAAATGAATGTTAGGATAATAAACGAGGTCATTACACTAATAAAGTCTCTAATCACAGGAACGGGGGTAGTGGGGGGGGGGTTAGGCAGTTTAAATGGCAATGCTGGAGCTGTGGATGATATTGCAATGCAAGAGGCCCAGAACACATATTATCCAGATCCGATTAAGTGATTAACTTTAACTTCAGTTAGAAAAGTTCCTCTCAAAAGTTCCCTTTCGGCGCTGACTTAAAATATAAGGAGAAACACACATGTAAATTGTGGGCTGGATTTCCCATGACCTCTTTTCGATTCCTAATCCCTGGTTAGTTAAGGAAAGCTTTTGGTTAGAAAAAAAAAAACCTCGGATTAGTCTGTGACCATGATTCTCAGGCAGCCAGTGCGTGAGCTTGAGTTTGCTCTCTTTAAATCGTTTATTAAGCCTTATTGCCTTCGATCGATATCATGAGCTAATTTGCCGTTTATATTTTTTGATTTAATTTTCGTTCTTTGATTTGTTAGCATGTTTTGCTAAGAAAGAAAACAGATTTTCTGGCCATTGAGATAATACTTGATGACTACAAAAAATTTGTTAATGCAGAACACGGTAAGCATTGGGCAAGTCTTATTGAATTGTTGTGTTTCCCCAGTAATATGAATATGTTCTTAGTGTTACTGGCACGGGGGCTCTGTGGGTAGCACTGTCACCTCACACCTGCTGCGCTGGGCTTGAATCCTGCCTCCGCTCCGTGTCTGGAGCTTGCATGCTCTCACCGTGTGGTGTAGGTTCCGTTCCGTTGTCCAAACACACAGCTAGGTGAACTGGCACCTCTCCATCGCCTACGGTGTGTGAGTATGTATTCCGTGAGATGGACTGGCATCCTGTCCAGGGTAGTTGGAATATGGATGGATGTTTCTACTGTTATTTAAGATCCACAAACAAAGCAACACTTTTCATTCACAAAATCGTACCTACACTATCACACCATAACAGATACGTAGCTCTTTTATAAGAGGTCAATCAACCATATTTGGGTCCTCCCCTAAGAGGCTGGTTAGACCAAACATCTATGTAACCAGAGGCACGTACGACAGCACAGTGCACACTAGGAAATGTGCGTAACTGTGCGCAGTAATCCACACACCAGCACAAAAAAGTAAAATATCCTGTTTATTACTTGCAGGAAATTTCAAAAAGGGAGTGAATTTACGGTAGATTCACACCCCAGGACACAAACACGGCACAGTACATGAGTGGATCTCAGGTCTCTTAAAGGTGGCGTTTCCCTTTAAGACAGGATCTGCACTTTCTACAGTATCTGCCGGGTTCTCTATTAAGGCGCGGGGGGTGGGGCTGGTGGTACGCAGGTGTCTTCTGTTCCCTCCTGAGTTATCCAGGCAGCTGTCACTGAGGCAAAATGATGGATCCCCACCAGGTAAAAGTGAGCCCCCAGGCACTGCCACAGAGGGCCGCAGATCAATCTGATTGTAACTATGTCCCAGTTCTGTTCTCCTTGTCCATGCAAGGAACACGCAACGGAGGGTGGAACAAACACTCCGGCAGGAAAGTGTCTACACCTCCTGGTTTAGAAGCCTCTGGAATGCGACATCCTTGTCCGGTACGCCGAGACCCCTTTGTTTAGCTTTCATCGCTTTGAGATGCTCTGTTAGCCAATTCGGGCTTGATCTGACAGGAGCAGCCTGAGGCAGCTGTGACCGTGACGGTCCGAGTGGAGACCACCAGGCCTCACCATAGCTAATGGCCCTCAAAGGTAGTATGTATGTGAAAGGGGGTTTATACACCCATACGTCCATCTGTGCATTATACATCCACCCATCCATCCATCTTGCATAACTCTTTATCCGGTTTAAAATTAGTATCACTAGTCAACCACGAGGTTTTGGACTGCAGGAGTTTACAGTAATTAAAAATGCCTGATGGTAGCTGGGATGTAATGTCGTCTCTCTGGCCCTGTTGTTGAGCTGAATTGAATTGAATTGAATTGAATTGAATTGAATATCTTTATTGTCATTCCACGTGTGCAACGAAATTGGATGCCAACCAATTAGTGCAAAACAAGAAATTATAAAACTATAAAGAAATATAAATATAAAAAGTTATAAAAAACATATAAATAAGATTTATAAAAGGAATTCTAAAAATGGAAAAGTTAAATACACATCATCACACACACAGGACATTTCTCACAATTTGCTGGCATTCATTGCATAATTAGTTCCCTTCAGGGTTATACAGTATAAGCAGCATTTAATGCCATCGCGGTTTTTGTGTAGGAGCTGTTTTTTAACCTGTTTGTCTGTGTTTTTATTGTCCTAAAACATCTGCCTGAGGGCAGCAGTTCAGAAAGAGAGTGACCAGGGTGGGATGGACTTTTAAGTGTGGTCTGGGCCATCCTGAGATCTTCCAGGGATGGGAGCGGGCGTCCACTGATCTTCTAGGCTGTGATGATGATCCTCTGGAGGGCATTCCTCTCTGATGCTGTACAGCTAGCAAACCACACACAGATGTAATGAGGTCAGTATGGAGCAACGTTAGAAGGACAGAAGCAGCTTTTTTGGTGAGATGGTTGATTCCCCCTAGAAATGATTCCCACCATGGTGGTATCGTCTGCAAATTTGATGATGCCATTGCTGGAGTACATGTATGCATGTATCTAATGGCCAACGGCACTGACAAAAGCTGGCCAGAGGAGGGCGATATAAAGAATACAGGAGCATTAAGGTGCTTTAAATAGATATGTGTTCTGCTACGGTGTATAAATAGCTGAGGGCTTGCTGGAATGAGACCTATTCTGCCTCCTGCTGTTTTGCTATAGCCGAGGAACCTAAAGTCCCCTTTGTTAACATCGCTGTTCCAGTCGAGCTGAATGGACCGCCGTCTAATTAAAGGTGCTCAGGGCGTAGAAGGAGGCAGGCGTGGAGGCTAGAACAGTTTAGCTGAGCGGCCAGCCGAGGAGCCGAAAGGTTTCCATTTGTAAATGTCTCCTTTGGCTCCTGCACCCACTATAAGGTGATTTTCAAAGCAATTAATACACATCGTCGAGAAAGAGTAATGGAGTTCGTCAGGCGCTTAACCTAGTGACGGCTCCAAAGTCATACCTGAGACCGGTGCAAAGCCATTTAGCATTACAAACGACAAAATAAATCTTAATGGATTAAGAATGATCGGTTATCCACACACAGGGGAAATTAAGTTCTGAAAAGCCCGGCTCGGTTATTTTAAATTAGTTGCGTTGCCCTTCTTTGGATTTCACAAGCTTTTATTGAGCTTTAACCAACTGACAAGACTTATTGTCTATAATTACGAGAGAATTCCAGTAATGGACGCATCCGTTATAAGCCACATGTTTTGGTCTGACACTGTATCAGCCCTATTGGCTGCCAGGATTCAGCATCAGGATAATCTCAGCAGTTTGGTTCTCCCTTCACTCTTCACTTTCCAAGCCACCTTACGGCCCCACGGGCCCTACGGCATGGGGCACCTGTGGCACTGGTGGGGCGCCAACGGAAGTGGGGTAAATTCAGGGGGAAGGGGGAGCATCCTATTAACTACATGTAGGATTAAGGCAGCGCTGGCTTTTCAGTTACAGGGGATAAGTACAGCTCTGTGAAGCTCATTTATAGTGCATTACGGGCAGGGGATGGGGTCCATCTGGCTTAAGTGTGTCAAGGATTAAGAAGCAGAGTATAATAGGGTGATCAGTGCTGTGTAGACTGAACTAGACCTTTTCACGCTGTGGGGTGGAGGCGGTCACCTCCGAGACGATAGCGCCGTGTGAAACAAATCGCCAACACAGTCCTCTGTCATTAAGCTGCAGACTACGGAATGCAGTGGCCCAACGCGCTCAGAAGCTCACAGGAGACACTGCTGGGGGTTCGGGGACTCAGACATGCATCCTGAGGTCCAGTGGCACCAGCGGATAGGATACAGAAGTACATAACCGGCTGGCAGAGCCGAGTCCGTGCATAGCATCTGGTAACCAGGCCCGGTGGCCTTCTGAAGCTTTCTCTCTGGGTACCTACCCGTTGCATCGCATCACCCCCCACCAAGACCAAACATGTCACTCCACAAAGTGTACACAGAGCTTCAAGGAATACTTCAGAAAATAGCTCAGATGTTTTTTCCTGCATAATTCAAGATTTATTATATTCTGTGACATACCTTTAACCGCAAGGTGGCACGGTAGTGCATCCACACACTGCACCAGCACTCTTACTGCTGTCTGTCCTTCAGCATGCTTGTCCTGCGGTTTCTGAGGGCCTAACTACTCTGATACCGCCCCCAACTGGTCGGGAGCATGCAAGACATACATGTGAGCAACAGACTCTGCAATGCACTACTTGGTACAGGCTGGCTGAGTGGGTCACATTTGCCATGCTCAGATGGTCCGGACTCCCCCAGCCCTGATCCATCCATCCTGCCATACTGCATCCCCAAAAGACCGGACTAAAGCCAACATTTCTTCCCCAGCTCACAGCCATCTTTATTACTCCAGGTCGTAATGACCCCGGCGAGTTGGCCCTTTTAATGCCACCACACCTTCTCATCCTCACCTGAGCCTCTTGAGCCTGCTGGCCCTCTTCTTTTCACCTGGATTCCCCACGGGAGTCGATCCAGGTCACTTTTGAATGCAGGTTGATTCACGGGCCTTTTTCCCCGGTCCTCCGGCATGGCGCCATGACACACCCATCACCTCTGAAATGAATTTGATGTGAACAGCTCCGTGGGAAATGCAATGAAATATGTTTTGTTTTCTTTCATCTATAATGTAGAATAAACTGCATTTTTTTTAATTATATAGTAACTACTACACTGTCACAAGGCAGATAAAGGATGTATATTTTTCATACAAAAATAACTGTGAATCTGTACTTGATATATTCATGTTTTTTTTTTAAGAAACAGGTGGCGAACTAAGATGCGTATTATTTACTGACTAAAGTTCTGTCAATGATAACTGTGTAACGCTGCTTTTCGGGTGGGTTAATAATATAAATGCAGTTATATGCCGCCATCTAGTGCCCACTGCGTGTAATGACCGATCAGACGGGACAGGCCTGAGGTTCACGTCAGTCGCAGCTTTATTGAGGGCGTTATTGTTCTTGGCACTTAGCAGACCCACTTACCGGATACTGATTACTTATTTGTCCATTTGCATGGTTGCAGAGTAAGTAACTAACTGTAGAGCATGACGAAAGGTTGGATCGTGGGATTTTAAACAGCAGCCAATGTGTTACAAGGTACCAGGTCCCCTGCATTCCTCAGGAGACAGTGCCTTTATGTTAATGCACTAGTTTCCTTGTTGGACAGTTTCAGCCATTTGGGCTAGCTCAGTTAACTTAGGAGTTTACATCTCATTACATCACTTAATTTAAATTTTACTTCTGGCCAGAACTTGATATAGAATGAGTGGTTAAAGGTTAAGTAAGAATTCTTGCTTTGCAGATACATCACATATTTTTGCATCTTTCTCACAAATTTTTTTTTGTTTTGATAAATTTATGAGTTTAATAATTTGTGTAAAATGTGCTACAAAGGACTATATTTATGGCAAGCCGTAAGGTTTTATTTCCTTCCACACTGACAAAAGAAAATTTAAAGTTTAGAACCATACCTGCAATATTTCAGTTATTGTTGTATGCATTTTATATGTAGCAGAACAAACTGTGTTCCATGTGGGCATGTATATTGGGTTTATTCTTGGGCTTGATAAGTCCACCTTACATTGCACAGTGGGCTTATTTTGGGCTTGTTTTCAGGGGTGAAGTTGCCTGTTTGTCTCCTGAGACTTAATAACACTGTGTGTGGTCCATCGTCGACCGAAACATCTTTATGGGACACATAACTGTATGTCTATAATTAGCTTGCTGATAAACGATATTTTTGCTTTTCTCCATTTTCTATAAAAGGGACCATTGTCTTCAAATTTCTTTCTGTCAGCGAAAACAGGTGCTAATGTAGGTCTTTAGTAAAAGCAAAGTGGCATAAAGCGGAGGATACGTCTGTCTGTTTGTCTGTCTGCCTGCCTCCATTCCAGTCCAGTCAGGTGTGACACCCTCCCATGACCTTTGAATTCAAATTGGATCAACCAGGAAGGAAAATCGCATTGCCATAGCACTGCTCATTCTGAAGCCTTCAGCATTCTGATGCCCAGAACAGCCTCTGACAACCAGACACATCAAAGCAGGGAAAACAAAAATTAAAAACAATGTATTTGAAAGTCAAAGGAGAATCTTTAATCGATGTAAATAGCACATGAACAGGGGGCACGGATAACGAGTCTCTGGGGCAGAGCTCCCGTGTCCAATCGGATTCCACAAAGGGCCATCACCTGAAGCTACCCGTCCACCGTGGGTCTGTCCTTCCTGATTTATCCACCGCGGCCTGTGCTGCTCCAACTGTACCTGGGGCAGAGTAATGGGCATGTGACACGGGTGACCTCCACAGCGGGGGTGGGGGTTAAAACAGGACCAGCAGCATCTCACTCCCAACCATCCTCACAGGCCCAATAACAGGAGGGGGCAGCTCAAAGAGAATATGCCTGTCCTGTCCAATCAGCAACATGAAGGCCATTTAAAGGCACCGTGTTGGTGTATTAACATGGAAGGGGGGCGGAAGGTGACCCAGAGCACAGATCCTTTCAAATGATAAACCTTCATTTTTAATGAATATTAGCAGCTTTATGTCAGGTACCTCTATTAATAGCTGTTTCATCCTCAGGCTGAATGAAAGGCTCATCATCATCATCATCCAGTATAGGGTCACAGTCAGCCTGGAGCCTGTCCCCAGGAGCACAAAACAGCCTATCAGCTAATTAACGCTAATTACTTATACTGACCACCATCATTTCAGGCCTATCGAAATGTAAGCTGCAGCTTAATGCTAACTGCTTGTGCTGTATTCAGCAACACAATGGGTTAATAAATAAGAATTGACAACCTTACAGGGGGTCCCTCCCCACATAGTCCATAAAATGTGCTAAGGTGAATTGGAGTTTCCAAAATATCCAGAGGTATGAATGGTGTGAGTGTGCCCTGTGATGGGTTGGTGATCCAACCTGGGTTATTCCCAGCCTTGTGCCCACAGCTTCCGGGATAAGCCCTATATCCCTGCATATGTCAAACAGGTAAAGAAGACAGATAGATGGACAAACAACCTTAAAGAGGGGTGTTATTACCAAACACGTAGAACTTCTCTCTCATCATTAACCTTACAGGCAGGTCTTCAAGACTCAGGAAAGCAAATTTCAGAAACAAACAATCCCAACTCAGCTGTATGAGGAGTTTGCAAATTCCCTGCTTGACGCCCTGTGCTTCTTGGCATTGGCTTAGTGTGAACCTATACTACATGGAGTCATTGAAAATGGGTGGATGTCACAGCACCCATCTTAACTTCCTGCAAGGATACGAAAATCTATGAAAACCATAGGTTTATGACTAAGTGGAAGTGGTATGCACGGCGAGTGCTTTGTAATGAGTGACATCCCTTTGAAGTGTCAGGAAAAACACAGAGAACATCTCATTTTGAGACTGAGCCTAGTCACAGAGATCAGTTAGGGACCTTTAAACCCATCTCACATACTGCCGTAAGACAGTCCACATTCTCCCTGGGAAGATCAGAGACCTGTTAAGGAAGGAAATCCGTTTCACAGACGTGAAACACATTAAGGGTTTGGGCATCAAAGGTAATAATTCCCATAGAATGTACAGTTAATCCAATAACTTTTTGTTTATTTGATTGCCAACTGCAGAAACACATCCTTTTCCGTTCATAATCAAACAACAGTCTTTATTTATACACAAACTGCACAGGTTACCATGGCTACAATTATAGGATGTTCAGCTGCTATTTCCCCACATAAATTTATGGTGCCTGATAAAGAGCTCGGTGTATGATCTGATTCAAGGATCTTGAAAAATAAAGAGAAAAAAAAAAAACAAGCTTGCTTTGCATCGTAGACGTCAGCGCAAGAACCGATTCTGTCACTCCAGCTGAGACACCTCATGGAAATAAGCTCCCAACATCTTGATTCCCTGGATGTAGTTAGACCTGGAAGGACAGCACAGGGTGAGAAGGGGCATCTGGGTGCCTCGTACGGGAGGCCAGACAGGTTCAGCACACGTTACCGGTTGATCTTCTCATTCTGCGAGTGCGCGCCGTCATCCGAGGAGCCCACGGGCAGCAGCATGACGTTCCGGCCGGTGGCCTCCTGGAAGGTCAGGGTGACCGGGATGCTCCCACCCTCCCTCGTCAGGTCCGGCTCCACTCCAAAAACTGCAGGCGTGGATGAGAAGGCTCACTGAACACTCCAACGTAAACCAGACCATTTCTAAGCATTCAGCTACAGAAAGCCCCCAAATGGGGAAGTTCATTGTATGTCCAGCAGGTGGCACAGTTGCTCTATAATGGCCCGAGGCTCCCTGTAACCCTACCAGGACAAGCAGGTAGAAGATGGATGGATGGACTGATGGATGTAAAAAGATTCTGGCTGCAAGTCTGCCTGCATCTACACTCTGCAGTCATATATAGTAGCACTCCCTTGACTTATGGATGGATGGATGGATGTAACGTATGAACCAGGCTGCATGTCCGCCTGCCCCTTTACCCTGCACTTGTTTAAGGTCGCGCTCCCTTGCCTGTTTTCATGGCTCTCCTGCCTGCCATGTAGTGTGGGTGGTTGAAGTCAGACACCCAGGCCTTTGCCCCGTGCCCCATGTACACTTTCAGCTTGTTGGGGCTGTCACGCTCAGCAAACTTCATCTTCAGGTAATCCGCCACCTGGAAAGTGAGAAGATACAGATGGTGCCCGCCAAGAAGCTCCTATGCTCATATGCAAGTATGAATGTTATCCAGCTCCTACGTAATTGAACAGCCCAAACACTTGGTAAAACACTAACCCCTGCTGTTTCTTCCTCATATTACAAGTAGAATTAGTTACAAATTGTATTCATAAAAACACACCAATAATTCAATTTGATTTACTTTCATCTTTTGATAAAAGGGTAAATTTCAGTATCTTCCACTAGGGGGAGCTGCTGGTTAAAATCTCAAGGAACTGCCTCTGAACTAAACAATTATTTCCCTGGTGTCCTGTGGACCCACAAAGTGTGGATACTAATTTTGATTATAATAGACATCTGCAATAATTAAATGGGATATAAATTACTATTCAAGGTCAATTAACAGGATAAAATACAAAATTTACCATTTTAGTATTCAAATTTATTGTGCATTTGACTGAAACTAATTATGCGATTGACTGTATGCCTTAAAATGGGCGACAAGGTGCATAATCAGTAACATGCCAACTAATGGCCATAAATTAAATCACCAAAAGCAGAAAACAGCTCATTACACCATTACTGGAATATATTAGAGGAGCTTTTTAAAGCTTAGTGGTAACAGAACAAGGTGGAGATAATATCCAGCGACGTACAAGAATGATTTAACTGGAGAGAAGAACCGGCTCATTAGGAATGAACCACGCAAACACGATGAGTGTGAGAAATATGGACGAAATGTTACAACCCAAGAATGCTGCAATGAGTGCGTACCTGACGTTCAACTTCCCTGGGATCCATGTCAGGTACCAGGCGGATGGAGAACTTTCCGGTGACCTTGCGTGGGATGACGGTCTTGGCCCCAGTGTCGGAAAACGCCCCCTCGATGCCGTGAAGGGAGAGGGAGGGGTATCGCCAGCGGTGCATCAGGATTTGCTCCTGCGAACACAGGAAACAAAGCCCTTACCAAGGAGCCCCAATGGTGTCATCTCCACCGTCTCTACAGGACACCAAGTTTTTTCTCAGGCCCTCAGTAAACACACCCGGACACGCAAATGACAAAATCAGACTGTTCATAAGGACACGAAAACAGCCACATGCAATAGGTAGCTTTTCCTCAACCCAACGCAAGCAGATGCGCGGGCAGCACCTTGGTATCATGCAGCAGCTTGCAGGCCCCCACATCCCTGCAGTACTCCTCCAAGTCGAAGTCTATCTTCTCATACAGCCTCATCTCCTCCTCTGTCAGCTGAGCGACACCGTCGTACATTCCCGGGATCAAGATTTTACCCTTCTTATCCAGGAGGCAACCTGCAGGCATGACGAAGGTGAGGAGGTTGACTCAAGGTCCCCAAAAACAGATAAGCCAAACAAAACACGTCTGACAACAGAAGGATATCTGGGATGCCATAAGTCAGATATATTATCTTACATCGACTGATGAGAACTATTGTCTTACTGCATGGAAGGAGAAACATTCACCTGCATTATTATGACTTGTTACCAGCATTCCCAATTGGTATTGTCCATTCCCCAACCACAAAAAAAGGAGTCAGACTTCTTAGAAAGGGAGTTGGGAACACCCACCCATCAGTGCAATGAGGTCAGACATGGCCTCGTGGACAGAGCCCCCGAAAACACCGGAATGGAGGTCCTTATCGCAGCACTCCACCTGTGCCAAGAAACAACAAGATCAGACGGTTCCTAAGGACATGAACAAACTGCCACACGGGCCTCCAGGAAGATGTGAGCACTGCAAGGCCTCCTACCTCTACAAAGAAGTAACAGATCCCCCTGAGGCCGTAGGTGATGCAGGGCTTGTTCTTGCCCAGCCAGTAGTTATCTGAGATGCACACGTAGTCTACATCCTTGAAGAAGGAATCCTTTTGGGAAAACACCAGCTCGTCCAGGCCCTCTGAGCCACTCTCTTCCATTCCCTCAAAGCAGAACTTGATGTTGATTGGCAGCTCCTGTTGATGAGGGTGTGTGTGTGGGGGGGTGCAGTATAGAATAGGACTTTTAAAATGATGAAAACCAAAGAAAAACAATGGTGACCTGGCCCGGATTAACCATATGGCCATTTGGCCACGTGAGACTGTGGTCCTGCTGTGTTTAAAGGTACCTAGAAATGGCCTTTTAAATGTCACTGTTGCCATTTCACCGGCCTGTAAACACAAGTCCTTGAAGCTGACCTCAGCATGACTGCACCAACGCCACGTCCACTCAACCTCGTCTTAGGGAGCATGTATCAAAATCAGACATTATTGAGCAGCGGTGCTAGAGTCTGAAGCCCAATCTTGAGGAATCCCTACCCAGCCCTAACTTTAACCGTACGTAACTAAACTAAATACAAGACTTTTGGCGTTTTTAGTTTTTTTTTTTTTTATTGCATTCACAGATTTTTATAAGATTGAGTTTCCCTTTGTGGGGACCCAAAAAATGTCCCTACATGGTCAAAATAAAATCTTTATTACAGCAGGGGGACATGTGGTCCCCACCTGGATTATTATAGTTTTCAAATTTGCATTAGTTTTCATTTTGATTTAGTTTTCCATTTTGTTTTTCCGTTTTATTTCAGTTTCAATTTCTTGTAAGAATGTACAAATAGTTTTAGTTTCGTTTTTACTTTATGAACATTTCTAGTTTTAGTTTTTCTTTCAGCATTATTTTTAATTTTCAGCACCATGTTTTGATACCACATTGGATGTGACCTACATGCTTTCGTCCTGCACAAGAAACACGAGAGTGTGAAGCATTTTGTTATCTTGCCTTAACACCCCCTTCCAAACCCCTCACCTGACCTCTTTCCTGTAACACCATCATGTTTTTATAGCTATGAAGGACCTGGTTTATTGATGCTCTCATTCCCTGAAAACAATATGCACACACTTTACGGGATTTGGCACTTTTGAAAAAAGTAAAGACTACCCCTAGGGAAGAGGTGGTTAGAAGGTGAGGTATTATTCCTAGAAATACTAAAGTAAAGCAAAATCTAGCAATTATTGTACAAAGCGTTAAGAGAATGCTGAAACAAAGTTTAACACACCAATTTCAAAAACTCTCAAAACAATCAAAATTGCTAAGTCAATGACATTTTAGTCAATACTGAACATGTGGAAGATTCTAACGGAAACCTGCAATGCCACCAGCCCTGTTTGATCCTTGACAACAAGTATTGGAAGAAAAAGTAAGTATAATAAACATTAATCCATTATGGCAAATCAGTACACGAAGCTTGGTAACTGGTTACCATTTAGCAATAGGGTCATATTTTAACAAAAGATTAGCCTAGAGGAGTACATTTTCATTTACATAACCACTCGCTAGATAAAACAATCTCTCTTCTTTGGATCACGGTTATTTACAATGTTTTGGAATCCTAAAGAATCCTTTACCCTTTCCTCACGAACACTGCTGTAAGTCCCGCCAAAAACAGCACACCCAAACTTACGAACACGGAAAAACAGTATATACGAATACCTCGACCAGAAATGCACCAACACGGCGGACGGCGGCCTTTGCTTCCTGTGGTTGGTACGGCGTGACATAAATTGCAACCCACAACCAAGTGCAACAAACAAGTGCAAATCGAGGGAGCAAAAATGAAAACGAAGCTGATTTTACCTGCATTTCTATTTCATTTTAATTCGTCTTGCATTGTTCATTGTCGTTTTTTATTTAGTTTTCATTTTTTTTGAAAAGTGCCATTTTTATTTCAGTTAACGAAATTATTTTTTTACTCCTAGTTTTAGTTTTAAACTTAGTTTTCGTTAACTATAATAACCCTGGTCCCCACAATGTAATATATACACAGTAATAAGTGAATAATCATGCTTCAGTACTTCTAATACTATTACTATTAAAACCTTAGAGAACTCAGTGCTCACCGTGCTTACTCAAGGACACGTGTACAGTGTTAGCTGACAGTATCATTCATATTGCTGACTATTATTCAACTCAGCAATTACTCAATCAGTGGTCAGGTGGGTATGACTCATTCCCTTAACTATGACCCCCCAAATAAAAACAGACCAGAGCCTGGAACCTCCTACTGCTAACACGTGATCACATACCATAAATAGCTACAAACTAAGAACTAGAAGGCCTTAAATGATTCTTTGGGTGGATTCCCTGATACCTCAAGGTGAAATCTCTTGGCTTAGTGAATTACTGATCGCTTGTCTGGGCTGTTTTCCAATACTGAGCCGTGGACTACCCTCCCAGTCGTTAAACGAGGCATTCAACAATCACATAAAATCTGTACCTGCTGGATCTTCTGATAGGCCTCAATGCAGTTAAACCACGCCAGAACAGGCCCCTTATCATCAGTGGAACCTCGTCCGTACAGCTTCCCTGAAAAGCACAACATCAGCAAGATGATATAAGAAAGGGCAGCTTGAGAAGTCAGTCAGAGAAGTCAAAATCCAGTGCTATTTCCTCACAATGCCGGTGGGTTTTCCTGGTGAATTTAATCAACAACATTACCAGGAAGACCTGGCTTTTAATTCCTGCGGTGAGAACACACCCTGAATCCTGTGCAAATGATTTAAGCGCCTGAAATGCTCCAGGTACCTGAAACGGACTTGGAAAGCATTACATAAGAGATCTACAGTCAAACCGGCTTTCTCAAAGAGTCTAAGTGAAATTGAACTCTGAACATATGTGTATTCATTGTTCGTCAGTAAGCCAGGAACAAAAGATGCCAATATTCAAACTGAAACCTACAACACAACCACCGACAGGATTAGAATCTCTGAAAACACGGCGCCCCACCGTCTTTCTCAACCAGGGTGAAGGGCTCCGTGTCCCAACCGTCATCGATGTTGGCTGGCTGCACATCCAGGTGTCCGTAGATACATACGGTTTTCTTCTTTGGGTCGGAGCCCAGTTGGCCCAAAATGATGGGGGGTAAGGGGATTTCTTCTCCGCTGTGCAGCTGAGGTGGAGAGACACTGAAGTCAAGTCCCTGACATTTGTAACGTTATTAAAGGACTGGGAAGCCCTTCTCAAGCAACTTAATGCCTTTATTCCCTTTTGTACAACACACGCAAAAGGGTCACAAGATTATTGCTCAAAACTTGAAGAGGCAATAAATCTTAATGACCTGATAAAATTCAGCTGTAATTCCTTGGACCGACTCCATCAGGTGAACCTGAATTTACGTATTAGACACTTGGAGAACCTGATGATTTTCCATGTTGAACGCAGAAAAGGTGGATTAGGTACAAGCTTATGTTCAGAAGTAATTCATTCGACTGTTCGCCCCATTATCTGTTCACAGACCCCTAATCGCTTGAGGCCCCAATCTCACCTTCTGCTGGCCGATGTCGACCAGCTGGACCGAGCCCCCGAGCCTCTCGATGTCCTCAGCCGCAATCTTCATCATCTTCTTGATCTCGCCCCGCTTCTCTGGCCAGGCTGACACACTCTGCACAGACACCCATTCCGCCAGTCTCTGGAGGGGGGGAGGCAGTTAAAGGGGTATATGAATATGTTTTTCACGCAAGGTCTGACAGAGCTGCCTTTTCTTCTGCAAAAAATGCTACATCTAGTCGACCCCTGAATTTTGTTCAAAAGACCCACCTATACACGCTACACATTCCTTTTTTTTTTACAGTGGACATTATCAGGAGATCACCCTGAATGTGCAAATCACCACTTCGCAACAAAAGAAAAAAGTTTCTATTCCCCTTTAAAAAGTGAAGCAATGAATGAGAATGTGTCACTGTTCAATCGCGTGACGTGCAAGAATGCAAGAAATGTAAGATAGCAACAATGCAAACTCCTAAACATAAATTTTAAGAGGTATTAAATCACCCCAAAGCAAATGTATTCGTTTGCTGGCCACACAATTTAACATCATTATCTTTAAAATGACTTAGCGTTATCTTAAAAGGCCAGTACAGATTTTTCGGACACAGAACAAGCCTTAAACACATGCAAACGTCAGAATGTCCCACCTGAATGTACTCCTCCTGGTGTTCATCCACGTACTTAAACAGCGCTGGCAGACAGGACATCTTGACTCGAAGCCGGGACTGAAAACCTGCAGATCAGAGAAGGTAAACCTTGGTAGTGCCGCCAAAACGAAACCTTTAATACGGGTTAGAGAGGCTGACTCCTCCCATAGTGCTGACACCAGCAAAACCAAAAGGAGGATGGAACCGTATCAACTACCCGTAGCTTTTACCAAAGGCCACAGCGTCTAGTTAAATAGTAACTGCTACCAAATACCATAGCCAGATGATTCCCAGTATCACTGAGTAGCAGTCTGATGTAACAAATCGCAATACTTAATCACCTTCCTGCGCACAAATGTCAATGTGACAATGCTTTAAGGTACAACAACTCGACGCTGTCAAGGAACCAGAAACCACGTTTCATATGAGCGCTTGTTTAAACATGTTTCCGACCTGCCATTATGCAGCGTGCCACACGTCAATTCTATCCCGAATAAATCCCGGTTTTCTTACAAATGCATAGCGATTCATCATCTTCTGATAGCGCGACAGTGCATCGGTAGACGATGCTCATATGGGGACGATAGGTTTCAATCGGAAAGAACCGAAATCAAGTTAAACGCGAGTGCAAACAAAAACTATCAAATTATCATTCAGATAATCACTAACAGCTTACTGTACATAGGGGTGGTGCATAGGTTGCCGGAGTGAGCCAGCTACTTACCCAGCAGACTTTTGAAGGCACTTGTTACTGTTCAAAACGTGAAGCCCCTGAGCATCAAAAGGACTAAATAAGTCCAGTTATGCAGACATCAGCGATCAGCACAGCAAAGACATGAGCCCCGACGCCACTGTGATAAGCACCGGTTTACCGGCTCTAGCATAAAAACGTCCTATAACCACGCGTGGAAACCGGTGACGCAATCAGGAAGTTCCGGTCGCTAAGGGCTGTTCCAATCCTCCCCGGCGAGAGTGCTTTCAAGTCAACTGAGCTACCCAAGGGTAGATGGACAGGTATTGAAATTGTACTGAAACAACTTTCAATCATATTTGTATGTGCGAACTGCTGTCCTTGTTAATTCTATGATTAAACATAAAAAATTGGGGGATGCATTTACGACACATCTTTAGTCTTTTTTGAGATTAAAACGGTAAAACATTTTTGTACCTTAATGTATATAAATGTAACCATGTGTATTTATGAAGTTATATAATATATATATATATTTAACCATGTGTGTTTATGAAGTTATATTAACTTAATCATTACCACAGTGCAATATATTTTAGCGTGTTGGTTGACAAAAGGCTATTAACGTGATGGGGGTGTTATTATATTTTTCACAGCATACCACTACCCACATGTATCAATTTGATACTGTCACTGTGTAAAAGAGCTGGAGGTCTAGTTCTTTAGCATACCCAGTATCTGGATGGTGCATGAATTGGCGTATTCCGATGGTTTGGTGCCTTTTATAAACCAGCAATGGTGGTAGCGTTGCAGAATCACGTTCGAATGTGACTTATTTAACATGGCTGTTTTCTATGCGTAGGCCTGTCTTAAAGCACAGATGATGCCATTTCGGTTTTACGGCGTAGGCAAGTAAGAAGCAGTAAAAATGCAGTGATTGTGTCTCAGCGTGAGCACGTGAGAATGCTGCCTGGTGTCAGGTGCAGGAGCTTCTCGGGTGGCCACTTGTGCGCTATTTTACGCGCTTCTGCAAGCGCTGGTTATGCAGTTTAGGGTGTTTAACTGTTACTTTTAAACTACTGCGGTCTGTGCACTCATGGCTTGGAGAGTAACGGCGCATTTCATGTTGTTACTGTTGAGTAGGGTCTGCATTGAACTGACTAAAGCACAGCGATTTGAAAGAATGCACGGATACCAAAGTAGTTACAGGAGTGAATTGCCGGATGACCCCGATGATGCGCCCTTTTATCCGAATTTTGGTGCCGATCATGACTACCCTGAAAGTAAAATCACAACACGTTTACGGAATTTACATAATGCTTCTTCCACAGTCAAGTACTTTTCAGACCGTGACGGAGCTCTGGAGTTCAAAGATGTAGTGGGACCTGCTATTATTGAAGAAATTTATAAGGTTCCTTTACCAAAAAAACCATCTGAAGGGTTTGCAGTCTTCTGTTCTGACGACAAAATGACCGTGAGGTTGCCTTCTGGGCCAAAGGAAAAAATCAAAGTACAGGGTAAGGTGTGCGGCTTCCAGATAAAGGGAAAATAACACTAAAGAACATTCTCTGCAACAGTGGATGAATGAATGTGTTTTTTTTTTTTTTTTTTTCTTTAAGGTTCAGAGGGGTTTATACCTGTAGTAGGACTCACTGGGTTGTGTGGGTATTCTATAAATGAAGGTCTGGAGCATAATACCTTGACCATCTCCTTTAAGGGCTGTCATATCACTCATAAGGTAGGCCTCCTGTGGTGCCTTTACAGTTGTGAGTGTCTCCAGAAATGGATGTGCAGCTTCAGCCTTCTCATGGGGGGGGGGGGGAATTTTCAGAACCGACGGTATGCTGTGAAGCTGGTTTATTCGACCTATGATGGACAAAATGGTGACATTGATGCATCCTGTGCTGATGGACCACCTTCCTCCAAACCTTCGGCATGGCTAAAAAGGCCTCTATCGGATGAACCTTTGCTACGGGATAATGTTGGACCAAAGCCTTTTATTTCGATGTGTCATGGTTCTAGTGCTCCTGTTGCAGAAGTAAAGGTCATTCCCACCACTGGGCAACAGTTGATGTCTGGTTGCAATTCTTCACCCAGTGTATTGAGTCAAGATGTACCAAAAGCAGGTATGTAACTTTTATAATTTACCTATTCAATGCCTTTAGAATGATGACCTGTAAATGCTGTCTAATTTCTGGGTTTGTCTCGGTAGGCTGCAATATCCCTCAGAGTCAACATTTACCTTGTGGTCCCGTTGGGATTTCTGCATCCCTCTGTTTGGCTAAAGGCTGCTGTGTAGATCCTAAAAGTACTACTTCCTGTTTCTACCCCATAGATGGTAAGCATTCCAAAATGGAGACGTGTATTTTGTGAAGCTGATTAGATCTTTGGAATTAAATGCGCTGCTGCCTTTTCTTCAGAATGCACCACAGACAAGAAATTCGTGATTGCTGTTCACCGTACTGAAGAGCCATACCCTGTGGATCCCTCCAGCTTGGTGGTAGCTGGAAAGGACAGATGTGCTCCAGTAATACGGTCCCGTGATGTTGCAGTCTTCAAGTTCTCAGTGACTGAGTGTGGGACTCGTTCTTACGTGAGTAGATGAATTAAAATTGACTCTTTGCTTTAGGGATTGCGCTAGCTGAACAGATCTTTTTCAACATTTTAAGGCTTTTTTTTTTTAAAAATTTAATTTTGTCCTGTTGCTGCATGCCCCAAGAGCTCATTGGAGTTTTAATTTCATAAATGTTCCGAAGGTAGAATAAAAATGATTGATTGGTTCAGAGAACCAGTATGACTGCAGAGGACTGAACTATAATTGCTTGGACCTACATCTGATTGGTTGGCCTCATCTCTACAATCTGCTTCAGAGAACCATTTTTTTGTTCTACTCTCGGAACATTTTATGCAAGTGAAACTAACATAAGCACCCCAAGAACAAATTTTTGGTGTACTTCTCTGCACTGAAATACATCACAGATTGCCTGGCTTTTGACCTGCTACATATTTGGTGGAATGTTCTTTTCTTTAGGTGCTGGGGAATACAGAAGTGTATATGGCAGAAATCCAGTCAAACATGAAAGTATACAATCTCAAATATGGAGCCATCACACGGGATGGTTATTTTAGGTCAGTGGCAACTACTTGAGAAACCTGTGGGTTGAATAGCTTAGACCAGCTATCTGGAGACTACCTCCAAATGTAGTAGTAGAAATGGCTTTTGGTCACATTTATTTAGACAACTACTTCTTGGGATTGTTTGTACAGGTTATTGGTAGAATGTCGCTATCCAAAGAGTGGTGCTTTGGGCATGCCTTTCCTCCTTTCCACTGGATACGTGGTGAAAAGACCTATCTGGCCCTTTGCTGTGACATCTAGTGGACTGTATAATGTACAATTGAAGATTGCAACAGGTATGTCTCTCCAGGTAGCTCTTTTGAGGTATGATACTTTTGGAGGTTAACATGGCTGTTTTTCAGATGGCTCATATACAAAGTTCTATTCTGAAAATCACCTGCCCCTGAAAGTTCTGCTTGGAAAGTCTGTGTTTTTGGAGGTGCACCTGACTACCAGCAGCAGCTCTGCAGTGCTCTTGGTGAACTACTGTATTGCCTATCCACGCTCTGCAAGAAATGCTTTGGTCCTAATATATGAAGGGTAGGGTGTGTGTGTGTGTCTGTGTGTGTGTGTGTGTCTGTGTCTGTCTTTTTCCCTCTGTTAATCCACAACTCCAATTCCCAAGGTGTCCCAATAAACTGGACGGCTCACAAGCTGTACTTTATGTCAACGGCCTGCCTCAGTCCAAGCAGCGGCGTCGGTTTGAGATCAAAACTTTTCAGTTCATAGATCTGAATTCCAAGAAGTTCCTTGATGAAGAGGTGAGAGGACCCTGTCTGAGATTTTGTCTGCATGCACAGACCCTTAAACTGCACAGCAATAGATCTGTCTTGCTTTTCCCTCAGATCTACTTCATGTGCAACACTGAAGTGTGTTTACCCTCTGAAAAATCTTGTGAGGAAGGTTGCTTTGGTAAAGGTAAGTATTCCTCCAATTTTAATTTTTCCAGTGCTCAATAGTGAAGCTTACATTATTTTCTCTCTCCCTCTCAGAGAGAGGATGGACAGTGAACCAGAATGTGAAAGACTGAATTCCTCACCTGTGTGCTCCTGTATGGGTCTTTAATATGTCAATAAACTTTTTTTTAATGCCCTCTGGTTGTATGGTTTGTGGTAATGATGCTACAGATCAACAGGCCCATTTGTGGGGGAAAACACAAACCCTCATTTCCCTTAATGCCAATCTTTGTCAGCTCCAGTGGCTGTTTCTCAGCTCGGAGCTATTGCAAAGAAGCCTCCATCTAGGATGTCATTGGCAAAGATACTTATGATTCTTGATTACCGTTTTCCCTACATTTACAAAGGCTTTACCTCTAAATACTTTGGGTTACAAAATCGTACTTTTTTTCTTTTGGGGTAGAGAATGAAGCAATTGCAGGTTAAGGGCCTTGCTCATAGGCCCAACTGAGTAGGATCAGTCCTGGCGTTCACAGGATTCAAACCAACAACCTAACTGCATAGCCAGATTCTTAACCTCAGAGCCACCATTCCACCCAGCAAGAATGAAAATGATGCCCTCATGCAAAAGCAGCGGAGGTAAACTGAACCAATTTAAACGTATACTAGATAATCTTGAAAAGAAATGGTCATTTAAAATTGTGACGTTTGCTAAGTTTTTTTTTTTTTTTTTTTTTTCTTCTCTGATTGTAAAAATGTTTTGGCAAAACTTAAACACCATGCTGTAATGTCCATACAGTATTAAGGTATGAAAAAGCCATATCTTAATCTAGTTATCTATTGCGGTTCTTGTGATGGAATTGCATGTATGTAATATGAGATGCTAGTAATATATTAGAATTATCAAATTTCAGTACAAAATACCCCGCCTCCCGCTGTGATGTCATTTGACGCCTGTACCAATTATTACGCCAGTGGAAAAACAGCGCCTTGAAGTAGCAAAAGTACGGTACCTGGTGCGGCGCATGCGCGGCCATTGTGTCTGTGCTTGGAGAACTCCCGGTCGAAATCCTACAGCCTGTAGAGTGATTTTCAGTGCCCCACACTGGGGAAACATTGTAACATATCAGTTTTGTATGTTTTATATCCAATCGAACCTTCTGGTTATATGAAGTTAGAAAACACGACAAACTTAAATTGGGTCATACCTCCATTTTTTTCTTTTCAAATCGTGTGGTATATGAATACTAGATAAACGTTTTTAAGATGGAAGGATGAATAATGGGAAAGGATACGATACACGAACGGCTCTCGGACGTACACCTGTGAGTGAGATTTTAATCTGCAATGAATTTCGCAAGGGAAGCTGAACATGTTTGTAGTTTTTTTTTTTTTTTTTTTTTTTTCCAATCTCGGAATAAGGAAGCAAGGTAGGAACTGGTTCGTTAGGAAGCAAAATAGCAAGGGGTGAAAGTACTACACGGAAGAGGGGCGACTGTGCACTGGCTAGTCACGTGTGTCTGCGTGCGTACGGCGTGTTTAGCTGACAGCGCAGGGAAGCAGCATGGTGAGTCGTGGTTTCACCCAGGTAACGCTTACTTTGCTGTGAGGTTCATGCTGTCTGAGTTAACCGTAACTGATCGAAGTCTTTTATTTGTCCTTTTCTCCCGCCTGATCATTTGTAAGGTGAACAGTCAGTGAAATCGTAGCTGTATAATGAGGTCATTTGTGCATACACGTATACATGGGAAACTAAAATACCATGAGACTTGTGTGGTTAAATGTTTGAGTTTTCTAATTATATTCTAAGCGTTCGATTTTCATTGTGAGAAACCCTATATCTAGAATCGATTGTAGAAAGACTTTGTAACTAGCTGACAAGGATTAAACAACTAATCGTCGTATTTTATTCTCTCAGCTAATGACAAGTTGGTGAGGAAGTGCAGGCGTATTTAGGTACTTGAAAATCGAAAGCACCAATGGATGAGACGATTAGCAACGGGACTGCTAAGCATCCAGATGTCAGCAGTGACAAGGGTGCAGCAGCCATCAAAACGCAGTAAGTTGTGGATTAAATCAAAAATGACAACCGAATTGGATTTGTTTTTGTGTATGTATTTCCTGTGTCTGCCTTGTGCTTGTCCTTGTTTGCACTAAACGACTTTATTTGTAGGTATCATACAACTAAGGAAGAATTCCACAAGTTTATTGACTCAGGATGGCAGAGGGGAGGAGCTGGTAAGGGAAAGGAAGAAACTGACCCTAAAAGAGAGACCCAGGAGGTTTCTCTGGACCAGACATGTGAACCACCAGAAAAAAAGATAAAAGTGGAGGGGACGGCAGAAAATGGCAAGGGAAAAGAAGACAAAAAACGAACGAGGGGACAGTTTAAATCCAGGCCCCACATGAAACCGCACAGCTACGATGACATGAGGCTGTGTCCCTCCATAATTCAGGTATTGTATCTACTACAAAAACATACTCACAAATGCTTTCGCCAGATGTGTTCAAGCATTGCTAACGGTGTTTTTGCTCTTTCAGGAGCGTGCCACCAATTGCTTGTTTGGAGAGAGATGCAGATTCTTCCATGACATAGCTGAATATATGTCTCTGAAGCCCGCTGATGTTGGCGAGCACTGTCACCTCTTCAGCACCTTCGGGAAGTGTCCGTACGGTGTGACTTGCAGGTACTCCAAGGCCCATGTGGACACCACCTTCAAGAACCTGATGAATGAGGAGCTGCTGAGGAAGACTGAGGGGAGACCTACAGTAAAGAACAGTCTGGACAAAGACCTTCAGAAGCGTCTGCGAAAGAGGCAGGTGCCTTTCAGTGCCTCAGAGGTCTACCTGAGGACAATCGGCAAAGGTGCCAATCAAGGAGGATGTAAGAAGAAGCAGGCCAACAGCCAGGCACCAACATGCTCCAATGTGGGGGCAGCTATGACTGAGGGGGAGGGTCTAAACTGCATTATGGGGGGGGCTGCCCCAACAGACACCATAGGATCTACGGCAGCCAAAGGGATATGGGTGGAAGGCGAAGGAGTGGGTGGTGGTGCAGGGAACTGTGGAGAAACAACTTCTTGCAAGGAACCTTCAGATTTGAAATCATCTGTGACATTGCCTGAAAGCTCAGGGCAGAACTCATCCATCAAGACTATTGGTCCTCTGATGGATGCTGATGTCATAAAACTGCGCCCCTGTGAGAAGAAGCAGGTAAGTTTCACCCAATCTTCAGTCTTTGATCGGTCATCTCAGGCCTTTCCCTTTGTATAGTCACACTGCATAATCGCCCAGAATCCTGTCTGGTTTACACCTGCCTTTTTCAACTGGAAAAAGTACTATTGTATTCCTTTCTGGCACAACCAATCATAATAGGATAACAATGTAATTTTTTCCTTCCCTTATGCAGAAATGTTATTGTGATTAATGATTAGATAAAAATTGGCAGTGAAAATATCAGGATCATTAGAGAGAGGCAGATGTTGAGACATATATGTTTCAGTGGTTTCTGCCCCCTCCTGTGTTTGGCACTAATGGGCAGGCAGTCCTCTGAAGTGTTATTATCCAAGTGCATCAGTACTCCTAACCGCATGTTTTTGCGCTGTGGGCAGAAACCCACATAAACATGGGGAGAACATGTGAGTACAGCACACACAGGGGTGGCCCTGGCGTTGGGAGACCATATCATGGCCCACTGAGCCACTGTGCCACTTTAAACATATTGGAGTTACTGTTTGACATTTAATTTTTATTGTGTTTTATTAATTTTCCTAGGGATTTGATTGAGTAATCCACTTCAGTAAAATATTCAAAAGAGTGAGTAATTAATTTACTCTGAATTCTGTCCTCCAAAGTGAACCTCGAGGTCTGTAATTGTCTCGGAAACCATCATGGAAGCTCGGCTCCTGTGCTTTGCCGTGTCCCTGCTGCAATGGAAAATGTACAAAGCAATCTCTGCAGGACCTCCCATGTGGCCCAGTTTGTTAAAGCACTTCGCCTGAGGGCAGACTGAGCCCGTCGGCTCAGATCACGGCTGGACTGTAGGCTTTGTTATTCCCTCGACTGTGATCGGGAACCTTGTGGCGATGGAGCTAATTAGCATTGTTGAACTGCAGGGGAGGGATTAATCAGCGAGGGTATCTCAGCTTCTTGCTGCTTAATCGACCTGCCAGGGCGCCTGAGATGCTTTGGCTGTCTGTGGAGACAGTTCTTGGTGCTTCATCTCTACTGCAGCGTAGGATTTGCAGAGGAGAGATGTCTGGGCCTCAGATTCTTTGTAGGCAGGGAAGGCTGAATCAGAAGGGTAGCTTAAAAAAACTGAGAGAACGACAAAAAAAAAAAATAGCAGTCAGTCTGACTGTGTATTTGTCATTTGATTTTTGGTTTTGTATTATTATTTAAATTATTTAAAATGTTCTAAAATAAGTTTTAACCAAAGCTAGTTATTTAAAACATTTCTTTTGACGTATGGAGATGTTAACTTTCTATCTATTTTTATTTTTTAAGGTGGATTTCAGAAATAAGCTGTACCTGGCCCCCTTAACTACAGTGAGTAAATCAAAGTTTCATCTAAAGTTCGTTTTCAGTGCCCTGTGAGGGAGCGCGCTCCCAACCACAGCCTTCCATGCCCGTTTGCTCCCTTCCTCCCTCAGTGCGGGAACCTCCCCTTCCGCCGCATCTGCAAGCGCTTCGGAGCTGATATCACATGCGGCGAGATGGCTATGTGCACCAATCTGCTGCAGGGCCAATCGTCGGAGTGGGCTCTCCTCAAGCGGCATGAGAGCGAAGACCTTTTTGGCGTGCAGGTCAGCGGGGCGCCTGGGGCACACTAGCTTGATATGCAAACTGATATCTGTGTCGTATCCAGGAACTCATTTCTCAGATCCCTGTATATGTGTATACATACGGTACTTTGCGAAAGTCTTAGGCCAAGAAAATGGTTTCTAATGGTCTTTATGCTGGTGTAAAACTATGATATGTCTGTCAAAGTGGGTCCGCTTAGCCATTTCAAAGCCTCTCCTAAAGTCACCCCAGTATTTGCAGTGACCATCCAATACACCCATGTATTTTTTGACTTGACCACTAGCACACCTTGTATGACTGAGTAAATACATCATCATATTTTAATGAATATATGGAATGGCTGAGGTGGCCCTGAGGAGAGGTTTGGGAACCGAAGAGGTGTTCTAGCCATCCAACAAGACATCAGTAACTTTTTGGTCAACAGAAGAAATTCCTGTTAGTTTTTATTGTTACTATTAATTTGCATATATTATTATGTTAATACTATGTTTTTTGTTCTGAGCAAATATATACTTAAAGATAAATAGCTTTAAATTTTCCTTTTTCTGCCTAAGATGTTTGCAAAGTACTGTATATATATTTTTCTCGTTTTGGTCTCAGCTTGAAGGCTGCTTTCCCGATACCATGACCAAGTGTGCAGAGCTGCTGAACAACAACATTGAAGTGGACTTTGTTGACATAAACTCAGGCTGTCCCATTGACCTCGTTTACAAGAAGGTAGAGTCCTCTCTTAATGGATGAGGTCATCTTTTTACAATTTGCGGACAAACCAACAGTGTTGAAGCTTAATTTAAAAGGTTTAAGTGTAATGAGTGGTTTTTGGCATCTTGTTTTGTTTTAGGGTGGCGGCTGTGGACTGATGACTCGTGCTAATAAGTTTGAGCAGATAGTCAGAGGGATGAACTCTGTAAGTCATATCACCCCCCTACTGCATGTGAGGTGTATTGCAGGATTTCATACAAAACAAAATATTGACTAAGAAAAATGAAATATGGGAGAAGAGTATCACTATTATGAGAAACACTGTAGCTCCAGTGCCTTTGGGAGCAGAATCTCTGGTTCTCCTTCATGGTGTTCTAACCTCCATGTTCACTTGAAAGGTTCTTGATGTCCCTTTAACCGTTAAAATCCGGACCGGTGTCCAGGACAAAGTTAACATTGCACATAAATTGATCCCGGAGTTGAAAAACTGGGGCATCTCTATGATCACAGTAAGTATCAGTTGTACCTGTAAGCTTTTATTTAACTTGGATGATGGAAGAGCTTTCAATTTCAAAAACACCAACAAACTAATTGAACAAAATGGTGTCTTTTCAAGCTACATGGGAGATCTCGGGAGCAGCGTTACACCAAACTGGCCGACTGGGAGTACATCGACTCCTGCTCCAAGCTAGCCAGTCCCGTCCCCCTCTTTGGTGAGTCGGAGCGCGTCTCCAGGTGCTTGTCCATGTTTGAGCACGATGCTGATGGTTCACTGGTGTCCCTACAGGTAACGGAGACATTCTTTCTTACGAGGATGCGATGAAGGCCCGAGAAACGGAAGTGTCTGGAATTATGTTGGGAAGGTAAAATGAAAGTTTGAGTGACCTCCTGTGACAGAAACATGTCAGGGTTTTATAATCTTCTCACATGGTAGCAAAACTCCTGTGTCCATTTTCAGAGGCGCCCTGATCAAGCCGTGGATTTTCACTGAGATTAAGGAGCAGAGACACTGGGACATATCCTCAAGCGAGCGCCTTGATATCCTGAAGGACTTCACACACTTTGGCCTGGAGCAGTGGGGCTCCGACACCCAGGGCCTGGAGAAGACCCGCACGTTCCTCTTGGAGTGGCTGTCCTTCTTGTGCAGGTGGGGGCCGGTGCGTGGTTACGCAGCTCCACCATGAATTTATAAATTCAGGGCATTTAAATGTAGTGAGACAGGTGCAACTCAGCAAAAAAGAAAATGAGATGACACTATATTTGTCTTTTGTACAAATACATAGGAATTCTATAATTTTCACATGTTAAGACATACACAGGCAGTGGCGGCTGCTAGTCTTTCAAACAGGGGAAGCTCATATTAGGCCTACATCATACAATTCATTATGTTATTTGTATATGAATTCTATTAAATAGCTTTGCCAAAAGCAGGTCAACAATATTAGCACCGTCTGCCATTATGCACAGCTTGCTAGCTGGCTAGTTTCCCCTTCCACGAGCTACTTTAATTACATGAATGAACTAACTTTACAATGGTGAAACAAGGAGCAAAGTCAAGAATGCTATAATATTGTTTTTTTTATTATTTAAAGAATGATTTGTACAAACAGAAATGGCTTACATCGCTAGAAAACAACACAGAGTGCAGCAGTTTGTCTTACGACTTCACCTGCAAATCCTCATGGGACTGAACTCGAATCTCTGTAGTGCCGGTGTATACTTAAAACATACTGTCAGTCAAAAAGGGGTTCTGCCCTTTAGGCAGCTCCTCCAATCATCATGCAGCAGTCCAGCGTCCTGGCCCGCCCACTGCTCCATTCCCTCCCAATGACGCTGAGCTTCCCTGGAAGTGACAATTTTGGTGCATTTATCCAATAACCGTCCAGCTTTTCTGCAGTGAAAAAAG
>JAAGVU020000045.1:8004721-8024951 GCA_011763525.2 Mormyrus iriodes | reverse complement strand
CATATGGGAAAAGGTGCCTGGGACTTGAAGAGGACAGAGGTGACATAATGGGTCAGGCTCTAAACCCATGAGATGTCATTTCCTGGGAGTGGGGTACATGAGAAGAAAATCACGTCAAACTATCTACAATAAATGGCTGATTCTGAACGAGCTCGTCATGGAGTTGAACGCGTTCTAGCACACTTTTATTAAAGTCAATATAAATACGACAGTGCGTATATGAGCATTTATTTTCTGACATATTAGAGGAAGCGGAGCTTGTAGACTTAGAGCAGTCGCCACTGCACACAGGGGTCATAGTGCAGGGTCAGCCGTTAATCTGGTTCTCCTGGAGCAGCTTTTGGGGCTAACGGTCTTGCTGAAGAACCCAGCAGTGATACAACAACTCTACCATCCATGGGATTCAAACCGCCCATCCCCTGAACACAGGCACTGAGGCTGAACCCGCTGAGCCACACACCTCCCCTTTTTTTGTGTTGTGTCCTGCACCTCTGTGTCTCCTGTGCAGAAACAGCACCTTTTATTTGCATACAAATGAACATTTAAGGGCAGGCAAATTCAGATCAAAGTCAAGGGAATGGAAATGCTGTATTGCACTTACTGGGGCTTTAACCACGTCACGATATGTTGAGTGTGTCATAAAAATGATTGATTAAATAAAATGATAAAAATGATTGACTAAACCCGCAGTGTAAAGCCTGGCCCCTAATCGTGAAATGTCTTACCCGCTCTTTAATTATGTGACTTCACAAAGAGGAGGTCGTTCTTGGTCAGGTCACACTGCATTATATCAGAACATCAAGCAGCAAATGTCTGGATGCAACACTCCCCGGCTCTGATTCACCACCCTGTCTCACCTTCAGTGCCAGGTTGTAGTCTGATGCCTCTGGATTCTTGTGCTTTTTTGTAACTTGACTTGTTTTGTTTTTAATTTTTATTTGCATGTCTTTTGAAAGGTACATCCCCGTGGGGCTGCTGGAGAGAATGCCGCAGAAAATCAATGAGCGTCCTCCGTATTACATGGGCCGGGACTACCTGGAGACTCTGATGGCCAGCCAGCACGTGGGCGACTGGGTCAAGATCAGGTGAGGCTCTGCAGGAAAATGCTGAGAAAGGGTGCTATTTATTCGACAAGTTTGAAGTTCACTACCTGTAACACATCATTAACTTACAGTACTATGCAAAAGTCTTAGGCAATCAAAAGAAATGTTTAAAGCCATTTATCTGGGTAGTAAATGTATATTTGCTCAGAATTAAAAATTCAATATAACATTAGAACATATGCAAATTTAAAAGTAACTCAATAAAAACTGGTAAAAATTTCTGCTGTTCTCCAAAAAGTCACTAATATCTAGTTGGATGGCTAGATGAACACCACTTCAGTTCCCAAACCTCTCCTCAGGGGCACCCCAGTCATTCCATGTATTTATTAAATTTTACTACCAGCGCATTTAATTAACTAACTTAATTAAAGTCAGTGAGATATTGATTAGCCATATGAGGTATGCTAGTGGTCGAGTCAAAAATATATGGGTGTATTGGATAGTTGCTGCAAATACTGGGGTGATTTTAGCAGAGGTTTTGAAATGGCTAAGCTAACACACTTCGACAGGCATAATAGCATCGTTTTACACGAACATGAAGATCGCTTAAACATCATTTTCTTTGGCTGCCTAGACTCACTGCCTTTGCACAGTACTGTATATTAATGCATATTTCATCAAAACAAATATGGACAAGATGCCTTTTTTTTCTTCTACAGTGAGATGCTTCTTGGACCAGTACCGCGGAATTTTAGCTTTCTGCCCAAACATAAAGCCAATGCTTACAAGTAATGGATGTGGTCGTTTCTACAAAGGTAACAGTGACTGAGTGTGAAATGAGACCTTGCCAACAGATGGCGGTGTTGTGCCGTGTGGGATCCGAACAGTAAGACCAAATATGCTGTACGTCTGACCTATTGCAGTGGTCTGTGACAAAATGAATACCACTTTTCTTTTTTAGTACCCAGATTATTATTTTATTTTGCCCTTAGTGTACATTATTACCCAGCTTTGAGTAACCATATTTTTGCCTGGTGGTTAGATTTTAATTGCTCTCTGTTGTGTGCCTGTTGAATTTAAAGCAGTATGAAACAGGTATGACAAAAAATTTTAACCAAGATATGTGCTTTTTTTGCAGCCTTTTTGATGAACAAAGATGCAAATTTAACCCTGTCTGATATTTTAAAAAAAAAACAATAAATTGTGCCTTTTAATTCAAGTGATTTGTCTCTGGTCACATAGGAGGTGGGGACTTTCAAAGGTTATTTTAGTCTATGGTTACTCTTTATGTGGATGCACTTGCTGAATAAAACGTGGTTCCATGGATGTAAATATACAATGGCATGGGGGGGGGGCATGGCTTAATTATTTAAAGACAGAGGTCTGTTTATAGGGCACACAAATGAAGCTGAATTACACCCCTGCAAATGTACTTTGAAAACTGAATACTAATATTATACTAAAGGTTACTTTATATGTGTTTTATGCTTAACATAACAATGTGTGTTTATTTTGATAAAATAGTTTGGTTATTTTTTTTTCTTTCTTTCTTCATGTGAATGTTTAAGTCGATAAATGTAAAATAGACCTTTAGATATGCACCAGACTTGTCAGTAATTTGTAGCAGTGTTCTAGTACAGTCTGAATTTAGCAACAAATGTGGACTTTTAAAATTTAGCCTTGATGTTACTTACTTTTTAAATTTTTTTTTAATATAATTTAGGTCTTTATACAAAATGACAGCTAATGCAGTTGTTACCCTTTTAAGAATAATAATTGCGAAATTAGTGAGAAAACAATGCATTTGCAACCTGCACTCGAGTCGGAATTTGACAAGAGAAGCGTCTGAGGGCTCTCCTGCACTCAGACTGTCAGATGAAAATGCGCAGAGCTCTTAACAAATTACCTTCGCTGTCACGGTACGGTGTTGCTTATGTATTTTTTTGATTTTTAATATGTCGTGCAGACCTTGCAGTCCGGGGTTACTCAGACAGACAAGCCTGTCATCTTTTCCGTGTCAAACTGGTTTATCAGCTGCCATTTTCCTGCACTTCGCGTTGTGACAATAGTCACGTTATATGAATATCTGCTGACGCGTGGAAGAAGAAAAAGTGGAAGAACCGGTCCTGGAGTCTGTGGCGGACTGGAGAATACGAAAGGACACAAAAGTTGCACAAAAGTCATAACAGTGCGACAGCTAGGAGCAAAAAAATGATTTTTGATACCGTTCAGTTAAGTTTAGAACTACCCCGCTTTTAAACTTACAAATAAGCAAGTATTTTAACTCATAAAAAATGTAATGAATAAATAAACACAATTAGCATGTTTTTGAACAGTATTTTTCATGTAATGCTTGGAGGAAAAATTTACTCCCGATTGTTAGAGTGCAGTATGAATGACAGGTATACTGTTAATGTGCCCCTGTAATTTAAAGACAAAAGGCAGATCCCGCAGTTGTGTGACGGACGGCTCCGATAGCCAATCGGTAAGTAGTTTTCACAGATTAACCAATCGGCCGGCTGTAGGGGCGGCCGCTGCAGCGGAGCGTGATTTCAGCGTTTAAAGGATAAAAATCAACCCCAAAATGACAAACGGGCTGTAGGTAGAATAAAAGGAGCTGTATTATAAATACCATACCCCCAAAATACCGGTACTTAAAACTTCGTCTCATGTTCTGTTTTTAAATGTTTTCCCCTTAGTGTATAATCTCTTTAGAGGTACTCCGCATCAAAAGAGGGTATGTAAGTGAATTAAACTTACAATTATATCTATGTGGATTCCATTCCGTAAGAGACATTTAAAGTGTATGGTAGCTTAACAAAAGGGCACAGGGAAAAGCGACGAGGTCCCGAAATTAACGTTAAAATATTCGCAGCATGTGCGACCTGATCCCATCATCACAGGCATCGGAAAAAATCGGAAAGATGAAAAAGTTGCGAAGAACTTTCTCCGGGAGCTTCAGGCGCATCGGTGAGTCCGGTCCGTTTTCGGGACTAATGTTCCGCTGCCGATGGGTTCGGGTTCAGGGTGGCCTCTGCCTGGAGACCCAGGCTTTGTTTTTGTGAAAGGTAAACCATTGCCATTGAAAAGCTGAGCCGTGTATTGATACCGCCATGAGCCCCATTTTAGTTAAAGTTATCGTTTAAGACCGCATACGACATCATAAAAAAATTTGCTAAACTAAACGAGGCGTCCAATCGCATTTCTTTTGTACATTCAAACATAATTTTAGAAATCATTTTGGTAATTAATGAACAATAATAGCCCTAAGAAAAGTTTTCTTGCTTTTAGTTATAGTATAACTGTGTATTATAATAGCCTATAGTATGGACTGTGGTGTTGTATATAGCTCAGATACAAACGCATGATGGTATTGGCAGAATGCCGCAAAGCAGGTAAACCTTTGAAATTGTTGTACTTGATATTAGTATTAAAATGTATAGAACTGCATATAGGCTACACAATATAGCATCGGAACTGCACCGCTGTGCATCATCATAATTCTTATATTAAATAAAATTACACGCTCATTAAATCTTCCTGCCATGAGGAGTAATTTCATTAATTTAGTACTCGAACCATGTATGCGTCTACATTAGTTGCTGATGTATAGACCAGTTATGTAAGCCTGCCTTCTGGATGAGGGAAAAAAAGTTACCAGTTGCTAACTGTTTAATACTGTACATTGTTTAGTGTATGTGATCCATTGCCCGTTCGGTCAGTATTCAATTGGCATTTAAGTAAGATTTTGCTGTTCTTTAAGTAAGTATCATGCCATGTATTATTTAAAACAGTATTTTCCAAACATATATAATATGCTATATATGTGCTTGGCCTTCACGTTTTTTTAGTTAAATATGGCTCATTTCGTGTTGAGGTGTTCAAATGGTTTATATATATACACACACACACATATACAGACTCACACACACGACAGTGATTCTGTTTTCCTTCGACTTTACAGCATCCAAGAAAGACCCTGAGCATTCTTTCGATGAGGTAGGTACATCAGTAGTTGCACCTCTTTGTTTTTGGTGACATTATAGAAAGGAACTTTTTCTGTCAGTTACTTTCTGTGTGCCCTATGGTGAAATACTGTAATAATTTCCGCTAAGCTTTTCGCTGGTCATGTCTAACACTTAATGCTGTTGTGCCTTTTGTATGAGCAAATGTACAAATTTACATGGGCCAATTTAAGCTGTACACTTTTATAACTATATATGTAGGGTGTATACACACTTGTACTGTATGCACATATATGCCATATTGAAGGTATATGCATACTGCCATGAATTCTTGCCTCCCAGAGTTTCTGTGTTTGGTTTTATTGAACTACCCTTGCTATTTCCTTATTTTTTTTTTTGTTTTTATAACAATCTGGGGAGGATGAGTCTGAGAGGAGTTGGACGTTGCTTGTGATTAATTATCAGCTACTGAAGGGTGATGTGAACTCAAATGAGACACTGTGTTCGTACAGTGAGAGACGAAGGGGGCGCATGGGACCATTTTCCGGCATTACAGGGCTTTCTGCTTAATGGGACCGCTGGCTGACTCTGCATGTTTCAGAAAAGGCTGCCTTTTAATGCCTTTGCTTTCCTGTGATATGTCTAAAGGAGCATAATAAGTGAAGTAAGGTGACCCCCCTAGAGCTATAGAGGCTGCCCCGCTTTCCTGATCCTAAATAAATTTAAATTTAAATATCTTTTATCATTTATTGCCAAGGTGGAGAGGCCGGTGCTGGTTCCCTTTCTGTTTTCCCCCTGTCATTGTGGGGGTACACCATGTCAGAATGATCTAGAAGTGCCTTTGTGTTGTCTGGACCCCTAGTGGCTGTATATTTTAGATCTAATTTGTTATGTGTTGGTTTACAGGATGGTGCGCTGACTTAGTGGGGTGCACCGTGGCCTCAAATTTTAGCACCATGGGTTCATTTGACTTCTTTGCCCCTTGTGCGTGCGTGCATGCGTGTGTGATTGTGTGTGTGACCCTGAGTTTGACTAGCATGCCATTCAGTATGTAGGCTATGTGAATCTTCTTTAAAACAGTGATTATGAAAATGCATATATGTTTAAGGTACATTTAAGCTTGCGTCCATAGCTTTGGGGATGGGCTCTGAACCTCCATGATCCTGCAGGTACAGCAGATGGATGGATGGGTGCATGTAAGGATGTCTACGAGATTTAATTTCATATAAAAATGTTGGCTTTCTGTAGCAGTTAAAGTTAGAGGAGTTGCTTAAATGATGATATATTCTGTTTACATGGGAGTGGCTGTGTAATTGCAATAATTGGCTCAATTTTTTTTTTATTTCTTTCAATGTGCACGTTGGTTGTTTAATTTTGTTTTACTATGCAATTTTAGGGAAAACATTCAATTATTCTCCATCTGATTTGTGAAATTTCAACAAATGTTTAGTTTTGCAAAAAATAAAAAAGATAGATTTCCTGTACACAAGATATAATAATATCAGTTTGGACAATAAGAGTTAACTGATCACTCCACAAGATAGGGCTCTCAGTTACGTAGATCAAGTGACTTTTTAGGATAAATTGACTATTGTCAGATTCAATAGATATGACTAAGTTTATTCTGAGTACATGGGAAGATAACCTCAGGTGACTGACACTGATATCTAAGCATTGGTAGTTTATGAACGGAAAGCTTGGTATATCGTTATGGTGTGGATACACAGCTGGGATGCCGTAGTGATGAAATTTTCTCCTACCAGTGCAGAGATTGTCCCTGAAAGGTGTTTCTTTGGGTGAGGAATTACTTGTTTGGCTTTGACAAGCCATGTCACAGTTAAGAACAACACTCATATGAGTGCATTATAAAAACAAATTAATGCATCTTAATTTCTGTCTTAAACATCATCCTTTTCAAGCTTTTGTTAACTGGCTGGTAGACCTTTCATTCATGCTAGTGAGTTTATATGTATTTTTGGTGTTTATCACAAACAGTGCTGGGAACCGTGGTACCTGCAGAGAACGCTGTCACTGGCTTGTGCGACGCCAGTGATGGCAGCTGTGCATTTTTCAGGTTAATGGTGTGTTTTCCTCTGCACCCTCCAGGATTTTACCCCTGCGGCTACAGCCCAGCCTTTAAATCTGCTGTCAAACTCCCACGTCGTTCTCTTTCTATCTGGTCACGTAGGGATGGCATTAAGGGCAGTCCATGGGTTAACTGCTCTCAGCATCGCGTGAAAGACTCACTAATGTAAATTTAACAGAGTGGAAATTGTACACGTCTTTGATAAAAGATGATAAAATTTCTTAAGGAACTCTTCATGACATTGACCAGGGTAAGTGGTTAGAAGATTGATGGATGGATGGATGGATGATGCTGATGATCCCTGTGTCTGGAATTTGCATGGTCTGTCCATATTGCATGAGTTTTCTCCAGCAGTTCGAGGACATGCATTGGTGTTTATAAAATCACATGCTATCCCATCCGGGGTGCAGTGCACTGCTATTCCATCCAGGATGTACCCATGATGTGTGCCCTGCACTGCACTGCTATCCCATCCGGGGTGTTCCCTTGCAGTGTGCCCTGTGATGGACTGCCATCCCATCCAGGGTATCCTCTGACTCCTGCCCTGAGCTTCCTGCCATGGACTCTATGTTCACTGCAGCCCTGTACTACATAAGTCTGTGTAGCTCACACTGCCCCTTTACCTGCAGTCTGTTTGTCTTGACACAAAATGGATGACTCGCATCAAACAGCTGTCAGTCTTGATTTATTACTTCAGTGTGGGGTGGGGGGGCAGATCAAAGGGGTTGGGGAAGCATTAAAAAATAAACATTAATTTGCACAAAAGCTTGTGTTCTTCCAGTAACCTGCCAACTAATCAGCTAGCCAACCCAAGGGCAACAAAGCTAGCTGACAACACTGCCACAGTTCATAAACGATAAATATATAGTTCCCTCCATGATTATTGGCATCCCTTATAAAGACCAAACCATCACTGATCCACCCCTATGCTGCACTCTGGATATGCAACAGTCCCGGTGGTAAGCCTCTTCAGGGCTGACATTTGCCATTGGCACGAGTGACTAGAGGTTTGGCTATAGCAGCCCGACCATGAAAATTGACCCTGCGGAGCTCCGGACGAACAATTCTGTTGGAAACAGGGGAATCGAGGTGTGCATTTAATTCTGCGGTGAGTTGGGCAGCTGTGGTTTTCTGTTTTTTGGATACAATTTGGGTTAGTGCCTGGACATCCTTTTCAGACAACTTCCTCTTGCGTCCACAGTCCTGTTGGATGTGGTCCGTCCTTCGTGGGGGTGTGCTGACATTACCCTGAGTACCATGGCTCTCGATACACCACAAAGACTTGCTGTCCTGCTCACAGATGCACCAACGAGACAAGCACCAACAATTTGTCCTCTTTTGAACTCTGCACATTCCATCAGTAAAAGCAGAGTGCGAAGGCTGACATATCAATCAGTGAACATTGGCCACCAGGCCGTGCATATATTGGCGTGAAACCTCAAACACTATTGACCAGGTGTGTCAGTTTCATTGTCTAACCCTTGTGGGACCCTGAGTGATCGGGAGAGATTCTGTAAAGAGAAATGGTCTCAGATTCCCTGCTCTGTGTTTTCCAACCTTACAAGGTATAGGTGAAGACTCAGTGCTGTTTTATTGGCAAAGGCAGATTGTACTAAGTATTAAATGCAATGACTATGGCACATATGGTTTTGTTAAAAAACTGTTGTTTCTTGTTAAGGGTTTTTTTTTCTCTCTGAATAAATTTACTTCAGTTAAAGGTTGATTTCTGTTCTTGTTTATTTCAGTGTGAAATTAAGCTAATTCACTAAAAGTTGAATTTCTTGTAATGCTTTTTTACCAAGGGTGCCATAATAATACTGCTTCTATGTATATCAATCTATAGTATATTTTACTGTGATTATTCTATAAACGATCGGCCAACAGAACTGCATACCTTCAGTGCGGGGTGCAGATCAAAGGGACAAAATGTTGTATATCATGCATATTTATACCCCCTGTCATGACTCACCCCAAACACGTCCCAACACGCCCTGATCATACCCTGATAAGCCCTAATCACATCCCAACACACTTTGACCATGCCCCCTGACAAATATTTCATACGCAATAATAAAAATCAAGTGAGTGGGGGAATCAAGTGAAAGCACTGCTGCTCTTAGAAGATGGATGGATGGTGGGAGAGAAATCTGTGTTCCAAAAATGCACACCGCTTTCTTTGGAAAGACTGGTAGTGGTTTCTGTTATGTTACCCTCGATATGGCAATCTTAGACGTCAAGCCAGCAGAAGGGCGCGGCATGTATTCCTATAAATGATTTACCGATAGATGAGGTTATGGCATTTTGATTGCAGCTGCATTGAGACTGACCACAGGACTCGTTAGTGGTACTTTCAGGAGATATCAGTTCTCAATCAGGTGTGAAATAAATCATATCAGGAATGTAATTGGGGAAACAAATGCATCTGGACTTACGCATCGGGAGCTTTCGGTCATTTATTTCTCAGAATCCAAGTATAGGTCTCTACAGGCTGGAGTAGGCATATCGGAAAGTTTGTGGGCGAGTCGGAAGGTTAGTGGGTTTGTCAAATGGCTTGTGGGCGTGTCAGAAGGTTTGTGAACCTATCGGAAGGTTTGTGGGTGTGTCAAAAGCTTTGTGATCCTGTCGGAAGGTTTGTGGGAGTATTGGAAGGTTTGTGGGTGTGTCGGAAGGTTTGTGGGTGTATTGAAAGGTTTGTGGGTGTGTCGGAAGGTTTGTGGGTGTGTCGAAAGGTTTGTGGGTGTGTCAAATGGTTTGTGACCCTGTCGGAAGGTTTGTGGGTGTGTCAAACGGTTTGTGACCCTGTCGGAAGGTTTGTGGGTGTGTCAAAAGGTTTGTGGGCATGTCGGAAGGTTTGTGACCCTGTCGGAAGATTTGTGGGTGTGTCAAAAGGTTTGTGGGCGTGTCGGAAGGTTTGTGACCCTGTCAGAAGATTTGTGGGCATGTCGGAAGGTTTGTGACCCTGTCAGAAGATTTGTGGGCATGTCAGAAGGTTTGTGGGTGTGTCAAACGGCTTGTGGGCGTGTCAAAAGGTTTGTGACCCTATCAGATGGTTTGTGGGCGTGTCGGAAGGTTTGTGGGTGTGTCGACTGGAATAGAGTGTGGCAAAGTCAGTGGAACCATGCCGTGGAAACCGTGGAAAATAACATTTCAGAAATATTCAGCATTTTTGGCCAATAGAAATAACCTTTTGACTCGCCTGCTGTATTGCACAGGTCACCTTTCAACACACCCACCTTTCCATGCGCCCACTATTGCATCCTGCAGCGACTCATGCCTCTCAGAATATGTTTGGTGGCCGGTGGCAGCATTTGGCATGTGTTGATTTAAGATATAAATTGAATATTTTGCATGATTCAGATAACATGAATACCTTATCCAAGGACTTGTTGTACACGTTTGGTTAACAAAAAAAAAGATATTTAGCAGAATGTATTTTGCTAATAAAAAAGAATGAAAGAATGAATTGTCAAGGTAATTGTGTATTGGAGTGGCAGTCCAGTCGTCCTGTCCCGCACATTCCCACTGTCCCCTATCACCACTTCTGTAAGGGGTCACTCTTCAAGGGTGGCCTTCAAATTCCTCACACACATCCACACATCCTGCACCAGCCTCCGTGTCTATCCTTTTAGCATGCAGCTAGAAACACAGACCACCCAGCGGCTGTGGAAATCCTCCAGCATAGTACAGATCTGCTCTGAATGGGTCCCCCTTCCCATCATCCTCTGGGTGGTCTGCGGGCCTGTTTGTGGAACATTCAGGAGCACGAACAAGAGGAGGGTGACGTCATCTGCGTCCCTCATTGTCCCACCTAAGTGTGCAATTTTTAAGGCATTTGTGACAGCGAGGGAATTGGTGAAATGTTGGTGAAGATCAGGGGTGCAAACAAGAAAGCAATAGCAGACTGTGAAACGGGAGGTTTGTTATATCTTGACCTTATGAAGCTTTTATTGTTTTAACTTTGCCTTTAGGCATAATCACATCTGAAGTGCTGGCATCTGAGATTTTTTAAATATGAAGATCACATATTCAGCAATCTTCCATGAATTAGCCTCGGTTGCATGAAAACTGCAGCCCATACTATTTGTTCTCACTGTTGTCATTTCTGTGGTCTTTCAGATGTCTTTAAAACGCTGTGGGGTTTAATCTTGTCAGATGTCCAGCTTTCCTGAAGGTCATGTGACAGCTCTCTGATTGGTCTGCTGCTCCACCACAGCATGGACCAATCAGCAAGTGATTAGATGGGTTACAGTATAAAACCCTGCAAATCATAAAGCGTCAGCGTGCAGATAGGAGGAATCTCTGGGTGGTATAGGGTTGATCACTGAGATTCCTTTGTTCTTTTTGCATAGTTTAAAGCAGACACAAAGCTGATTTTTGGTTTCCTCGTATAAATACAACAGCCTAAGTTTTTTACCAACAGCTTTTGTTAGGTTGTAGTTGTGCGGTCCTTCTGAAGTTTGAACTAAAGACATGAAATGAAGAAGATCTGCTTGCCCAGACCTTTAATTCCAGCTTTTGATTTACCTGAGGATTATCTCAGAGCTGTAACACTGAGTGGTGGCCTCAGGTGAGCTTGGCTGAAGTTGGCACCTCTGGTAGCAGCATTCTCATAATCCCAGTCTATACATTACAGTGTACTTGAAGGAACCAGTAATTGACCCTGTTTGAGACCTTCACCCTCAGGCTGTGGTAATCTGCATTCATAATTTCTAAGAGCTTAGAGACGGAATCTGTTTTTTAAAAATGGCTGCATGACAAACTTGATTTAGGCGGCTCCCAGCTTGCTGTTTTGCCTCCCACCTACAAGGTTGTGGGTTTGCATCCCACCCTTGCTGTGTGTGTGGGGGGTTTAGATCTTCTGTCCAAGTTGTGTGGGTCTCCTCCAAGTATGGTGAGATACACATAGTGGGTGTGTTAGTGCCTCTACACTGCATTGTGGGGGGGGGGGGGGATGTGGGTGGGCACATGCCCTGTGATGTTCTGGCAGCCATGCCAGGGTGTGCCCGCTGCTTCCTGCAGTCGCCTCCAGGCTCCCCACGCCCCCCCTGCACTCCATCTGTTCACAGATGGATAGATGTGTGCTTAAAGTAGCACTTTAATCTCTCTTCTGTTATTTGGCATCTCATATTTTAAATAGATTGATTGTATTAAAAATGATGCTTTGAATAGCTCATATTACATGTTTATAATTGTGTATTGCTTCTGATAAAATTAACTTACTAATATGTATTTATTGGACAATAAGCTTTAACAGAGATCCATCCGTTTGTCCATTTTGACTTTAAAACAGAGCTGCTGTTTTTAATACCCATGTTTTAATTGTGCTGACCCCACATCTGCAATTTGGAAAGACACTCTGAGCTTAACCTGCCCCTGAGGACCTCTGGATTGTCCATTGCCAGCTCAGCCCATTCCAGGAGCAGTGATGTTGGTACAGATGGTGCCTGTAACTTCCTTGAAAACTCCACGGGTCGGTCCATCCCCCTGTGGGGATGGTGCATGCCGGCGCCTCCCTGACACGCACCTCGGGCACGCAGCCAAGCAACCGGGACGCTGCGCATCGCATTTCCAGCGTGTCCGTACACCTGGAGCGTACACAGCAGCTCCCGCTGAGTCCACCCTCGTGGACAGCGTGCCTGTCGCCAGTCACAGATCCCCCCCTTCTGCCTTCCCGTTAGTACACCCTTCCCGTCTCACATCGCTTGGCAGAAAGATGTTTTGAGTTCATTTGCTGCTGATTGCCTAGAATGTAATCCAACGGCACTCCGGCGGCGTTTCTGTATTCTTTCCTCTCGGCTCGTTCCCGCAGACAGTCGCCACGCTAAGGTAAGGTGAGCCCTTCTCTTCGATTTCTCCCCCCCAGCCCCCTGGCAGCCTCATCCTGTCAGGCGAGCAGTGTGCGCTGTACTGAAGCAAACCCCGCGTGTGCTGATGCTGCCTGTGCCCTCCCAGCATGCCGTCGGGACACAGCACCTGGGGGGGGCTAAGGAGGCGGTGCGCACGGGTCCGGGGAACAGTGGGGCAGGCGTGGCTCGTGGATATCAGCGCTTTAGAGGCACTTATGCTTTTTGGGAGAAAGGTGCTCCTTAGCTGGCTTATTCCAACACTCAGCATCGCAGTGACCCGACGCCAGCTCCAGCATCGTCTGCCCTCGGACACGTGCCCCGAGGGACCTCGAGGCAGAGCACGACGCCATCTGCTGGAGGCCCTCAGGTCGCACAGGCCAAATGACTTACAGTTTATGGTTCTGGTTTCCTTGGTACACCTGATTGCAGAGTTTGGAAGGAGCTGGAGCGGTGGCATGATTAGGGGTAAGAGTGTGACCAAACAGCCAGCCCTGTAAAAGCTGCGAGGGGGGGGCAGGCTTGGTTAGGGTGCTGGTGCTGGGTTGCAGGAGAGCAGGTACTGTACGTAGTGTGTCCAAGGCTGCCTTCCTTATCACCACTAGAGCGTAGCGTGCAATTCTTCACGGTGTTGCAGAGATGTTCGGAAAAACGACGCACTTCAGCTGAGCTAGATTGCTGGGGAGTGCAAGAGGAGCTATCATCTCACACACACACACACACACACACACACACACACACACACACACACACACGGGCTGCATGCAGTGATGCTAACCGTCTCTGTCATTCATTCTGTAAGTAACGGCAATTCGGTAAATTCCCACAGCCAGGCTGGTGGGGTGTCTGCCCAATCTCACTGGTGTCATTTGCATGACGCTTTCATGTGCTAGTCTATGAATTATTCTTTGCATTGCCATAGGAAAGGACAAAAAACCCCATAAAAATATAGCTTCTTTTCTGCTTTATTTGTAAACATTTCTCTAGCCTGCATGTAGTTCCTGTTATCACACCTAAGTACAAGTGCTGTAGTGCTGCACTGTAGCCAGTAAGAACGCGAAGTCCTGTGTTTTGATGTTAAATGTTTTACAACTATCTGGTAGGACCACTTTTGTTAAAATATCCCGATTTCGAGAGCTGGTAGTGTTGAGAATACTGTTCAAAGCCTGAATGTATCTCCTGTTCAATACAGTAACACAGTCACTCTTTAATGATGTTTTTGATTTATAAATTCGTCACACTGCAATATTGCGAGGCTCTTTATTCTCTGTAAAGGTCTGTTCTTTTATTTAACATATTGTGCAAGTCTGTTTTTTTTCTAATAACAACGAGTCTATAAAGTCAAATTGCTTTATATTCTTGCAGAATGTTAGACTTATTGGTTCCAATGGAGAAACTTCAGGTCGAGTAAGTAAAACTGTAGCCATAATCATGTTACCAAGAGATCCTGGTACTGAGGTGAGAAATTTAATAAAGACAGTGCTATTATTATATACAGCTCTAGACATAGCAGTTGGTAGGAACAATAAAGATGAATTTATCTTGTGGCCAGACATGCGACATTTCTCTGATGTTTTGTGTACCTCTCACCAGAGATGCCAAGCAGAGATAAATCATGATATGGAGATAAGATCTGTGTCCTGAGCTGGAGCCGCTAATGATGCTCTGGAGATTTCGCAGGAATAAAGACTCATTCCTATCAGGGCAGACAGCCAAGCATCATTCAAGATGAGGACCTCATTTAGGGGGGGGTTCCTTAAACCCTCACGTGACCTGCATCCCACCCAAAGCAGTTCCCAAGCTCCTTTTCACTCTCGCCTTTATTGTGCATCCAGATCCCGTTGCCTTTCGGTTGGCAATCCCGTGAAACAAAAGATGTTTGGTCCTCCTTGTGAAAATCCACAACCACACTCCCGCTCACCGTGTGCGTGATTAATCTCGCTTATTGTACTGCTTGTAGAAAAGCAAAAAAAAAAGACGAAAAATTTCAATGGAGACCTGCCAATTTAGCCATTAATATCGGTCCTTCTCTCACAGTAATGTTTCTGCCAAGTCTTCCCCTGTACTGACGTATTAGTCTGCAGCCAAGTCAGACGGCACTTAGCGCGAGCGGCCTTTTGTGTCATAGAGGATGTTATGCACTCAAGTCTAATTAAAATCACCGTTCATCTTGTGTCCATACTCTGCAGACCGATCAATTTGTCCTGACATCCTATATTAAGCCCCAGTGAAATGACGAATGTAAAAAAACACGCAGTCATTGTATAGCTAGCTATGAAAGACAGAAGGCTAGCTTGTTTGTTGTGAAGATCAAATAGATTGGCTTTTTGAAGGCTAATAATGGACAGACCCCTTATGATTAAAAAAAGAAACTCTCTTAATTCCAGATTAAGGCTTTCCTGCATCTTTTTATTTGTACAATAACTGTTGCAAATAACAACACTGAATTTAAACTGGCCAATAATAATTTAGGTTTGGATATTGTGTCACAATACATTGAAGACAAGACAGGACTGGACTGGACTTTATTGATCCCACACTGGGGAAATTTATTTGTTACATCAGCAAAAGGCAATAGGAAACACTGACCAAAAGATACTATAACAAATAGAAATAAATAAGGAAATTAGTGCACACAATTACACAATTACACAGATGGATGACCCAAATACACATATAGATATATATATAGATATGCATCGAGTGATATAGATATAAGAATACAGTTACATATTTACGCAGTGGATATTACACAATGTACAGAACAGTCATATAATGAATGAACTTTAGGTGACTGAGGGAGTCCTTTCTTAGGACTGGTGGTGTGTCTTCGGGAGAAATTTATGCTTAAAGCAAAGCAGTTTATTGTATAATCATACTACTTATCCACTACGTTTCCCAATAAACCCAAGAATGATATTAATTATGGCATGTGGTATGGTACGTAATACTAACGTTTCATTCTTGGTTGGCCTTCCAAATTTATATGAAGCCTTCTCAAGTTAAAAGGGCAGCTCACCTCAAAATTGTAAAATATATGTTTTAGAGGGGCTTTAGAGGTATCTGTCCATCTAGGTCGTTCTGCTGGGAGTCGCCTAGTTTTGGAGATGTCTGCTGTAGAAATCACTGTGCAGAAGATACGAGCACACCAGCGATATGATGTTCAGTAGAAGAATATAGTTCCTACATTAAACTGCTCGCTATAAACTCTGTGGATTATCTTCAATAACCGGGTCATGATTGCTGCTAAGAGACATCGCTGTTGGATTTTTAAAATGTATTTTTTGCCGCTTTAATCACCACAGAAAGAATGCCATTCAGTCCCATTATATTCGAGAGAAGCCCGACATTTCTACGACCGATTTCTCCAAAACTAGGCAATTCCCAGCAGTACAGCCTAGATGTTGTTAGATGATTGATAGCACCAAAGCCTGTCTAAAAAATATCTTTTTCAGTTTTGTGATGAACTGCCCCTTAATCCTGGTTATCTGTCTCATGTTTAATCAGGGTCAGGTATTGCCAAGCCAATCTTGATCGAGGCGGCCATGTAAATTTAAAGCTGCTTCGCATAATACTTGAGCGCACTCTAAGCAGCATTGATCTGTCGAAGCGTGGCATTGACCCCTGTATTGTATTGTAAAATATAACTTAAGTGTTGTATACCTTTAAAACGAAGGAGGAACTCTTTTTCATGCCTCATTTATTGATTTCTTGTTGACACCCATCCTCCCTCTGTTCATTGTCCCCATGCTTATGTACAGCTAGTCCCTTTCTCAATATTTAACTAGCTAATATTGCCAGAGGCTTCATTTAGTTCATTGTTTACTCTTGGACACAGCTCGTTGTCCTCTTGAGGATGGAGTATTATGGACTATTTAGTTCCATCATGCTGTCGCGAGTAAGCTCACTTACATTATTGTCTCGTTCATTTCTTTCTGGTGATACATTACCAGTATGCTAATTGTACTCTTGTTGTGGTGCAACTCTGAACAAGGTTAAGATGTAAAATATTACATTGATAAATCTATTGAAGTTTTCCTTGGTCTTTAGGGCTTGCATGGTCTCACCCATAGCATTTATGGGTTCTTTGTTGCGGGGGAGAGTTTGACTATTAAGTGTGAATTTGGTGGGGGGTGGGGGGAGTTCCTCACATTGTTGTTCATGTATGTGTTTGGCACTAACACTAATTAAGGATAAGAAAGAGGGCTGAGACTCCCAAGTGCCAATGTCCGATGGCTCACGGATTAATTGCAGGGAGTGTTATCTGCTCCCTGACCTGTGTCCTTCTGGCCACAACGGAAGCTTCCGGAAAGCCATGGGGATGCTGATTATGGAACATTCCATTAAATGGAACACGGTATGCTTTTCGATAAACTTTGAAGCAGAAGGTGGCTTTTTCTATTTATTGCAGATAGACTGCGGTGACACGCAGGCAAGCTGGCTTCTCCGCAGAAGGCAGAGCGATCTCAGTATCCGGTTTTCACATAATGCCGCGTTTTGTGACTCGAAAGTCATTTAGTGGCATAATGGTCAGTATTAAGTGTCCTCTTTCAAAGAGGCATGGCCATGCTCACTGAGTACAGTAGACCTCTGAATGTTTTGACCGGTGGATACAATAGTAACCTAGTCATTTATGCAAATTGCATAAATAAATTGCATCCATTGCATTTTTGATTCAGCAACCGACTCCTTTGGGAAATCACTCCAGTGAAAGCTTGTTTATGAAGGTTACCGCAGTGAGTTATCCTATTGTTTTGCCAGTGTTTCAGTTTGCCTCTCCTTGCATTGTTTTTTTTTTTTGTTTTGTTTATTTCAGCTTCGAACTTCAGGCCTCATTGGTTTTGTGGAACAGCAACGATGTTGGTTTTTTTTTTTTACATTATAAAGTTTCAAGATTACGTTTTTTTTCCAGGGCGCACCAGTAAGTAACCATGCAAATTCCATCCAGGTTTAGGAACAAAATAGGTCTGAAAGTCAAAAACACTTCAGCATGAGTCATTGTTGGAGGTACCAGTGATGGGATGTGGCGGTTTCTATGTGTTCCCTGTCAGTCACAGTTCAGTTTACCTGACCTCTGTCTCTGGTGCATGGATTTTCCTTCCAAATCAGATGTTTTTTAGGGAATTGATACATCAGGCAGATTGATTTAAGCACGGTTCTTATTTTGGCAGTCTTTGAACGGTTTCCATCCGTGCTTGAAAGAGAGAAAATGGAGATGAAGCAAGCAGATGATGCATAGCGGGAGATGAGCTGTGTCTTTAAAGTGCACTTGTCCAGAGTGGCAAGGTCACTGCATTTAGATACGGTGAAGAAGGGTAATTAGGATTCCAGCTCCATGACTGGGCTAGGCTTGGTTTTCACCTTGATTGAAATGTAGCTAAATATTTAATCTGTTGAGGTGGCAACGGGCGCAGCACAAGCCCACTTCGAGGCTGCTCACAGTTCTCCTCCTGATCTCCATGGAGTGGCCGGTAGGTACTGTGCATTTAGGGGCTTGTTTTGTTTTTATAGAGTAAATCATTATAACCTCCTGGGTGGAGGTGATTCACGGTTTGGACACAGAAGAAGGGTTATTATGTTACAGAGTAAGCAGTGGGCAGGTATCCACTCCCGTTCCCCTGTCATTGGAAAACAGTTTGAAGATGGAGTAGGTCTGTGTATTCGTTAATTTATGTCTGTTTGTATTCGTTAATTTGTACCGGTGCCCCTCATTTTGTCAGATATGTGTCACGAAGATGTCCACACGGAGCTGCCAGGGAACGGACTCGGTCATCAAGCCCCTGGACACCATCCCTGAGGACAGGAAGGTGCGGGTGCATCGAACCCAGAGCGGCTTTGACGCCTTCGAGAAACCAGCCAGCCAGGTCAAGAGGGTCCACTCGGAAAACAATGCCTGCATCACCTCCAGGGGACCGCCGTCGAGCAAGGAGTCTCCCAAGCTCCGGCGCCACTCGAACCCCAGCTCGGTACGTGTCCTATGCCCGCAGGACGAGGGTGTGCCTGGGGGTTCTGGGATACGATGGACTGGCGTGACTTAACACTGTACCAACCTCTTGTTTACACAGTCAGCATTTGTACAGCATTTGATTATGGATTAGTTTTCAAACTAACTATTCCTCATTGTCTCAAGTAGAAGAGGATGCCTGGTTTGCATGCCTCTAGGGGGCGCCCTGCCTGAATTTCATAGTCGCTTTCCAGCTAACAGCCCAGCACTTTAGCTAATGTTATGTGAAGGTCTTACCAAAGTTGGCAGAGAACGTTCCTATTATAACATTAATGGAATGTTATTTAAACATATTATAATTTAATAATGGTTGACAATGTTAGCATTATTTATTACCCAAACATAATTTCATAATTTTAATGCAATTAAATTAGAAAAATATTGTTTTATGATAAAAGATATATAAATAAGTACATTTTATATATATATTCCATGTGTGCGGAGTTTGCGTGTTCTCCCCGTGTCGTCGTGGGTTTTCCTTCGGGTACTCCGGTTTCCCCCCACAGTCCAAAAACATGCTGAGGCTGATTGGAGTTGCCAAATTGCCCGTAGGTATGCATATGTGTGTGAATGGTGTGTGAGTGTGCCCAGTGATGGGTTGGCGCCCCATCCTGGGTTGTTCCCTGCCTTGCGCCCGCAGCCTCCGGGATTGGTTCCGGACCCCCCCGTGACCCCAAATGGGATACGCGGTTACAGAAAATGGATGGATGGATATATGTATATGTAGATAGATAGCTAGATACACACACACACATAGAGCCATGGAAAAAAGTAAGAGACCACAGCACAATTTTTTGTTTCACTCATTTCTCAATTTATAGGTACCATGTTGACCCAAATATAAGACGGGTTCTTTTTTTCCTCAAAACACATCTGAAAATGTGGTGTCACCAAAGATGATATTTTGTAATGCGTGTTTTGACTTACTGTAATATAGATTTGCCGTGAGATTTCTTGCGTGAGAGCCGTAAAGCGTGAGAGTCACGCCAGATGCGTGAGATCTGGCAGCCCTGGCAGTGTGCGTGTTTAGCGTGTGTCCCTGACTGTCCTGTAAATTGTTGGCTTCCCTGGCTGTGCTGCTGTTGGTATTAAACTGAGAGCGGCTGTTAATAAAGACAGTAGCATTCATGAGCTGTCATATCATTTATTAATATGGCTCAGTCTTTCTCCGCAATATGTTTCCCCCCCTCCCACATGTGGGTCTGCTGAATCTAATACATTCTGCGCCCTCAAGGGTTGTGGAGTTTGGAATATTCATTATCTAACCCCCCCCCCCAAATAATACATTT
>JAAGVU020000045.1:7914358-7980002 GCA_011763525.2 Mormyrus iriodes | reverse complement strand
AATCGGAAAGGGGCTTCATCAGAGAAAATGACTTTACCCCAGTCCTCAGCAGTCCAATCCCTGTACTTTTTGCAGAAGATCAGCCTGTCCCCGATGTGTTTCTTGGAGAGAAGTGGCTTCTTTGCTGCCCTTCTTGACACCAGGCAATCCTCCAAAAGTCTTTGCCTCACTGTGTGTGCAGATGCACTCACACCTACCTGCTGCCATTCCTGAGCAACCTCTGCACTGGTGGCACCCCGATCCCACAGCTGAATCATCTTTAGGAGATGGCTGCAATGATGGCTGCACGTGTTTCCTTGCAGGTAACCATGGTTACCAGAGGAAGAACAATGATTTCAAGCATCACCCTCCTTTTAAAGTATCCAGGCTGCTATTCTAACTCAATCAGCATGACAGAATGAGCTCCAGCCTTGTGCTCGTCAACACTCTCACCTGTGTTAACGAGAAGATTACTGAAATGATCTCAGCAGGTCCTTTTATGGCAGGGATGAAATGCAGTGGAAATTGTTTTTTTTTTTGGATTAACTTCATTTTCATGGTAAAGAGGGACTTTGCAATTCATCTGATCACTCTTCATAACATTCTGGAGTGTATGCGAAGTGCCATCATACAGACTGAAGCAGCAAACTTTGTGAAAACCAATACTTGTGTCATTCTCAAATCTTTTGGCCACGACTATAATAAACGTTTACCAGGCTTGTGGAACAGGCTGTCAACTAAATTGTCGAAACTGGAAAATATCTTTCCAGGTATCAAGTTCAACATCCCTTATCTAATTCAAGCATCCTTTCCCTCTACTGTCATTTCCAATCAGCTTTTGGGAGAAAGGATGAGTACAAGGTCCTGAGTTTCCAAGCACATTCTGAGCACAGTAGTCAATAGTCTACTTTCTATGATTAGTCAAACAGGCATTGCAACAGTTGCCTGACACAACCTGACTCAGTCCCTCTCATAGGCTTCTCTCAGTCTCTTTTCTCTTCAGCCATTCTCCTTCGGTATCCCTACTACCACACGTTACAAGGAGCTGACTCCAACACTTCTAACCAGTAGTTTACTGGTTCAAGACCTAAATGCCTTCTGGAACACTGACTAAGAATTTAATCAATAAAATATCTCTGCTTTAAAAACAATATTTAATGACAAAACAATGATACACTTACTCATTGCGTGAAATCTATAAAAGGAGAATATCACCACCATAAGTCGAGGTTGGGGGTTGCTATTGGGAGACATACAAACATGCTGTCATAATATTCTTAGGATGCCTTCCTAATATTGCATTTCACCCCCTTTTGTCCTAAGAACAGCCTTGTTTTATCAAAGCATGAAATCAACAAGGTGAAGGAAGAATTCTACAAGCATGATGGCTCATGCTGACACTGTGCTTCCCTTAGTTATGTCAAGTTGCCTGGCAATTGATTTTTCCATTGAATTGCTCATTCCATTTTGTCTGACAAGATGTTCAATTAGTAACTGGGCAGGTCATTACATTATGTTAAATTCACTATCATGTTTACGAAACCTTTCTTTGACAATCTCAAGCGTGCCGCATGGCATATCATCTTGCTGAAAAAAATCCATCTGCAAATATTCTACTGACATGAAGGAATGCACCAGATAGGCATTGACATTCATATGTCCCGTGGCATTCAAACATGGCTTAATTTTTAGCAAAGGGCCCATTGTTCAATAAAACGATAACAGTACAGTACCACCAGCCAGCAATGTTGACCTCTGCTATGAAGGACACATGCAGTTATTTTTGCAATACCATAGTCAGACTAGACAATTGTGCATTCCTTTATGGGTCTGTGAGCACTAATGTTTCTCTGGACTGTCATTTCACTAACTGTAGACTGTCAGCCTTGTGTGAGCATCCTTTCACCTCTTTCATCATTGAACCATTTTTACCCACGGTCCTGCCAATCCTGATACCCACACAACAGTACTGACTCAAAAAATCAAGCTGCATTGCATTTCTTGACATGTTCAGACCAACACACCAACTTTTAAAAGGCATTTAAATCAATTCAGGATTACAGCATTCACTTGGTCAGTCTATTTCCAGGGAAGACCAGCTTCCGTATTGTTGTGTAAATTCTATGTAGTTTCTTAATTTTTTTCAACTCTGTTTATCAAATCACCATTTATTTTAGTAAACCCAAATAAAAACGCATGTGTCCTTCCATTTTAATCCAACAAACGACCTTTGCATCATTTTTCACTTTGATGAAAATGGGTATGAGAATTACACATACCTTTCAATGTTTTCCCCTGGTAGCAAGAAAATTATGATTCAGAGTGTTGTCTCATGAGCTGTAACTTCACCTGTACATCAGATGGGGAAACTATGTGAGGCTGATATTTATTCTCAACAGCTCTGTTTTCAACACCATAGCTCCCTCTAGGCTGGTCACCAAACTCAAAGAGCTGGGACTGAGCTCCTCCTCCTGTGACTGAGTTCTCAGCTTTCTGTCTGGTAGATCACAGGTGGTGAGGGTTGGTTGCTCCACCTCTAACAGCCCGTTGCTTTACTCCCTATACATACATGACTGTACAGCGGTGCACAGCTCCAACAATATTGTGAAACTAACAAAATGGACCTGAATTTCTCTAAGACCAAGAAGATGGTCATGGACATCAGGATGGAGCAGCAGAGAAAGTACATACCTCTCAAGATTTTTGGGACTGTGTTGGAGAGAGTTAACATCTCCAGGTACCTCAGAGTACATTTCTGTGCGGATGTGACAGGGACAACCCATTCGTCCAACCTGGTGCAGAGAGCTAGGCAGCGACTGTATCACCTAAGGCAGCTGAGGAAATTCAAAATCTCCACTGTGCTGCAAAAAAATCTTCTACAGTGCTTCTGTGGCATCTGTGCTTTCTGGGAGCAACACTGACTGGTATGGCAACTGTAGCTCTGAGGACTGCAGACCCCCGCAGAGGGTGATACAGTGCGCTGAGAGAATCACCAGGACAAAACTGCCCAACCTGTAGGACATCTACATCCAACAGTGTGGGTCTATGGCATTACGTATCATCAGAAACACTCACCACCCATGCTACACACTGTTCCACTGGCTGTACTGAGATAGGTGCCTCTGGAGCCTTATGGCTGGGAATGGAAGGCTGAGGAGAAGATTCTACCCCCAGACCACTGGGATCATTACCACCACTAATTAAAAACTAAAATAAGCTATGACTGCAACCTGCATTTTAAATATTTTTTGATATAACCTTTATTTTTACCTTTATATACTTTTTATATGTTTCTGTATTTTTAATACTTATTCTGTTAATTAATGCTATTTAATTTTGTTATCCTGTTACCATGTTTATTGCACAGCGATTTCTTTTCACTGCTGGTGTTTCATTACATGTGACAAATACAACTCTTGAATTTTACATCAAATATCAATCTTCCCAATTGCTAAGTTGTTTTATTTCACAAAGTTTCCGTACAAACAAAAAAGATACCACCATAACGATAATAGAAATGATAGGGCAAGAGGAAAATCCACTTTTCGATCTTTCAGCTTATAAAAATGTATTATTATTAAAATTATCCTTTCGCAAAACGTACTACATTTCCCATAAAACATCAATGCATAGCTTCCTTTACCCAAAGCCTGCTGGGAGTATAGTTTATTTCTCTCTTTTCAGCTTAAGACGAGAGGCCTGCAAACTACATCCCCCATATTTATTCAAAATTCTCACGAGCTGATGCGTCGCCGCACTATTGCCAGCGAGTTGGTTGTTGTTAAAATAATCGTTTTGGTTGCTGCAGAACGGCTGTTGATAGTGTTTCGGTTGTTAAATTCCACGACGAAATCTTGTAGGATCCAGTAGATCATAAGCCTTTTCAGTCGAGTTAAATTATCGCTTCCAACAAAGCATTGGCAATGGAAAGCGAAAATGACTTTGAGGTTCCGACGGCTGCTGCCAAAATAGAAAAGTCGAAAAAGGGTACAGTTTAAAAAAAGTTAAACCGATACTGTAATAACTGAGAACATTAGCCGCCTGACTTACTCATCATGATTTATATCTTGTCTGTGTGCTATATTTTCATATTTCTTTATGTATTTTAATATGTCTTGCTAAATGGTTAGCGTTAGCTATTTTTTAAAGTAAACTGCCTTTCGTATTTCTGAAAACTAACAACTCCCCTTATTTTGCAACCTGTCATGTTTAAATATCCAACAAAACAAAGTGTCGAAGGGTTGAATATCCAGCAAGTTGAAATGTATAATTTAATTTTAAATGTATAATTGCTCTAATAAACCACTATCCTTCTCCATCTCCACCCTCTTTTCAGAATTTGTCTGGACTCAACAGGCCACTTGGCTGCTGGTGCGAACACGGCTGTCCATGGACAGCGAGTTCAGCCGGCCTGTTTGTAAAATGAAGAAACTGTGGGCGACCGTGGCCGAAAGGGTGACCGCTAAGCTGAGAGAGTCGGGGGAGGATGTCACAGTGAAGTCCTACGAATGCGACAGCAAGTGGAGGAACATGCTGTCGACTTACAGGAAGAATGCAGAAAGGGTCAAGAGGCGAGGGGCTCAGATTGTTCACTGGGAGTTTTTTCAGGCTATGCATGACGTCCTGGGGAAAACCAGTGATGAGTTGGATGGACAGAGAGATGACAAACTGAATGGAAAGTTAGCCACGGTTATGGCCAGTAAAAAATTTACTCCTATCCTTCCCAGTCCTCCTTTAACTGCTGCCCCGCTGTCTACAAAGCCTACTCAGGATGTTCTACAGTTATACCTAGAATTGCAAGAGAGAAAGATGGATCTCTGGATTCAACAGAAGGCTCTGGAAGAGAGAAAGATAGAAGCTATTAATAATCTGGCCAAAGCCATCTCTAGCTTAGCCGAAGACCGGAGTTCCCAGTATGTTACAGAAAGCAGTGGCTAAGTGGGTATACAGAGCTGGGTTGAGTTTCTCAAATAACCAAAAAAAGCAGTTTTGAACATTGAGGTGTTATCAGGTAATTTCTGTAAATAATCCATATAGATTAAGGTTATAGATAAGGCTACTTCTGCTTACTAAGGCTAAAAGCCTCATGAAATCACATACACATATATGTGTATGCATATATAATATAATTATATATGTGGTCTTTTATGTGCCAGTCTTAAAAAAAATCATTGTAAGTAATGCAATGGGAAATAGGATTTCCTAGGTAGACTCAGTACTTTATTTTGATGCATTTAGAAAATGTCCTTTTTTACTTGGAGAAATTTACTCATTGTCATTTAACTAACACAGTAGAGGGAACGGCTACAATTTAAGGGCGTTCCCTGGGATTTCAACCCACAACCATTACATTGTTACCTCAGTGCTCTAATTTTGCGTTTCACAAGTTACAATACAAGTATATAGTACAATACAAATCAACTATATTTCCTCCCATTCAGCTGTGCACTTCTAAGAAAAGTAATTAGCAATGGTATTATTTTCTCTATCATGGATTTGACATCTTAAATGTGTGGCTGAAAAGGGCTACATATTGCATGTTTCCTTAGTTTATAAACTGAGTGTGAAATGAGGACCATGCAGAAATTTTGGGAAAAGATGTTTACATTTCAAGCCCCCAAAAAGTATGCATTTTACCCTTTAATAAACTTTTTTAAAAATATAAGAATCTTGATGAGTACCTTTTAACATGACGTCTCATTTTCTCTTATGTTTCCTATGCATTTTTATATTATCAGCCTTTCGTGTCAAGTTGTAGTTCCATAATTCCATGGGGTAAATCTCTCATTGCCTTCCATTCACTTAACCAGACCTCCTTTCATTCCCTCTAACACTGGAACCCATTAACAGATTGGAAAAGCTGTCTCACCCTGCCAAAAATGTGCTCTATGAAGGTAATGAAGACCACAATGCGTGCCCTCTCACATTTCATCATGTCCAGGTATTGCAGCCTTTGAAGTCAAGATGTAACCCATTTTAGAACATGACTGGTGTGTGTTAGACCATAGGGTCAGTGTCTGGCCATAGAGGTAACATCAACCCAGGCACTAAGTAGTGGTGATATATTTTAGTTTGCTGCTGCAGCCTCTATTTTAAAGCACTGTCAGTATCTGAGGCCTTGCAGATCTTACAGTGCGTGTATTTTCTTTCACTGCCACATTCTAGTTGGAAAATAAAAATCAGCTTTTTCAAAAAATTTTTCTATTTCCTTAATTTTCTACTTCTACTGAAGATCTAAACAACTTTCAGTTGAACGTTTTTATTGTCAATATGTATACACAGTTTTTGCTAAAATCAACATGAACATGATTGGAACAATATTTAGATTTTCAAAATATTGTATAATAAATTTTAATATTGATTTTTGGTGGCTAGCCTCCCTGTTTGGCAAATTTTCTCCATAGCAGTCCAGTCGCCAGTCAGTGAATTGTATTGTAATATATATTCAGGCACAAGAAAAATTAAGAAACCACAGCACAATTTTTTGTTTCACTGATTTCTCAATGTATGGGCGTGTGTCTGTGAATATTATATATATTTTTTTGCAAACTGTATCCTGGTTTTTTCCTGTTTCTCCTTAATGAAGCGCTTCTTCCTTGCTTTATGAGACTTCAGTCCTGTTTCTAGGAGCCTGATACAAACTGTCCTAGCAGTGCACTTCACACCTGCACTTAATGTTTCCCATTCCTTTTGAAAGTCACTGGATGTCATCCTGCGATTAATGAGAAGCTGTCTGATAAGTTGACGGTCATCCCTGGCATTAAAAAGTCGCTTCCACCCTTTACCTGGGTGGTTTATGGTAATTCTCCTGCGTCACCTTATTCTTGTGTATGGTGGTCTTAGAAATGATGAACTTGGAAGCCACCGGCTGCTCAGTGTAGCCTTCTGCCAGCTGAACTATGGTTAACCCTTACCCAGACTTAACCTTAACCATAAGTATCCTAACAAAATACAAGGTTTTTGGCTATTTCAGTTTTTGTATTGCATTCACAGATTTTTATAAATGAGTAAGGTTTATATTGTAGGGACCTGAAAAATGTCCCCACAAGCTAAATAATAACAGGTTTTACCACATTTGGTTCCCATTGTGTTCTATGCAGTGGTCAGTATCTGCCAAAAGTGGTTGGCCAGCCAGTGTACCGGTGACAGGGTGATGGGCACCCAAGGCTCATTGATGCATGTGGGGAGTGAAGGCTAACCCCTTATGTGAACTTAAAGGATCTGCTGCTAACATACAGCTGCGGAAAAAATTAAGAAACCACTCAAAATTTTTAAACAAATCTGCAATTTTAAATCCTGGTTTAGGGTTACCATAGTTAGGATTATGGTTATGCTCATTGAAATGAATGGAGAGCCCCCACAATGATAGGAATATATAAACTGTGTATGTGCTTTGCCCCCATTGTCTGTCCTGCCTACTGCCGCTTTGCCGCCAGTGCCCATTGTCCTGCTTGCTTCACCAGCTTTGAATTCCCCAGAATTGCTTCCTGAGACCAGTTCACCAGCTGCTTCTCCGCAGCTTGGCTCCCGTGCAGTATCTTGGGAATCTGTCTCACCAACGGCCGCCTCACCTGTGGCTGTCTCGCCAGCAAGAACAGCGGAAAAACATCCAAAGGATGCCCTGCTAGAGGATCTGGAGTGGGATTCTATGAGCATTGCTCTAGGTTTAACCCCACTGACCCCCACTCTAATCCCGTGATCACAGTTGGCCAGCTGCAGGTTACAGGTCTGGGCATACATCTCTCAGATTCCATACAGCCATCGACATCGTAGACTGTGTCAGTGACAATCTGGTTGACTCTCCATATCCTGGAGAGAATGCCGAGGACACAGACTCCGTTTGTGCTACCGGGGCTTCCTTCGAGTCAACCAATCAACATCCACCCATCCATCTAAGAATGCTGAGAAGCTGGTACTTTCAGCTCCTTCCGCATCCAACCCACCCACCGCTGCACCTCGACCCAGCTGTATCCCGACCATCCACGTCTGCCAGACACACAGCAGGCCACACTCTTTGGCCTTCATTTCAGACCCCAAGACCTTATGGACTACGTTTAGGTTCTGTGCTTCCTTGTTTTGTTCCTGTTCCGTCTGAATTTTCCTTCATGTCTCAGCCTTTTCTTTACCCAAATCTGTCTCGGTCAATGGTTAAAAAGGAGCCGATATTTAGTGCCAATAATTCCCATGACCCATATTGCTTTGCACATCCCCGCACCATACAATTAAAGAAATGTCTGCTGCGTGGAATTATTTTAATGGCATTTGAAATGTATTTCATAATCATTGCTCTGCTAAAATTTCATGTGGAGGATCTACTAATAAACATCATATAATAAAAATCAACACAACAAATTTCATTGCTCACCTTAAGGCGAGACAGTGAAGAGCATGAAGTGTTTCTGAAAAACAAATCCGTTGCAATAAAGAAGGCTGCAGTACTGCTGAATAACACAAGTCCATCTGTAGCGCAAGCGTTTGATAGCAAAATAAAATTGAATGCAGACTGTGCGAAATCAAAAGATAACGGTCAGAAAATTATAAAGTATATCACACTTGATGGTCAGCCCTTCTCTGTTATGAATGTTATAAATATATATGATGTATACAGTTATAAAAGATAGTGCTCTGGGACTGTTGTAATACGTCAGAGTGTTTTCTTACCAAAAAATAAATACTTTTATTAAATACTTAAATACTTTTATTTTTTTAGTGTTTTTTTTTTTTTTTACTTTTATTACTAAAAATAAATACTCAAATTTTTGTGTGGGCTCACCACCTGCAGGGGGAGGCATAGGGGTCGGGTGCAATGAAGATTAGGTAGTGGTCAAAAGCAAGGGCTTCAACGGACCGATTGTTGGCTATTGAAACTAGCTCTTGGTACATGGAATGTAACCTCTCTGGTGGGGAAGGAGCCTGAGCTGGTGCGGGAGGTAGAGAGATACCAACTAGATATAGTCAGGCTCACCTCAATGCACGGCTTGGACTCTGGAGCCAAACTCCTGGAGAGGGGCTGGACTCTATTGGTCGGTCTCGAATAGGATCTGGCAAACCGTCAGGTATAATGCTATCTATAGCAGGGATGGAGGGCTGCTGACCTCAACTGGGGATATAGTCAGGTGGTGGAAGGAATATTTCGAGGATCTCCTAAATCCCACTGATATGCCTTCCTTGGAGGAAGTAGAGCTAGAAGGCTCGGAGGAGGATTTGCCCATCTCTGGGGCTGAGGTCGCTGAGGTAGTCAAACAACTACTCGGTGGCGGAGCTCTGAGAGTGGATGAGATTTGCCATGAGTTCTTGAAAGCTCAGCAGGATGCTGTTGGGCTGTCCTGACTGACACGTCTCTTCAACATTGCATGGACGCCGGGGACAGTGCCTTTGGATTGGCAGACTGGGGTGGTGGTCCCAATCTTTAAGAAAGGGGACCGGAGGATGTGTTCCAATTTTAGGGCGATCACACTCCTCAACCTCCTTGGGAAGGTCTGTGCCGGGGTACTGGGGAGGACGGTCTGTCCGTCGGTCGAACCTCGGACCCAGGAGGAACAATGCGGATTCCGTCCTGGTCGCGGAACACTGGACCATCTCTTCACCCTCACAAAGATACTGGAGGGTTCATGGGAGTTTGCCCAACCAGTCTACATGTGTTTTGTGGACTTGGAAAAGGCATACGACCGAGTCCTGTGGGGGGTGCTCCAGGAGTATGGGGTACGGGGTCCGTTGTTTCGGCTATCAGGTCCCTGTACAAACAGAGTGAGAGTTTGGTTCGCATTGCCAGCAGTAAGTCAGACTCGTTCTCAGTGGGTGTTGGGCTCCACCAGGGCTGCCCTTTGTCACCAGTTCTGTTCACAACTTTTACGGACCGAATATCTAGGCGTAGCCAAGGGGTGGAGGCAGTACAGTTCGGGGGCCTCAGGATCGCGTCTTTGCTATTTGAAGATGATGTGGTCCTGTTGGCGTCATCAGGCTGTGACCGGCAGCATACGCTGGGGCAGTTTGCAGCTGAGTGTGAGGAGCCCAGGATGTGGATTAGCACCTCCAAATCTGAGGTCATCGTTCTCGACCGGAAAAGGGTGGATTGCCCTCTTCTGGTGGGGGATGGGTTACTGCCTCAAGCGGAGGAGTTCAAGTATCTCGGAGTCTTGTTCACAAGTGATGGAAAAAGGGAGCTAGAGATTGACAGACAGATTGGTGCAGCGTTGGCAGTAATGCGGACGCTGTACCGTTATGTTGTGGCAAAGAGGGAGCTGAGCCAGAAGACGAAGCTCTCAATTTACCGGTCGATCTACATTCCTACTCTCGCCTATGGTCATGAGCTCTGGGTAGTAAACGAAAGAATGAGATCGCGGATACAAGCAGCTGAAATGAGTTTCCTATGTAGGGTGGCTGGGCTGAGATACAGTGAGGAACTCGGACATTCAGGAGGGGCATCGAAAGGAGGTTTCGGGTATGTTCAACCGGGAGGAGGGCCCGGGACAGACCCAGGACATGCTGGACAGATTATATCTCTCGACTGGCCTGGGAATGCCTTGGTATTTCCCCGGTGGAGCTGGAGGAGGTGGCCAGTGCAAGGTAGGTCTGGGCATCCCTGTTTAGACTGCTGCCCCCGTGACCCGACCCCGGATAAGCGGCAGAAAGTGGATGGAGTGATGGATTTTTGGAATGTAATTATAATTTTTTTTTTTATTTATTTGGGTGGAGTGTACCTTCAATCTTATTTAAGCAGAAGCTCCCAAACCATCGGTTTTGGTATTAGTATCTGTTTTCGAAAGAATTAGCTATTGGTCTCAGCCAGAAATTTTAGTGAATCACTAGTTCCAAGTCCTGCCCCATTTTTCCTGTTTCCTAGGTCACTTAAATGTTTAGTGTGTTGGTTCCCTGGTCTCGTGTGCCTCATTCGGTCTGGTGTCTTGGTTCCCTGATTCCCTGTCCCATGTGCCCTATCCTTGTCTAATGCAGTACCTCCTGTGCCCAGAGTACACTCTGTCATTTCCACGTCACCGTCAATTCTGTCAAATAAGTATATTGTCAGACCTATATATCACAACAAGGACTTGGAGCATTCAGGTAAAAACATTTATTAATGTTCACATTTCCAGGTGATCCATCCAGTACTTCTAGAAATTGTACAGGCAACAACCCCCCATCCCTCCATAATTTATGCCCATGCCTGTGAAAGTGGGACAGATCTGAAAGGGTGCAAAGACAGAGGTAACCAAGAATATTCCACCCTCTTCTTGATGTACTTCAAATGGTGGGTATTGAAGGCATCGCATGTTTCCAACTTAATCGTGAAACACTACTCTTTCTGTGCCAACTCTGTTTTGAACCAATATGGGACATGATATGTCTTATATTTTTTATACACTAGGTTAATGGTCCCCAATGGAACTACCTGAGTAGCACTTGCCTAGTTGGAAACTAATGGTATGGATGTGTCTGTTTTTAGTGGCAGTGACTAGCTTTTGTTTGGAAATAATACATTGCAGCCTTTGCTGTAGAATATAAATGTGTTTGGACTATAAGGGAAGTAAACTCACATAACTTTATAAGCACTTTTTTGACTAGGCATCAGATGGAAGAATAGACCCTTAAATGAATAGGTGTAGTTTAAGAGTCACGACTAAGATACAGAGCATTTAGATAAAAAAAACACATTTATTGGCTTTCACGGGACTGTCCATGAATAGTTGTCATTCCGACAGCATCTTTTGTAGTAAAAGTATTGTACATATTACTTTTTATTATCCCCTCAACTTATTAATCATGCTGGATGCAATGAATTTTACTAACTAGATTTAGAAGAAAAAACATTTGGTTTTAATTTTAAGATATCTGGAATATCATTCAGGTAAATGCAGATTTTAGATTCTCGTTGACTTAGTTTTAAACGACCACACAGACTTTTTACTTTATGAGTGTTTTCATTAGATCACCTTTCACTTCATTCACAATGTATTTCAGCAACATGTTCAGCATTTCCGTTGGTGCCAGTCAACATTTCTGGGAAGATTTCAATATAAAACAATTGATAGACAAGGCATGTAGATATATAATATTTATTGAAAAGTATGCTTCTTCAAATAAAATAAATCCAATCAACAAACTCAAGTGCATACGCAAATATTACACAAGCCTAATGTGTAACACAAACACAAAATTCCTTTCAGCTATAGGTCTACATATTTTCAAATAAAATTAGAATAAATTTGTAAACAAACCAAAAAATACACATAGGCCTATCTGGATATAACATTTTAATTAATTGTTTTTAGAGGGAATTATTTTCTCCAGACATTATGACTAGGGAGTTTTAAATTTGTCGGACTTCAACAGATTTCCCTGGCCCATTAATTACCAGATAATAGAAACCATGTTCTCTGCATACACACGTTCCAAAACATACCCCAAATGTGCCATGGCAAATTTATTATTTTGCTTTGCTTTTTACTCTGTGTGGTATCATCTCACAAACTAAAAAAAACTCAACTTTCTTTCAAAACAAATTTATTGAAGTCAAGTTAATAACCCTACAGTCAGAAGAACAGACAAAAGCAACCAAAAAAGCCTCACATTCATTTTTTTTCCTGAATAACTGCAGTAAGGCCTACAGATCAGCTGCTGAAAATAACCTTTAAATATTGCACATTTTAAGAACATGAATGCGAAATGACTACATAATTTCAAACCTTTGTAAAACAAAGTCAACAATGCTCTTATTTTATTAAAATGTTAAGGCTGCATGTACTAAACCATGATTACACTAAGGTAATTTAAGAAATTTACTTTACATGAGAGAAAAAGCTTCTTCATTTCCACAGGACACTGATGACATAATGCATACAAAAACTTCTCAGTGCTGTCAGACTAAATGAGGGCACCAAACACTTCGATTTACAGTCAGTCTCTCAAGCACACAACCAGTGGGACAAAGACTCCCACATTTTTCCTAGCTTACCATTGAATTGAATATACTATGAATAAAACCAATTTGTTTGTGATGTTTCACTGTATCCTGTAATAAAAAGGGGGGGGGGGGGTGTAACTGTGATTCATCTGCATGGCAAACGTCTGGGACATCCCACACTTCACAGTAGATGAAACTCTCCATTGACTATTTCATGGGAAAATAGGTGACAGCAGGTCCCAGTTCCCATTGAATAAACTTATGAAAAGGGAGTTCCAGGCAAAAATAAAATACATTTTAAAAATTCCCATGTAAAATCGACTCTACAGTGCATTTCATGTATATAACAACCGTTAAATCGATATGCAAATACTATTCTATGCTTGGTACACTCATGCCTGTCTCAAAGATATGAACTATACATATTAGTAATAAAACTATACTATATTATAGAAAAGCAAGGAAAAAAAAAAAAAATAACATGGCCATAAACCAGAGCAGACTCAAATATAAAGGACTTCAAAATTTCTTCAATTTAATTTTTGGATTATGAAAAATACATGAATAATTCCACAGCATCAAAAAACAAGGCCTACCATAGAATTAGCTTGATGTTAAATCACTTTAAGACTCTTGATTTATCAAAACACAAAAGCTTACAACAGATGACAAATGCAAATAAAACATGCTTAACTGCCACAAGGTTTTTTTTTTTTTTTAAAAAGTAGTCTTTATTCAACTAATAACATTTATTTTTAAAGCATGTGTTGTCAGAGTGTTTTACACACACAGCAGGCACACCAATGGACAATTCCAGTTGCTCTCTGAGCCCTGTCTGTCAACTGGAGTTAAATTTGCCACAAACACCGCAAATGGTTCTGAATGCCATAAATTCACCACCAGGACCTAGAGTTCCAGTGAGTTTTTTCACCGTTAACTCCAAATTTTCATAAACACTTAGTTTTAATCCAGATCTTTGGTTTGAGGGGAAAAAAAAAAGAAACACAGCAAGAACTTTAAATCCATTATGCATTTTTTTTCAACTTCAAAATTGAATAATAGTGGCCTATAAACAAAACAACAAAAAGGAACTCACAGGACTGGGGTGGAGAAAAAAGGCACCAAACAACAAGGACATGGAAGGTTGGGGAAAAAAAAAAACCTTATTCCTATAAATGGCATCTTGCCATGCAATATTTTAAACTGTATGCATGAAAGTCCACAAGTACATTCCAGCAACAAATGTAGGCTCAATTAACCTGCCCGCAGTTGGTAAATGCACACCTTGAAAGTAGACCAACAACGGCACCAACCCAGTTATCCCCCAAATCATAACAATACTAAATAATAACACGTTATACATTAGGAACACATTAGGAACGCTCCCAGAGAAGCCCTCCCTAAAAGATGGATGTTTAGCTGACACTGCAATATTCGTCCACATTCCCCAGAATCCCAAAGGCTGACAGAAGTCGAGCAAGGATGCTAGTCTATCAGACGCAGTCACTGTCTGCAGGTATGGATTCTAAAGTATGGTTGTGTAGGCAGGTTTGGAAATGGGGTTAATAATGTGTTTGCTATACAAAGGCTACAGGAAGAAAGCACAGAGATGCATTACCTAACTTTGCCTACTGAATCCCTGCTGCTCACTCCCTTTTCTCTCCAAACTTTTCTTCCATATTCTCTCCAGCTCCCCCCGACCCCTAGCCCCGACAGCCATGCACTCCAGCCTCCCCGCCCCTCCTTGCTCGCTCTTCTCGCCTCATTGCACAGCCTGTTCACTGGTGGTGCTGCCCGAATCCTGTGGTTTCATGACATCCGGGAGCTCTGGGGGGCTGGAGAATGGATCTAGCCGTAGCGGCTCGAAAACCTCATCTAGAGGGGGGACAGAAAAAAGCAATGTGAGCTCAGCAAGCATATCAGTAAATGTGGAGGTTCAAAAAAGCCATTTGGCGTGGTGATTAAGGTTGGGGGTGGGGCTCATGGACAGTTGATGTGCTAACTCCTGAGCAGTATTTTATTAGAGTAAACGAGCGCCAACCACAGACCACACTGCAGACACAATCTCACTGTGGTCAATCTGTATGCAAATTAACACATACAGTCAAGGAAATAGTCACAGACCAAATTTTCCAGATATAAAAATAAAGCTACTGACAATAGTAGACCAACAAAACCAGAATTAGCAAGGAAAAAAGGTGAAAAAAATATACATACTGCTTAAGGTCCCCGTGTTTAGGGCAGCAACAACTAAGCGATGATGTCGATAAAACGGGAATACTATTGACATTTTTGCAGTTTGCAACATAAATTGCACATAATGACAACACCTAGCAACATTATCATTGGTGCATAAAGCCTAGTTCATACTTCACTTGTCCGCATGCTGTTATGGTACACACAAGATCATAGACGTGATATTGCAGCAGAGTGCAGATGCATTGCAACAAATCCAAATAAAAGCAGCATACAGAAATGGGTAAACTTTTATGAACAATTTTTAAGTTTTCACTAGGCTTGAGAGGTATTATGATAATACCTTATACTGGGGTATTTTGAAGCCACCCCCCTAAGGCAAATGTTAATTGCCAAAATTTCAAAATGCAGGAATAGCATTGCTTTTGAATATACTGTGTACCGCAGTACAGAGCGCTTTTCCACTGCACGAGGTGCACAATTTTTGTATGTCTAAACTGGTGTGAAAAATTAGTACTAGCACAGAATGTCATCATCACAAAGCGCAGCAGGGTGTTTTGTACTGAATTCAAATACTGCTATTATATTATAGGGCTGGGTGATGAGCAATATTAATAGGCACAAGCGCATGCAATTTTCACATTGCAAGGACCATGACAGTCTGCTGGGATGACATATCTTTTTTTATACCTTCATACATTATACCACGGTATACAGTATTTTGAAAAACAATTTTACTTTTTAATATAATTCTGGTATTTTGAAATCCAAGCACGTGGGGTGGGAAAAGCTTAGTTAAAACATAGTAACAAAACAAAACAGAGCAAGCTTTGCAATTTTATAGATTGTTCCTCTCCATGCTAAGTACAGTTAGAAAAATCAGTGTAAAGTTTACCGCCACTGCTTTAACATGAGCTCACTAAGACTGTCATAATTAGGGCTGGGCATCATTCGAAATTTTTTGATACCAGTACCAGAACGATACCTTGGGTTCGATACTGGTTCCCAAACAATACTTTTGTTGATACCAATATGTTTTTTAATCAATTTCAACAACAAAAAAAATACATTAAATATTACAGCACAAATCTTTTATTTGAACAAGTCGTTTTGTTAGTTATTAGTTAGATCAGCTGGTGGGATCGATCGCGATCATAACAGGACACAGCCTTTTATTTATATTTTATTCATACGACCCACGACATGTTCATAATTCAAATATTAATCTGGCCAGCAGATTGATCTTTCATTTTCCACAGAATAAAAAAACGATATCCCGCTAATAAGCGCTGGCACGTTTCACACCCGGCATTGGCAATATGAAGAGATGCAAGCAAAAAAGTATTCAGTCTCATTGAGGTACAAAAATAATTCCATCTGCTCTGCCTGTTTTTCTGCACTTCGGCGGAACTTCCATGTTAGCACCAGTGTTTGTGGTAAAGCAATCAGCAAGTAGCCACTGTAAGCGCCCCTACAGTAGTGCCTCCGAGGAACTGCAATTGGACAGTGTTCCGATGATCTCTCTGACACACACATGCATACACATGCACACCAATTCTCGCTCTCTCAAGGTGTTTCACATGATATACGATGTGGTCAGCCACTATATGGGGGCATATTTGGACATAAGGGGAATATTTGCAAGTCGCACGCCTAGTTATAAATTTAATCTGTCTCTAAAAGTGGTCACAAAATATGACTAAATGGTCGCATTCTAGAATCCTGTGGAGTCACACTTTTGATGTCTTAGGCATTTTTTACATTATGCCCTAAAAAAACACCACCACACATGCGAGCCAGTTCACAGATTTGTCTCTGGGCATACGTTTTTCTTTCCAATCTCTATTTATGTAACATTACTTCAGATAGCCAATCACCAGCAACTTTAGATCTTTACACACGTATGCTGTATGTTTATTAGACGCTGAGAATTACTGTTTGGGTATCGGAATTTGGTACCAAAAAATTTTTCAATCCTCGGTAGGATCGTCGCATTTCGGTCAGTACCACAAAAGAACCAAAGTTTGGTACCCAGTCCTAATCATAATCATTTTCATCCTTGGTGTTTAAATCACTCATATATGGAGCCCCAAAGAGGTCAGGATGCGAAAATTTTTAAAAATAGTTTTGCATTCCCTTGAAATACTTTAACTGTACTGGGCCTGTTTAAAGTACAAATGACAGAATTAATTGACTAATAGGTATAAACCTAAACGATACAGACATGTCCAGTTAAGTGTGCTTTCAGCATTAAACTGTGGGGGACAAATCACAGCATGTAACTCGTGTGTGTTTTTATATGTATTTATTAATAATGGCACTGTGTCCCTTCACCGCCAGTAACTGTAAACAAGATAGCCGGGCTACTGAACGCACACACAAATATTGAAATATTAATTAAAAAAAATCCATAAAAAAATCTGGAAAACCAAGGGGTGTTGCGTGCTTTTGTTGAAAGAAATTATATATTATATATATATATATATATATTTAAAAAAAAACATCACCTATTTTTTTACTTTTGTTATAAGTAAATAATTCCGATATCTTTGTTTATCAAGCCGGGACCATGGTGCGATGTTGTACTTCATTCCTTTGCCAGCAGAGGGTGCTGTTGGCTCATGGAGTCTCTCTGGGTCTCGCGGTAACATACCACAGCAGCCCGCGGAGGCTGCAACACCTGAACAATTCATTGGAAATTCTATTGGGTCTCATAGTCACATTTTCACAATAAGCGCCTTTGTCTAAAAACAGTATTGCTGTGCTTTACAGGAGTTCAGGGAGGTAGAATAAAGTAGTGAGCGAATTTTGGAGCGTTTTTTCTTTTTACACTGCAACAATGTTCCCAATCTAAATGGACTTTCCCACTGGCTGTACATACTCAGTGCAGTAGCTCCGTTATCCTCACAACTGTAGATTAACCTCTATTGGGGCCATGGTGGGGGGGGGGGGGGGGGGATGGGGGCAACTAATGGCCTCTCTGGTCGTTTTATTTGCCCATGCGCCACGGAACCCATCCCCCCCCCCCAAATGGAGGACTTCACACAGCACGATCCAGCAGGGAGATCTCTCACCCACGGATGGCACCGGAGGGCTTACACAGCTGGTCTTCATCAATAGCTCCGCGGTAGGGAGGCAAACAAAATTACAACTGGCACACCACTGCTGCCAGCACTCATTATCGAGGCCCAACGACACCGGAGAGCCCCCCCGGCCACCTCAGAGATGGGTGCAAGCAGAGGGGATTAACAAAAGAGACACAGTCCCCCCCCCGCCCACCCATGGCCCGACGACCTCTTTCACGCTCCCCAACGAGCTCACCGGAGCCCTTCTGCATGGGTGCGGAATGGGCGATCAACATCCCAGTTCACCTGCTGTCACCAAATGACCAGGAGGCCTTTACCTGGTTCTCCCACAGGCGGGGGAAGGACTGGTCCTCAGAACGTTTTATTTTTGACGTTACAGTGAAATATGTACTTGTAACCCATACGATCCTGTACAGAGAACAGTAAATAACAATAAAAACAATTGTTACTCAGGAACAACAGCAAAGGAGACACAAGGTGCTAAGTATAATTTTATGTAGATGGTAAATACACCCCTTGAGGCACCAGCATGACATGGCTCACAGTTTAGGGTTTGAGGGAACTCAACAGAAGATCCATCTACATAAGACCTGCTCTACTTAAGTATGTCTTTGGCTCGCTGAACTCAGCTAGGTTGTTCTGGAGGTTCTGATACAACAGGAGGAGAGTGAAAGTGACCCAGTTCGTAAGCTGCCATGTGTACCCATGAGTGTATGTTGAGTTCTTTATATTGAATCCTGTCATCGTTGGCAGCTCGATATGAATCTGTGTAACGTAAATGTCCTGTGTTATTTTTTCCAGTACTGCCTGTTACAAGATCATCCAGTATAGGGTTTCATCTGGGGTGCCTGCTGCCCCATGTTTAACTGTGGGAAATCATTTCACAGGGGTCCTCAGTGTAGTGTACTGTGACACGTCATTGAGAAGTGCGAGAGCTGCCCAAAACAATACAAAAAGCCATCAGGAGGCCCGGACTGACAGCCCGGCCCTGCAGCAGAGCATCGATACCCTTGATCCCACTTTCCTTAGCTCCCTGCAAAGCATGTAGAGAATCGATCATACAGCTGCTCTGTCTCTCTTTTTCAGAACGTTTTACTGTGTACAGCCCTAAGAAGCTGAGGCATGCGTGGAACAAGTGAGTACTTATCATTTACCTACAAGTTAGTACCCACAAGTGAGTACTTATCCTTTACCTTCAAGTGAGTACCTGCAAGTGAGTACTTGTCCTTTTCCTAAATTTGAGTACGTTCAAGTGAGTACTTATCATTTACCTACAAGTGAGTACCTACAAATCAGTACTTATCCTTTACCTACAAGTGAGTATTTGTCCTTTTCCTAAAAGTGAGTACTTATAAGTGAGCAGTTATCCTTTACCTACAAGTGAGTACCTTCAATTGAGTATTTATCCTTTATCTACAAGTAAGTACTTATACTTTACTTACAAGTGAGTACTTATCCTTTTCCTGTGTCCAGAGTTTTTATTTTTGACTCCTTCCTATGGGGCCTTGAATTTGGGCTGCAGTCAACATCATGGGATGTCGCTATAGAAGGGGAGTCTGATCTGCTACCTTGATTTGTTCAGTTAGAAATACACTTATGGAACGTTGCATCCCTGCTGATTTTCCATTAAAACATGACCTCATGTTCCTCCTGTCCTCGGGTGTTTAATCTCAGCACAGATAATGCTGTAGTATCTATACCCTAATGTTATCTTCACTTTCTCAATCTGTGTGCGGAAGGAAGGCTGCCGTCTGTGGCTGTGAGTCTTTGGTATGTATCTTCATGCCCCGTTGTTGCTCAGTGATTACATTTGCTGGAGCAGATGTTGAGGGACAATGTTCCTCAGGACAGCCTTGAGTCATGCTGTACATTTAGCGGTTTATTTTAGAGGGACCTCGCTCCCGTACATTTCCATTGAGCCGTTTTGCCCTGTCACCAAACTGACATTAGGTGATTAGAAGCACGGCTCTCTTTTATGCAGAAGTAGCCCCGGGCATGATCCGGCACAGCTGCACGCCGCAAGGATTCACCTTGGCAAAGTGGCAACCGCGATAGCTGAGGCGCAGCCTGGCAACCACCCGGCCTGCCAGAGAGAGGGACTGAACGAATCCTGTAACTCTTAGGAATGCGAATGTCGTGACTGTTCTCCAGCTCGGCCAGGGCGGGTTGGGGTGGGGGGGGGTGGTTATCAGCTGCATTTTTATCACACAATATGCTCACAACTATGGAAACAAACAAACTGCATGTTCATGTTCAAATCACTGACAGAACTTGAGGTCGGTTTCCACAGGACAGGTTTGGGGGGAGTATCCAATTTAGAGACTTTATGTTAATAATTGGCTTAGTAATGTAATGGTAATGTAACATGCAAAACTGGAATTATACCAATTACAATTACAATCCAGTTCCCTTTATGCTGGCGGTCCTGAAAAACACCTCAAAAATCTGACGTGCTGAAAGTCAGTGGGTATGTCTCTGGGAGCATGAATGTTACAGCGTGAGCAGGCCGCGTTTAGACCCAGGAGGACACTAGGCAGTTAGGGTTTCATTCAGTCCCGTCCATCAGGGTTGGGTAATACAAAGCGCTGGCTGAGCCTTCTCAGAACTGATCAAACAAATCAAAGGATGACAGCTAACGGTATCAGTGTGACCGCGATTTGCCCTTCAGCCACAAGGCAGCAGGTGTGAGGTTCTTGAGAGGGACGTCTGTGCCGTCACATTCAGCGTTCAAAGGAAATCATCTTTGTAATGTGTGATGCAGGGTAGCGGTTGCTCTCAGGCTGAATTTGCTCTGCAGTAATTCCTATTCCTTGACCTAATAACCTCTCCTGTTTGACGTTTTGACGTTTGCCTGCTGCTGCGTGTGCTGCCTTTCACTGCCCTCCTGACCTCTCCAGTTACAGAATTGACACCCACCTGCATGTGCACGGCCGGCCTGAAATGAGACCTCTGAACCTTACAAAATCAACTCACTCTTTCCCCTCCCACACTTCGCCGTTCAAACCATGAGGGTCAGATACCATAGAAGACTGAAAGAGCCAAACATGAACGGGCCAGAATGATGACTTTTTAGATCAGTCTGTGGTGTGCTGATTGAGTAAGCCTACGATCCTACACAACAAATGAAAAGTGCTCATAGGGAGCAGGACCTTTTCTGCCAAGCCCACGCTACAATTCACAAGACCAGCACATAAAGTTTTCAAGGCATCTCTTATAAATCGCTGCGTAAATAAGCCCAGCCTCCGGGAGAATTAGGAGAGTTAGACTCTGTTAATTACTGATGATCTCATGCCTTTTTATGGCAGAGATTTGTGTTGTTCTCTTTAAGGTGCCTGCAGTGTGAACTATTCAGCATTTCTGTATTTGTGATGTTTGTGCAGGGGCCCTGGTGGCTGACCCCTTCCCCGTGAGCCGATAGGGACACGCAGGCGTCCTTTGCCCCCACCCCCCCATTCGCTGGTATTTCAGAATAAATTAAAACTTTAGAGTTATTGAGGATGATGAGAACGAGCAGAGGAACACCCCCTTTGCTTGTGCTGGTATCTGTGTCTGCCCCTCAACCCCTCGCCCCCCCTTCCTGCCTCCCTGGGTCCTCAGTCCTTTTTGAGCTAGCATGTCATCATGGCCTCCCCGGCAGGATGCGTTTTCCTGGCGAGGAACGCCAAGACTCTATAGAGACCCGCCTTTCTTACTTTGAGTCCCATCTGGGCATTTTGCTGAGATTCATGATGGGTGGCTGGGGGGGGGAGCACTGCTGTGTGTACAGAGACAGGTGTTGAGAGGGGGAGTGTTGAGCTGCACCCTTTGTATGGGACAGTGTCAAGGTCACTCTTTGTCAGGGACCCTTAATGCTAACAGATTACCTACTAACCAAGTTAAACTCTCCACAATTACCTTTCATCAGAGACTAACCTTTCTACTCAAGCAACCATCCGTTCATACAGGTAAACCACATATTCAGTGTGTTATACATCAGTGTATGAATGATGATTTGCTGAAAAGAACCACACAACTACACAAAACTGAACAGAGAAGCACCCATCTGTAAATACTGTCAAGGTGACTGGCATCACATTTGACTTGTAATTGCTTTGAAGGAGTGTTAAATGAGATTATGTGCGCGACGATGGCCATAATAGCTGAACAATCACTTGTGACATATCTGATTAACTTTCCAGATTTTTAAACCAGATTCTGTCTGTCTTGAAGACACTTTACTCTGGTACTTAGAACGAATGTTACTGAAGTTTGTGGTTAGTCATTAAGCCCATGAGTGTACATTCAAATCGGGGAAAAATGAATTAAACTACATTTCAATACCAGCAGATATGTGTATGCTGGTGTCCCAGTTTCCGCTTCCATCTCACCGGTTCCTGATCCCCGCGTCTCTCTCTCATCCACCTGGCCACCGTCCAATCAGAAACCTGTGGAATGTCAGCTTCTGTGACATTCAGATGTCTTTGATTTATGGCGACATCCACAATAATGTCCATTTAGAAGTTCTAGAACAAATTATAATTACAATAAGAATTTGTGTTTTCTGTATTCTGCTTCTGGACCCCAAGCTCACAAGATGTTTTGTGCAGAGTCCATGGAAGCCTCTCCTTCTCTTCTGATGAATATGTGCATACCTGCTCTATCGTGTGAAGAGAACGGTGTTAAAAAAAAATAAGAGCAAAGAAATGAAAAACAAAAGCTTTAAATGTGTTTGTAAGAGCACTGCTATTTCTACACTTTCAGAAGGCTTCCTCCTTAGTGAGATCTTGCTGAGAGCTTCTGGAACCATTGAGAAGTAAACACAGAATCTGCAAGTCTTCTTCAGAACAGAGAAGTGATGTAAGAATAATGTTGTAGAAACAGTCTCTCCCCGGTAAACACTGGAGCGGGCAGCCGTCCCAACCCCTGTGATTTTAAAGTTTTTCTATCTATTCTCTTTTTAAAAAACTATTTCTGTTTCTATTTAGCTGTGGCAGTTAAAGATGTAAAATGGAGCAGAAGGATAGTGAGGGATCACCGAGGTGGACGGCGACGTATTTGTGGCAGAGCGGCGGTGAAAATTCTGTTTGCCCCGGAATTAAGATGCCGGAGATCATCGGCTGCGTGTTGATTTTACACACGCCGTCCCTGATCGCTTTTGGTCTCCATAATTGCTTTTTGATACCTCCCCCCTCCCCCCATTATTCATAGTCTTTAATGTGAGGGTTCACCCGAGCTCAGCTGAGATGTAAAATCTCCATCAGCCTTGTGTTCTTTTTGTTTTGTTTTTAAATTAATTCAAGTTAACCTAAGATGTTTACATCTTACGTTTCTTACGTTCTGTTGTACTTTTATGGGATAAAAACCTGAATCGATGCACGGGCACTGCAAGACTTAACACTAACATGCGGCCATTTTTACATTACTGTTAGCAATGCTAATCGCTGCTGTGAGAGGTACATTTCATCTCTTCATGTAATCATGGACTGCACTTAGCGGCCTGTCATTTTAAGAAGGTATAATTGCAGTGTGAAAAGACACAGGACTATAGCCATGGCTGTAAATGACTTCAGTTTGTTGGCTTACATTGTTTCCAAACTGTAAAGTACATCTGAGGATTGCTGTTCTGTACCCTGGCGCACATAGTGCGCACTGTTTTTCTCATGTCACATTCCGGTCACTTCTATGGGTCATGTTATACTGTGTTTTTGTTTAAAAAGAATGTTTAAACATAAATAAATGCCCTTATAGAACATACATTTAGCAGGCTGGGACCCCATATGCCTTGTTGATGGTAGCAGGTCAGGACCCCATAACCTTTTCAAAGGGTAGCAGGCTGGGACCCCGTAACCATTGTAGAGCATAGCAGTCCAGGACCCCATAACCCTTGTAGAAGGTAGCAGGCCTGGACCCCATAACCATTGTATAGCATTCCAGGCCAGGACCCCATAACCCTTGTAGAGTGTAGCGGGCCTGAGCCCAGGAATTTGCAGTTGGATCGTCTCTCTAACATTTCACGGAGCCAGCGAGCCTAGGAAGGAGACATCGGCTCGGCCATGGACCTTCTCTGCAGGCCTTAGCCTCCTTATTCTCTCTTCTCTCAGCCTCTTTTGTTTTTAGTTTCTTTTTTAATTTAGGTTTCAGCACAGTAGCGTTTGCATGGGTGTTAACTGAATTGTATCAGCTCTAAGGAAAATGTGAAGAAATAGCGTGATCCAGTGTGAAATGCTGGTGTCACTATAAAGCCGTGAAAGTGTGCAATGAAGCTTAATGACCGAGTGCCGTGTGTCTGTCTCCCACAGGCTGGGCCACACGGACCACGCCGAGGACCTCGCCTCTCGGCTGCTCCAGTGCTTCCCCAAGAGCCGCCTGTCGGCACAGGCGGCCCTCAGCCACGAGTACTTCGGGAGTCTTCCTCCACGGCTCTGGGAGCTTCCTGACAGTCAGTGCCTCGCCGCCCCTCATCGCCCCCCGTACCATCCGAGCTGGGGTTCAACTCGTTGCTAGTTAAGGAGAGCAGGAGCTTCGGTTAGAACACAAGTAATATAGACCACAAAGATGCCGTTTTATTTCAGTACAAAGGAAACTGTTTCAACCCAGTGCAAACTGATGAGATGTAGCTACTGACAAATAATTTAGAATTTAGCGACTGAAGCTTGAATGAATGGGAGGGATAGCCGGCCCATGGACGTCGAAGCTGGCTGTTCAGGATGGCGCAGAACAGAAATCTCAGAGATACAGAGATGTTAAGAGGAAAACAAACGTCTCATCGAACCCCCGCTGTCTTCGAACAGCTGGGGAAAAAAAATCCTTTGCAATGTTACAAGAAAAAAGGACCTAATAGTTTAGATTTGTAACAGCTGACGTGAAAGTTGTGGTTGAAAAGTGGAGGTGTCAGTGTGAGCGCTGACGGGGACCTCTTTGAAGTGCCGTCTCTCCGTGGACTCCCATTGACAGAAGCTTTTACAGAGACCGTTCGGCGATGATAATTTATCAGCCCCCGTCATTTATCGTTCCAAAGGCCATGAAGTTAAAGGCAGTTTGGCACCAGGGTAGCGATCTGATGCAGCAGGTTCCAGGAGATGCACGTGCACTGATAAAGATTAGCCACAAAATTTCCTCTTGATTTTCTTTGAGTCATGACTCAAGGGGCGCTGTGGAGACAAGTGTTCAAGCCAGGACTATCTCCACTGTTAAAGCTCCTTCTGAAAGGCCCGTCCTCCATCCTCCTTGTGGAGCTGACACAGCCTCTGGTGATGTAAAGAGAGCGTGGGGGTGTGTCTTGCATCTCAGTGTGTCGCCACCCCCCCATACATGAGGAGGGGAGTCCAGTCTGGGGGGGGGCACACCCTTATACCATCATGCGTCATGTTAACGCCCGAGTGCGGGACCTGCTCAGAATGCCGAGTGTCCAGTCACTAATTTGGGTCCATTACGCAGTCGGCACTTAGATTTATCGGTCGGTAGCTAAATCCTGGGATGGGGGGAGGGGGGTACGGGGGCCCCACATTATCAGACTGGAGCAGGGCTGGCAACAGAGTGCGGCTCATCTGAGTCATTAACCAGCACAATGTGTGTGCTGGACTGGGGGAGGGAATCACAGCACAGGCAGCAAAATACCTCAGGGGTGCTAATTTTAATATGAGAATTTAATTTGTAATTTCACAGATTAAGATTTTTTGCTGGTATTAATCCTTTTATCAGCACGCAGCAGGTTGTGTGACAAGCACAGGCACGGGGGATATTCACTGGTAGGGGTGAGGGGATATTCACTGGTAGGGGCGCGGGGGATATTCACTGGTAGGGGTGAGGGGATATTCACTGGTAGGGGCGCCGGGGATATTCACTGGTAGGGGCGCAGGGGATATTCACTGGAAGGGGCACGGGGGATATTCACTGGTAGGGGCGCAGGGGATATTCACTGGTAGGTGCACGGGGGATATTCACTGGCAGAGGCGCTGCTCTGCATAACGCTAAACCCAGGAAGGAAGCGGGAAAAAAACTGCTATATTTTGAAGAGCAAAACGAACATTAAATAATTTTATTTGTAACTGATGGCTGTTCTAACTGCCTAGAGTAGAAATTTACAGTACGTCTGGAGGAAGATAATTATAACCACTAGATGTTAGTATGTCGGGGTGGGGGGGGTCCTTCAGACGTCAGCTTAGCAAACTCGCAAGTTTTTCACGCTTGGTCTTAGAAGAGGCTTGCGGTCCAGGACAGAAGCTTTCCTGATCCAAGGATAATGGGTCACTGGAGGCCACTGAAAACCCCGTCGCTGGGGTGTGGTGCACATTTCTGGCTTGAGGCACGTAAGCGCATCGCAGGCCCATTCTGACACAGACGTCACCTTTCCGTACCCTCAGCCCAACCAGCTAATCCCTTTGAGACACCCACGGGAGGCAGCTGGAAAACGAGATATAGCGCATTCCCAGCTAACTCATGCTGGCTCTGGCAGGAGTAGGTTGGTTGGCCTGGCCATGAAGCTCTCTGCTTAAGAATATGTTTGCCTGCTCTCTTGAAAATGCAGCCAGTGGTACCATGTAAACAAAACAACAAAAGAAAAACAACATAATTGTGTTTTAAATACAGCAGTGTGAAACAAAGAGCATGTGTGCTGTTGGTTAGCATGGTGAGCGCACAGTGGACTTGGGAGCTCGCAGCTGCCCCTTGTGGCAAGTCCCAGAAAGTCAAGGCAGGCTGTGCCCCCAGGCCCGAGGGAGGGACCGGAGGCTGTGGCTCTGTGGTAGTGCCTCAACTGGCATCTGCATGCTACAGGATCTCCTCCTGGAGCATGCCCAGTCTAACGTGGAAAACATAGCAAGGAAGACTTGGCATTTCTTGAGCTAGCAGGCTTCCATTCGGACTTCACGGTGGCCCACAATACATGCCGCTCGCTACATCATGAATCATGGTTTACAAGCAGCACCAGGTATTTCTCCAGGAGTTGCCCATGGGCAAAATTCAAGCTAGCACATTTAAGCGTGCTGACAAGTTGAGGTGTAATGCCCTACAAAGATGAAACATAGTAACTACACTCACAGCGAGAAAATGGTGTTTTGCCTTGGTTTGGATTTCATGGTTACCATAATTTTCACTCTGTTTCCTTCAAAACCAAGCATAGTTTTTGTCACAAGACAAAGCAATGCCTAAGAGTCCTGATTTGAAACATAATTTGTTTTGCATTTGTACAGCACAATAGAAGGGTAGCTGCTTAGCCATGAGGGATATCCCTGGACAATTATTTAATGTAGAACTCTAGTCTGAATATCATACACTGTAGGAGGCAGGTTCTTGTCAATGTGTGAACATGTTGTTGTAGTTATGGTGGTATGATGGCTTAGCTGGCCCTTCCTTCTCCTCTTTCTTCCCTACAGTGTCTTCTACCTTCACCGTTCCCAACGTTAGACTGCAGCCCGAGGACAGCGCACGAGCGGGTGGGAAAGCTGCCGGTCACGCCAAGGCCACTGGCAAGAACTGAGGCCTCCCTGCCCCCAGACTCAGGCAGCGGGTGAGTCTGTCATGGGGATTGAGGATGGGGAGATTCATCACGTGTGGAAGTGGACAGACAGACCATAGCCTGATCAACAAGTATGTTGGCAATGAGGAATTTTTTGAAGTTGACACCTACACACATTTGTTTATTTATATGATTATTAATACCATTTTAGTGATAGGAGATTAACATATCATTATACAGCTGTGCTCAGATGTAAAGCTTATACTGATATAGTGTTACAATCCTGCCTTATTAAATATAAAATGCCCCAGAGTGACCCGATGAAGGTTTGATGTTTACAGTGGTCTTCATCTTGTTGTTCCCCTTTCAGTTCTCCTTTAATCTGGGGTCACATTCTCTAAATACAATATTATACATGACAGACAAGAATGTGACGAGGATTCAGAAGTTAGCCAACACCAATGGGCAGGACGTTACCATTTTATAATTTTTCTGGTGAATTTGTGGCTAGCGTCAGATCCGATGTGGTTTGGCTGGATTGGCGATGGGGTGGGCAATGGATATCTGAGGATGCCTGTTTGGTGCGAGAGGGGGCGTCAGGCATAAAACCGATGTGGAGGCATGCTGGCAGCCTTGGTCTCTGTGGAGAAAGAACAGAGGAGGCTGGGAAAAGTCTGTCCATTCATCCATCCATCTCACCACTCATTCTCGTCTCTTTGGGAAAAGTCTGCCTTCACAACAGTGAGGGTCATTTTTATTAAGCACATGATGGATCCCTGTCTGCATTAAACAGGTTTATGAAAAGGTTTACAAAAGAAAAAGAAAAGGAAAGGAAAAACAAGTAATTGACCATCAGCAGCTGCAAATAATTTCGGTGTTAGTTGAGTAATGATCGCATTGAGTGAACCTGAAATGACAGCTTTAAGGTGCGGATTACATCTCGAATTACTGGCAGGTGCACAAAGAGATGTGCGGGTCTTTGAGGGAACCGAGGAAGACCCCCAGCCCTGCCCCCCCCACCCCCTCTCTTTTTGCTGCTGATGGCACGTTGATGGGCTCCTGCTGGGCCTCAGGACCAGTGGAGGGTTTGGACAGTTTTCCAGAGAGAGGGATCTCATTTGAAGCCATTATGTGTTATAATGATGGAGGCCTTACCATCACTCAGGGGCGGCCGATCAAAACGCCGTCAGGATAACCACAGAGCAGTTCAGAGCCCACAAAGAAATGTCTCGTCAAAAGTGATCCAGAGAGTGCCTCATTTTTTTAAACTAGTTTTGATGCATTTTTTTTTTTTTTTTGCCTCATAAGTTTTTTTTGCCAGGCGCTGTCATCACGTTTATGGTTCATGGCGACAGAGTTTGGAGTCCGATCATGAGGAAATCATGTTGGGATTGGCCGGGAAAGCAGAGCGGCGAGAGATCCGGGTCTCGGGTCTGTGCACAGAAAGGCAGCCCTACAATTTTCTGCTTTGAACGGAAACGAGCCCAGTACGAACTCTATGCTCTGCTGTGGCATTCATATTGAAATAGCCTCCTTTGTTGCGGACAGCCAAAAGCCTGATGGCATGGAGTGACCAAGAGCGATCGGTCTCTGATTTATAGATATATGAGCGGCTGTAATGTGCAGGAAAAAAAAAACACAGATTTAGGTTGAATTTTTATGAGTGAAACACATTTGAAGTGAAGAAGTATGGTGGTTTGGGACGAGATGAATGCAGACTTCTGACAGACGCACCATGAGGAATAACTGGCAATTTGAGTGTTTAAGCTCAATGTTGATTTCACTGACCCTCCGTACCCATGGAACGGCAAATATCTGACCGACGGGGAGCTCGGTCTGAGCAGAGTGGAGTTGGCCAAGGCGCGTGTGGGTTTTATTGAACCGCCTTTGCGTGGGTTGTGCCGAGCCAGGGCTCGCAGGAAATTCCCACTGGAGCTACTTTTGTGTTCTCTGGCTGCCGTAAGACAGGCCTGTGTGGAGCTCACATAAAGGGCTGTCTGAGCGGACAGCCTGGTAGGTTGCATGAATGAACAGGCGACAATGTCCACCTGACAGTGACGGGAGTGGGGGACGTCAGGGAGAGAGGGGGCTAGAGAGGAGAACGGACAAGGAGAGGGAGGGAGATGGAAGGAGATGGGGAGAAAGAGACAAAAAGAGAGGGAGGGGGGAGGGAGAAAAAGAGAAAAAGGAAGTTAGTGGGAGAAGGAGGGAGACTGGGAGAGGGGGAAAGAAAAAATGGAGGAGCGAGGAGAATGGAAAAGCAGGAGGGAGTGAGATGGGGAAAAGAGAGGGATAGAGGAGGAGAGAGGAGAACTAAAAAGCGGGAGAGGGAGCAAGATGGGGAAAAGAGAGGGAAAGAGGAGGAGAAAGGAGTACTAAAAAGTGGAAGAGGGAGGGAGATGGGAAAAAGAGAGGGAAAGAGGAGGAGAGAGGAGAACAGTAAAGGAGATTTTGTGGTAGAGGGAGGGAGATGGGGAGAAAGAGAGAGAAGCATGGGCGGTACGTCTCTTTAGATGACAAGCAGCAAACTTAACATTGCATTTTCTGTCTTTGAGTCACATCTCACTAGGTCAGCTTAATGATTTCTTACTTTCTAATTTATTTTCTCATTGTTTAAATTTACAATTAAAATCCCTCCCCGCGCTTAAGTTTGTGAGCCAAGCTGCATTCCAGGACACAAACGAGACTGGCAGTGAGACTGTGAGCCAGAGGCCGGGTCGTTGACGGTCCCATGAGAGACCCCACACTGGCCTGCTGGAGGGAGTGTGGTCTGAGTGCCCCAGGCTGGGCTACGGAGGCAGATCGCTGGGACAGCACAGTCAGTGGTGACGGTCGGGGCTCTGAATGCGGCGCAGGCGAAAGCCAGGGCCACTGTTCTCTGCTGTACTGAGCGTGCTGACCCTTCACGTGCACCTCAGGTCTGGGTGGCTCTAGGTATGCGAGGGCTGGCTTACAGTCACAAGACCATTACATCGGAAGCTGAGAGATGCTTATGTCACATGACCTGCTTTTGGCTTCTGGAAGAGTCCAGGATACATCGGTAACAATGAGCTTCTGAAAGTCCACCAATCTCTGGTATTACCTCTGAATCTGAAACGGCTGCTCTCACCCAAATACTGATTTCATGAACTGAGCTGAGCATGTTTCTATCGACTGAAGATTTGAGGACTTTGCAGCAATCCTTAATGAAGTTCTGTGAAGGTCTCTAAAAGGAATCCGTTTTTCATTGGTGGCCAGTGGTAATAAGACCTCGCAGCTAATGGGGGGTCTTGCTGCCTTTATCATCAAGTGAATTGCAACACAGCTCTGATTTACATCTAAATTGAGTTCTTATTTCTTGCTTTGTAATTTTGTTCACAACATCAGCTAAATCGAGGCAAGCCAGAACCAAAAGTAGGGGTGGTTCTCAGCCTGAAAGTATTTCTGGTCAATAAGCTGTTTGAGAGGCTAAAACTCTTTTAACTTTTTCCGTCCTTGGCAGTGGGAAGGTTAGACCCCAGATCAGGGCTCTGATGACAGTTTAATTGCCTCATTAAACCTCAAAGCTATTCACTGGACTGGAGTTTATTTTCTGTCTTTTGGCTGTAAGGCTGTAACGTTGGCAGTGCGTGGTATCATGGTAATTTATCTGCAGTATGTGTCAATGTGGCCCGATAGGGCTGCTGGTTGGGAAAATCATCCTACAAGCTGCCATGCTCCACGTGCCCCACTGTTTTCGACATGTGTGTGTCTCGTGTGAACTTTGCGCCCTTCTGTAAAGTCTTAAAAATGTTCACAAATAAAATTAAAATCTTTCTTCCTAAATTAAACCTTAATATACCATACATTCTAAATAAGGAATTAGTACTATCAACATACCCTAAAAATGACTCAAAAATTATGAGTGGGATCAAAATTCTAAGTGCATTTCTGAAATCAGGACATAAATAAATGAATGAAAGAAAGAATGAATGAATGACACCCCTTAGTGACAAAGTCTTTATTGACCGGTGCCATCCAACCTGAAAACCAAGGCTGCTGGTGGCCTCTCATCAGAGCTGCGTGTTTCAGCTCCCGGCTCACCTTGCCGTCACCAGTGAGCCCACAGGAACCCTCCCCCACTACCCCTCCCTGTCTCGGACCAGCCGGACCTGGCCCGTGGGACCTGCAGCCTGCTCTTATTAATAGGCTACGAAGGTCTCTCTCGCCGTCACATCCAATTCCCTGGCCCCCGCTTTGGATTTATTGTGCATACCCCTCCCCCCCAAGTCGTGGGAGTGAGTGGAGGCGATCTGTGGTGAGGCTGAGTGGCGGCCCAGGGGAGCCTGGCCCAATGGACCTCCCCTTTTAGTGGCCCAGGGAGGGTGGAGGGGGGTGTGGGGAAAAAGCCAGCCGGCGGGGGTGGGGAGGGGCTATGGCACCTGGGCAGCTGGTGTCCTTCGAAATGGGGTGACTCTGGCTGGTTACCCCACTGCAGAGTCCAGGCCCTGGGGGGTGGGGGGTGTAACGCCCAAGGGTAAAAAATATTGTAAAAAGGAATTTATTTCATGTATAATTTGTTTATCACTAGAGGGGACAAATACTGCACCTCTGACATGTGTTGGGGAGGTTTGACTCTGAATGAGATGCATTAGCATAATCTCCTTACCGAGTCCAGCTTGCTCGCTGAATGTCTCGCTCCGCTACCCACACCCACACACAGGCAGGCGTGCGATAATTAACGTCTTCAGCCCCTGAAATAGTGCATGGAACTGCACTCAAAAAAAGAGTTTAAAATTGCCAGTCATTAAAAAAAATAAATAAATCATTAGTCTTCTGCAACAGTGAAGTGCGTTACTAAGAAAATAGAAATCTGAATTCTTAGTGACACAGTGTGGGTAGAGGGAACATAGCAGCTTTGAACCTGAGGCTTTGAACCAATGTGGGTCATTTCCCATGAACTTCTCCAGTGCATGTCTCGCGTGTGAATCTGTGTGTTGCAGTAACCACGCCCCGTTTTTTGGGCGTGAACACGGCAAGCCCGACCTCACGTCGGGAATTCCACAGACGTGCCGGTGATGAGTGAAATGAAGACCCTTTCAGAAGGCACAGGAAATGAGAACCTGCCCCCACACTTCTTGTTTCACAGCATATGGGCTTGTCTAACGAGCAAAACACAATCTCCCTCACTTTTTTTTTTTCCTGGAAAACATTGCATTTTCTGTCTTTGAGTCACATCTCACTAGGTCAGCTTAATGATTTCTTACGTTCTAATTTATTTTCCCATTGTTTAAATTTACAATTAAAATCCCTCCCTGCACTTAAGTTTGTGAAATCACCAGCGTCCACAACCCAGCATTAATTGGGCAGTTTTTCCCCCCCCATGAGTCCTGATTTGACCATTCAGCTCAGTGAACACGTCTACTGTTTTTTGGGATGCATCCCTTTTCCTGAGTTAGCAAACTGCTGAACGCAAGATAAGAAACGTTTAACAAACAAACAGTCAGAGAAACATCAGTGGTTTGTTTTTTGCGAGTGGTTAGTGCACCCATGGCAATTTGTGGGGAATCGTTAATTATGACTAAACAAGCTCTTTTTTCAGTGGCAGGCCCCCGGATCCAGCTGTCATGAGTGTGAGAGATATTGAATTGGAAGCCTGACTGCCTTGTCAGCCAGGGGGACAGGTCGCTTGAGATGTAAAATAGAGTTGGGGGCGGGGGGGGTTGGGGGTGAGGACTCCTTTTTTCAGAGGGCTGGGAGATCCATTTGCATAGTTTCCCTCCAAAAGGGTGGAGGGGGATGGGAGGGGGGTCGTCCAGGCGGGGGTGCTGCTCGTGGGATGGGGGGTTAATCCGAGGAGATGCCTTTGAGCATCGTCAGCTGGGTCTTTGTTCTGGGGATAGTGTGTCACGGAAAAGTGAGGGGGGGGGGTGGGCATCCCGTGTGGAACATTGAGGCACGGGCCCGTGGGTCCACCGCAGCCAGGGATGAACTGCCTGTCTATCTATCTCTCTGTCTCTGTCTGTCTGTCTGCTTTCTCATTATCTTTGCCTGCCTGCCTGCATGTCCATCTGCTCGAGCTGTCTGTCCATTTGTCTGTCTGTATGTCTGCTTGCATGTCTGTCTTCTCTGTCTGTCTGTCCATTTGTCTGTCTGTCTCCCTGCCTGCCTGTTTGTCTGTCTGCTTGCTCTGTCACTTTGTCTGTCTGCCTGCCTACCTGTCCATCTGCTCCGTCAGTCTGTCCTTTTGTCTATCTTTGTCTGCCTGCTTCCCTATTTGTCTGTCTGTCTCCTTGCTCTGTCTCTTTGTCTATTCTTTTGTCTGTTTGCCAGCCTGTCTGTCTGCCCTCTCTGTCCATTCATCTGCCTGTCTGTCTGTCTGTCTGCTTGCTTGTCTGCCTACCTGCCTGTTCTGTCTATCTACCTGTCTGTGTGGAGATGTGAGTGTGCCTTTGTGTGTGTCAGGGAGAGAGAAAGAGAGAGAGCTGCACACACATGGATTGTGTAGGTCTGCATTTTCAATAACTGAATTAGATGTAGTTGTAGATGATTTCACACTGTTCTGTCAGGGTATTTTGAATTTTTTCCCCTACTTCTCTAATGTACATTTTATTAGTCAACAATAAAATATTGGAGTAAAATCATCACGGCTGTTTCCTTCTCTGGTATAACTATGTGTTACGATTCGTAACAATTCTCATTTTACTTAAATTACTCTGTCAATGAACAATGTAAAAGATAACAAATAAAACATTAGGAACTTGTGATGCAGACTGATGAAATGAAGAGGAAACATTGGATGAAAATAAAATAATAAACTGAGACCTTGTGAAGCTTGTGCTTCCTGTCAGCTAATCCCCCAACTCGTGCCAGCGCTGTCTCAGATCTTTCCTCGTTATACCTCAAACCTTATAATTTCTGTGCACCTTCTTCCTTCTCGTGCTTCTTTTTCCTTTGCTGCACCTCAGAGCTGAGAGCGGTGAGCAGTGCAAACGAAAGCACGGGAAATGCTGTTCTCCCCCCGCTGGTGGAGACATGCAGGTTTCCATCCAGTCATCCCATCCAGCAGGGACACATTGCGGTCACCTGAGCGTGGTGTGATTCCCACTGGGATTTCCTGTAATATATTCATATCGTCAGCTTCTTTGTTGGCCAGACCTGCCCCTGGTTCTGTCATTTATTCTGTCTGACTTTGTTAGCTGCCCTCACCTTGTACCCTGTCTTGGCCCCGCCCACCCCCATGTCTGTGAGCAGCATGCCAGAAACTTCCAAGACAGAAGCGTGCGCCCAGCTTGTTGTGCATAGCTCTGGAACCCTCTTTCTCGTCGGGAAGGTCAGTTGGGCTGCAGGTGGCTCCGTCCTTTCCTGTGATCCTGCCCGTTTGGTGTCCCCCTCTCCCCCTCCACCCTCTGCCCTTTGCCATCCATTCTGGAGTCTTGGCTTTTCAGCTGCCTTTACAAACCACCCAGTGTGTGTGGTGGTGGTGGGGGGGGGGTGCATTACGAACTTTCTCTGTATTTAGGTGCATGCACTCAGATCAGACTCGCTAACTTACTATACCAGAAACAGATTAATCAAAACAAAATATCCATCTAGACATTTAAAAAAACATAATGTTTAAAAATGCTCAATTGTGTTAGCTTTTATACTTACCTTCGCAGTGTTACTATTTTTGATTTCCGTCCCACGGTGATTCTACACGACGGCCCTCAGCAGACAGTGTAATTACTGAGCGGAACTCCCTGTGCCAGATCCTGAGGAAAGGGGGGCCTTGCATTATGCATTGTTTTGATAAGCTTTAATTAAAAGTACCTCGCCGCATTGTAATTGGAATGAATGTGTGTGTTCTTCACCCGCATAGCTGCGATCGTTCTGCTTAGCCAAATGGAGCGAAGGTCCAACGTCGTGTTATGCACTGACTCAAGCCAGATAATTACTGCAAGGGGTTGACATGGGTAAACATTGCTGTGAGCCAAAACGTGACAGTAAGGAAGGAGCATTGTGGATAACGTGGCGTGGGTTAGCTATGGGTTAGGTGTGTTTTTTTAACTCTTGTGTATTTTACTTCTTCCGTTCTAAATTCTAGATTCTATAGAATTTATCCTCATGTTGAAAATGGACTGGGGTCACTTCGACCCCAAAAATAATACAGGGGTTAAACCATTCTGTTACTCAGGTCCCCCACCCTAAATCTGTATTTATTTTATATATGAAGATAGTATATCTAGTATATGCTGAATTATTTATTACAGTACCCTGCAGTAATTTCAAGATTTTGATCTGGCTTTCTGTACCAGCCTGGATTTCCATGAAATATTCACTCGGCTCTTGTTAGATGCCAGTAAAGACAAAACAAGTGTCCCGTGTGACGCCGACTCCACCGCGTTGCGGAAGTCCCAGAAGCAGGAGATGTTGATGTATCACGGGGTGGTGGGGGGGAGGTGTGTGAGGGAACTTTTCCTCTGGATGGCTCTTGAAAGAAACCCGTCCGTGAGCTTTAAGTACTAAAACGGGCCGCACAAAGCGCCCATTCCCTGGCCACCCTTAAGGTACGTGCCTTTAATGAAATCGGATGGAAAAAAAAATAGATTGACTCGAAGTGCCGGGATTGAAGTGGAGTAATTTTACGCTCGGTTGTTGGCTAACAAGACTCCGCAGTGTCAATTCTGCGAGGCCTGATTACCAGTGCTGGCGATTGTGTTGCGCGCGGCTGCCGAGGTTACCGCGGAGACGGCATGAAAGGGCTTCTGGGCCCCATGGGTGATCTGGATTGTCCTGCCCAGCAGGTGAAGGATAGATCTGGGATAAGGAGCTTGTGCAGAACTTGCTGCCCGCTCTAATTTGGATTCATAAAGGAGATGAATTAAAACCGGGCAGGGAATTCAATGAATTTCCTCGACTGAGTTATTAACCCTTTGTAGTGTCCTGGCTCTCTGTGTAAGCAGCTGCTGTTTATTTATATAATTTTATTTTTTTAGGAGTGACGGTCTGGCCAGTTCCACAGGCATTTGGTTGTTATGACCTGATTTCAGACTTATAACAGCTAACTATGAGACAGTAGCTGTTTCTCCGTTGCACTGCATAATTCTTTTTAAGTATCGGCTTGACATGAAAAAAAATTACCCATGCTGATGTATAATTTCCTGATGGAAATTACTCTTGGCTTAGATGTCTGACATCAATTAAACATTAAATATATGTCTCAGGGAGGGGAAAACAGCTACAAAAACATTCTTCAGTTATAAAGGAATAGAGTTCTTATTTTCTTTATGAATAGTTGAACAAAAAATACAGAAAATAAAGTGAGCAAGACATGGACTGCTGTTAGGGTATCATACATATTAGTAGTTGATAGCCATGTCATATAGTGCCTTACAGCTTTTGCAAGTCACTTATACATATTTATAAGAAAATAAAGTTTGTCCAGATGCTACTTGAAATATTAGAATTTATAGGATATAGGTTTTTGCAGAACAAACCAATGAAAACAGCTATAGCTATCTTTGCGAGAAGTAAACGAATATGATACTGTGTGTGTGTAGCTTGAAAGTTAGCTAACAGCAGTATTTTTATTTATTAGGAAATATCTTTACTTGGCAAGAATGTATGAAGTGGATGCCAGTGTCAATGATACTGGGTATTCTGCCACAGGAATTTCTCAGAATTTGATTTCTGGTAGCTTTACAGTGGTTCTGGTATCTTTGATTTATACCCATTTGCAGGCTGACTTGCTTGTAAATGTCAGCAACTGTGATTAATGTACATTATGTTGTGTTATTGCAAATTCTTGTCAACAGGGCTACTGCTCTGACATATATTGTTGATGCACATAGATTGTATCTGGAAGATGTGAATCATAGTTTATATAAATGTTTTTCATTTTTAATTTTTGCAGCAATATGATTTAAATGTTGCCACATCCCCCACATTTCTTTGTGAGACTGATTGAAAGCGATGGATTTAGACCCACAGCAGGATTCTCTGGAAATTATGTTGTTGATTTTTTGGAACCGTAGACGGCAGCGAGGTCTGGTGCAAATCAATGTGAATGCCTTGGGTAAAGCATTTATTTGTATGTATAACACTGTAGGAGTGAAACAGAATATCACTGTGTCATGGTGTGTTTTAATGGTAATTTAATTCTTTTTGGGTGATGCTTTTTTCACAGATAAAATAAATTTAAGCTTGACCACCAACATGTGCTCCCCGATAAACCTACCCAGATCGAGACCAGTCAAGCAAGATGTATAATTTACCCGTCTGTAACCGAGCTGCGTGTGCCCTTGAGAATTAATCCTAACTGACCCTAACGCTGCCCTCCATAATGGCGATTAATGTGCAGGGCATGCTAACAGCTAAGAGTTTTCTATATACACACCATTGTCTTTCCACAACCAACACGTTTTGTCTCCTTTTGAATCTATGGCTTTGTGACATAGACTAATGCTCTAAAGATGACAGCTTTCTCCATCGGATAGGGCCAGAACGCTTCCTGCTAAAGCGGGTCACTGTTTGGTGCTCCACTGCTGTTAGTCAGGCACTGATTGAAGGGAGTTCTTGCCAGAGAAGCATCAATTGTTTTGTGAACTGAGGTGGTCCTGCTTTTGGTGCAAGGTTCAGATTTTGGCGAAGCTTGGGGGGGGGGGGGGGATCAGAAGAGGGAGCTCAAAATGCTTCTGTTTGGCTGGATTACAGAGTGGCTTACGGGACATGTCACAAGCAGTTTGAAGAGTATGAAAATGGTATTTAGGAGGATAATTTTTTGAACTGGGCACAAGGACCTGTGGAAGCATTGGGTTTTAATTGGTAATGGGCAAGGAAAAGAGCAGATGATAACTGGTGTAAAGGAGTGGAACTAAGGCATTTACACCCAATTTGTGCCGTTGAATGGATGCCGGCCCTCGGCCTGCCTTTCCTCAGCGGCATTGCGAGCGTGCGATGCGTGGGATCCCGTTATGCGCCTCAGAGCGGAAGGCAGAAGCCCAACTTAATCTCCCTCATTTTCACCGCCGAAGGTGCAGAGAGGAGCCAGCTCCCAGCAGGGATGCGTGGGCCCAGGACGCCCAAGAGGGAATCCAGGGCCTGCCCAGTGAGGTTAGGGGAGACCGTTAGCCTGTGCACCCCGCTGTGCCAGTCTAGCGTAAGGAGCAGCACCTGACATGAATTATGCATGCAATTAATCGTGGGTTTATATCCACCGAGAGTTTAAGAAACACCCATCGCATGAAATCACGCGTGCTTATTCTCAGACGACATTATTGCTCAGTTCATATCCAGTGAAGCAGGCCCTTAACTACATGCAAACATGCAACAAATTCTTAAGCAGATTTACTTTTCCTCAACTCCTCCCTGATTGTAATTCATTCTGCGCGATTCATTAAACTCACTGCATCATTACGCTTACATAAAATAGGCTAATTAATACACAAGACAGTACTCTCTTTGGGGTGCTGGTGGAGGCTGAGCTAAATCTTCATTAGATTTGTAAATCAGTCCTTTATACAGTGAGGATCCAGATTTTCCTCGTGGCACAAAATCCTACTGTGTTTTTTTGTTTGTTTACCTTGTTTTTGTTGTTAGAATACCTTCTTCTCATTAAATCTCCGGGCTGACAAATTTGTGCAGTTCATATACTGTATGTTTTGAGTTCCATTAGGCAGCAGGTTGGGGGGCAAAATGAAATTAAATAAATAAAAAAATTCTGAGGCCACTGGCAGGCTAATGAACCTCTCGTACCTCTCCCTTTCTGTCTTCCACTGGCTTTTAGTTATCAGACATGAAAAAGGATCACATATCGAATATTCAAGTTCTATGCCAGGTTGAGAAAAAAAGTCTTAAAATTCAAATTTTTAAGAGGAATGATATATATTTTTTTACTGATCTCACACACCGTCTTTGTCCTATCGGGAACTATCAGTGTAGTCATTTTAATGCTATATTTTCCACAGACTTCTCTTGTCCCCCTGTTTAGCTGTACTCGCCCAATATAATTAATTTTAATATTTTTATTAAAATATTTAACAGTTTGTGCCAAGCCAGGTAGGCCAAGACATACAAAGACTAGTCAGCACCTTGGTCTGCCGTCGTTTTGTTGAGGACGTGACTCACTCGCAAATTAATCGATTCCTTTCCGGCATGATAATTAGCCCTGCACTGTTTACATTTCAGTGAGCTGGAGAGCAGAGCAGAGCAACGTGCTGTATTCATAGGTTCACGTGGCCTTGGGGCTGTTTAATATTTTATGTATCAACAATGCAGGGTAAGTTTCTTCATATTCCCAGTCTTATTTGTATAGGAAAATATTGTAAATGAATCATTTAAGTAGATAAAAATCCCTGTGTATAATTACATTACTTTGTTCAAACTGTAAATAATGCCATTATAAGATTCAGGCAGTTCAGGCCAGTCCGTATTCGTCACGAGCAGTGCTATGGGCTGATGGTAGCAGAGTTGAAATCCCTACCTGTGATCTCTGCAGGTTTTCCACATGACATCACCTCCCTTAGTCCAGTAAGATGTCCACCATATGAAGACAGTTGAATGTTCGCCACTGAAGATTTGTATGAGTCTTCCTGGGAATCTGTGATGGAGTATTCATATCAGTACTTATATTGTTGTTGGGCCCCTCTGCAAGGATCCTAAACGGGTCCTTTCTGTGGCTTCTCTTTGAACAGATCTTTGTGGCATGAGACAGTGCTACTGATTTCCCAGCAGTAATTTTTAGAAATATTATGACCCTTTCTGAAACATGGTGTTGTATATGCTAAAACAGCTTATGTCAGCCACAAAGGTGCTAGTCCTGCTTCTGATCATGTGATCACCTATTAATTGCTCTGTTTCAAATGTTTGAAAAGGAACAGGAAGAGGACTGCAAACACCTTACAGTGTCAGTCAGTCTATCAGATTTTACTTAATGCAAGTAAATACATGTTTTCACACATGGGTTGTTGCAAAATGTTTCACCGTAGATTTCCCAGAAGGCATTTCTCTGGCATACAGACTTGCCAGAACATATTTGTTAACGTTGAAAACTGGGGGTAGTGGAATATGCCAGTGTCTGTGTCGTAGCTGATAATAGCTGTGCTTTGCCTGGAGATCCAACTCCCAGAGGCCCATCAGGCAGGGGTGCAGGATCCTGGTCCTGGATGCTGCTGCAGGAGAGACGCGTGGGTACCATGGTGAACCACAGCATCTTCAGCCCTCGGAGGTGGAGGTGGACCCTCTGCGTGGGTGTCCTCTGAGATGAGCTTTTCATTACCAGCCCTGATGCTCGTTTGCATGATACGGAATGGTTAATGACAGATTAGTAGCTTTGATGCCGTGCCTGGTTATCTCAGAATTGTACAAAACCCATGTAATATGGTTTATTGTCCACAGTGGTGATATTGAAAGACACTGCATAGACAGAATAAGATATATAAAGCCTAATCACACCCCTTGAACGCTTCCCAGCTATGTGAATAACATTTCTTTTAAATATCAGGTGAAAAACTTAACATGATACAGTATGTATTTTATTCCTAATTTTGGACTATGGACCCTAGCATTTAGCTTTGAAATGCACCTCTGCTAACACGAAACCCGTTTGTGCTAGTGGAAAAGTTAGCGCAGGTCAACAGTTGTGACAACGGTCAAAATAATCTCCATGGCATAAACATAAAGAAAAAATGTCAGACACAGTAGAAATAATTATGAAGAAGTTTTGATACAAAGGCAATAACAGCAGTTAGACCAGTTGCCTTTTTCTGTTAGTGTAAGTACCAAAAGCCGCCCGTAAGGGATGATAGGAACAGAGTTATATGTCGCACATTTTTTTTCCCTCACAAGTGTCTCCAGTCATTTCAGTAATTGAACACTTGCAGCAGTGTTTATATGCCTATGGATCTGTCTTTGGTGAGCCAGATCTTTTGAAGTGTGCCTGAAACCTAAGAGCAGGCCGGCCCTTTACTAAGATCGTGTAGTAACAATATTGGATTTGGTATTTCGCTGTCAGGGGAAGGTCAAAGTCGACCTTGAGAGCTGACTAGGAGGAATCCCTTTTCGAAAGGCTTGTGGTGTTGGGGTGACCATGGTGAGTGAGTTCTCATATGGAATAGCCCTTTGTTTTGACATATGTTTGAAATTTAGAGGATTTTTAGTGGAGTATTGATCGGGCACTCAGCAGGAGCTCCAATCTGACCAAGGCAAAATCGTTGTTTGCTGTAGGCTAGAGGGCTTAGTGTAGCGCTGACGCATTAGACAGCAACCAGACGTACCCGTCCCAGGACATGTGTGTTTCTGCTTGGCTTCAGTCTCCATCTGGTTCTTGCAAGCGTAATTTCCTGAAGGGCATCTTTGAGTCCTTGTAGAGTTTCAGAAGTTGGATCTCGACTCATGGGTCACAAACGAACCCGCCCCCTCCCCTTGTCATGTGTCAAGCGTCACCCAGCAGAAGGCTTGGTCTTACACACATCGGAGCGTGTCGTCTTTGCTGAATTATCGACTTAATTTTTCATGTCAGGAACAGCGGCTTAGAGAAAATTCTTTGTTTCGGAATGTTTTCAGGAACTACAGTAATGAGGAATGGGCCATCTTTGCAAAAGAAAAAAATGAAAAACCAAGTAGTTTGAGGGACATGAAATGTCATTGACTGTAGATCCCAGATTTCTTGCTAAAATTACAGTTTAACGTTGCTAGGATATACAAACCTTTGAAACCGCCAATAGCTTTTTTGCAACCACGAAATCGTTTGTCGTTAATAAATTTTATGAAACTCGTGTCCAGATGCAGCCGTTCTCGACTTGCTAAGATATCGCATTGTTATTAATGACACTTACATAACAGATCACATACGGCCAATTCAGCACTATGCTAAACGGAGTCGGGTGGTTATTTATTAATTGCGGGCGAAGCCAGACCAGAGATGGCTTCTCCATGAGCCCCAATCAGAGGAGTTTGATCTGACAGGCTGGGGAGCGGCGTCTGACTGGAAGCTGCATGTGAGTGCGTATGCGGAGATGCTCGGGGGGGCCTGGACCGCATTTCGCCTGGGGGGATGGGTGAGGATAAAACAACGGCTCCCGACCTATCCATCGAGCGCTGGATAGGGCCGTGCTTTTAAAGAGCTCTTCGGGGACCCTTGTTCAGTCTCGGCAAGTATAGTTACCGAGCCTATAGTGGTTGCGTTTAATTTCTTGGGGGCCGGAATCTGGCAGGTAGCCCTGATACAAACAGAAGACAAGGCATCGATGGATCCCGCTGGAATGTAGATGCAGCCCGCAGTCAATTGCGCCATAAGTCAGTCTGCATTCATTGTTCTGAGTGGAAGGCTGATTCAGTCCAAGCAGCTCTCCAGAGTTGATGCTTTCACACATGCAAAGCTAATCAATACTTAATCAGAACAAAAACTATTCACATAAGACCTGTTATGACCCTCGAGGTTGAGTTTATAAGGGTATGAAAGATTCTGTTTAGATTTCCTCGTAGGACCGTGTTTGGGTTCACACTAAAGCCATGTTCTACCACTCACAGGAGTAATAAATATTTGCATAAAACCAACCTACAAAAAGAAAACAGTATGTTACATTTCATTTAGCATATGCCAGACTCATTGTTTGCAAAAAGTCGACCGTTTTAGTGTGATATGTTGCAGCTAGACTGGTTTGGCCAGCTGGTTTCGGTACGGATTGTGTGTCAGTACAATGATTTAACCGTATTAGCTAAGTCACTGACAGCAAAAGAAAAGATAGGTGTATATCAACTAGGAATATTGTTTATTTAAGAATGCTCTTTGAATTATTTTTCCCACAGACCACATGCACTTGGCTGATAGGTAAGCACTGATCAAAAGAGTTCAGGGCATTCTGAAGTTTGATATTGATATTTATTAATTACCTAAATTTCAAAGGAGAAAGTGAGCCAGTGCCTTCTAATGATCATTTTTTCCTACAAAGCTTGCCAAGAGGCAGACAGGCTCGGCCTCTGGTAGACCTTGAGGAAGCTATTGGTCTTACGTGACGATAAAAAGCCTGAGATTCAGAGATTAATGGCATGTGCTCGGATTGCGAACGTGTCTGGGCTTAATGCGTCGGTGCATGTTTCTCAATTACTTTGGCATCAGCATGGTTTTATTGTGGTGAATTTGTTTGCCTTGGATTTAAGTAATCATAAAATTATATACGCATCCTTAATTAGGTATTAAAGGCAGTATTCAGTAATTAGTCACCAAAACAAGTCATTTTCACCTAGCTAAACTCAATTGTTAACTCAGTGATATAGCTAGTATGTGTGGCATAGTTGTAACAGTTATGAAACGGGGCTTGATTTCGCACAAGTGTAGGGAAATTTACATTTTTAAGCACATTTAAATAACATATTACCGTGCTGGATATAGAGTCAAACATGCTTATGCCTGATTGATGTAAATAAGTTGCCACCTGGCCAGTCGGCTCATTATATTTTTGATAGAGGTGCTTGATACTTCCTGATGGTTTTATGGATTTCTTCTGTCATCAGCTGAATCATGTAGCCCATCAAGAGTAAAGTCTTTGATCTTTTGGCTGAGCAGTCTGGGTTAGGTTGTGTTTGTTTCAGACACTATTGAATTTGTGTCGTTCTACCCATTTAACTTGACACGATACGGGATGTCAGTGCTGAACGTGTTTTAAGGTCTTTTAAGGCGCCTGAGAAGACAAAGGAGCAGCACGACATGGAAAGCTATTTTTTTTTTGCCAAGAGTAATTTATTACCCTATACAGAATTCCTCCCAAAAAGTCATATATTTATAAGTTGCACATTTTTTTTTATACGTTAAGTAAATTTGAAATGTCTGGCAGCTAAAATTATACAATGCTTTGCATATGCAGCAGACTATATTTGCAGAAGGGATTTTTTTTTGATAGAAAAAATGAAATCCTCTCCAATGAATCTTTGTGTCCTCTCTCTGCTCCCTCCCTGAGGATATGACCTAGTTGAACATAAGTGAAGCTTCGAAGCAAACCTTTCATAAGCCCTTTCTCATAACGCCACTCACTTACTGAGAACCAAGCTGCCCCTGGCTTTGTGAATATTCCCAGTCCGGTATAAGTTTGTGCATTAGGTATATTTGCAAATATCGAATGGGAAGTGAAGGGGCTGCATGTGATTTCCTGCAGAGATGATTAGGCAGGAGTATGATGAGGATGGGATAGTAATATGATGGGAGTGTGACGACAGCGGTTCCCAAAATGTTTTTTGTCATGCGGAAGTAGACACCAGGAATTTTTGTTTCTTTAATTTGCTTAGAAAATTAAAAACAACCCTCACACTGATTTCCACAATTATGTAGTCTGCGCAGGGGGCGGCATGGTGGTGCAGTGGTAAGCACTGTTGCACCATACCTCTGGGACCAGGGTTCAAGTCTCCACCTGGGTTCCATGTGTGTGGAGTTTGCACGTTCTCCCCGTGTCGTCGTGGGGTTTCCTCCAGATACTCCAGTTTCCACCCACAGTCTAAAAACATGCCGAGGCTGATTGGAGTTACCAGTTTGCATGTGTGTGTGAATGGTGTGTGTGTGTGAGTGTGCCCTGCAAAGGGTCAGCGCCCCATCCTGGGTTGTTCCCTGCCTTGTGCCCACAGGCTCTGTACCCCCCCCCCGCAACCCCAATTGGGATAAGCGGTTACATAAAATGGATGGATAGATAGATGGATGGATGTATTTTGTATGTTATGTTTCTTGTTAATGCTATCTTATATACAATTGTGTAAATTCATTTAATTTACATAAATTTTACAGCTGTAGTTCACACCACAGCTGCACGAGGCTGAGCCAACATCCACAGAGCAAGACAGTATGAGTGAAATTCACAATTTTGACTGCGCGACACAGATTTTTACTGAACGGGCAATATGATGGTTTTGAGGGAATTAAAAACAGTCTGGGAACAAATTGAGGCTTCCTGCACACGTTATAAGTTCCCAGAGTCCTTGGGCAAGTTTGCATTAGTCTGTTGTGAACCCTTGATGCTGCCCATTGCCCGTGTTTGCTCATCTCAGCGGTCTGTGCTCTCCAGCCCCGTAGAATAGGCCTGTAAGAATAACCCCATAGCAGACATTACATTGCATCTATGTAAGAGGCCTCTCATGCATCTTGGAAATCAGTCTATTGAAACTGATCTGTAGTAACTAATGCTAGCCCCCCCACCCTGGCAACATGGAGCCCAAGAGTGTTGCTGCTTAGGTGGAAGCCCGCCCCTTCCCCACCAACTGCGGCCCCCCAGGCCAGCAGTTGGGTTGGTGGGGAGTGGGACGTGTTTAGGATATCTCAGATTGAGCCTCTTTGATGAGGAGAAGACCTCCCACTGACTCAGACCCGGAGCAGAATCTCCTGCTGGCCTTCCTGAAGCCCACGGCTCCACTCCACGTTCTCATATTCTGTAGGCCAAGCTTCAGGCAAGAAGGGAAAGCTTGAGACGGGCGCCTGGAAGCTGCCTCGAGCCTCGCCTCGGGGTCACGCAGTAGGGTCTGCCACGGTGACGGTTTCTATAGTGGTGAACCTCCACCAGTTTGACGTTCTGCACTTGGAAAGAGAAACGTTGCGATGGAATCTCTGGGTTATCCGTAGCTTGGTTGTCAGCATTAAAATGCTGATTGCTTGCACTGAGATATGACTCATCCAGTTACATGGCCCAGCCGTGTAAATTTACACAAAGTATTACTCTGATTCTAGATCTTCTGTAAAGGTGTTTACATTGAAGGGTGAAAATCCTCTTCTTTTTATCGGAGGCAGAGTGGGTTGGGGGGGTTAGGGACTCAGACTTGAATGCCCAAACACTTAAAATACATGCAGTTACTTAATTGTTGTGGAGATACCTACCATACTTTAGTGGTCAATTCTACATGCATTTGAAATCAGCTTCCTGTCAGAATGCTTTGAAAAGCCCCTGAAATTTTTATAATATTTTAATTCAGCCCAGGAAGCCGAGGCCAGTGGGAAAAGGTTTATTTGCCTGCGAGATGTCGAGTCTGCTTTGTTTTCTGGCTTTATACATCTCATTAGTCCCTGAATTTATGTTCACGACAGGGGATCACTAAGTTCACACGGTGCAGCCTGAGAATCTCTGCAGATTGGAAATATGTGGTGCTGTGTTTAGATTGATGCTGACCGTCATAATACCAACTGAGTCCTCCAGGCGGCAGTCTGGGCATCTACCGTCAGCATCTTAGTACCTGTGAGACTCTTCATCTCTGGAGACACTTGGGTTCGGCCACATAGCATGTTAGGAGCAGGCCAGAGGACTTCCAGCTTCAACTCCTTCATGGCCGCTCAAGTCACTCCAAACGGCAGGCCCGAAAATGGCCTCTCCCTTCGACATCTTCTGAGACAGACACAGGCCCCTAAACACTAGCAATTGTGTGGAACCCACAGCCCTGAGGAACGTGTGAAATGTTGATGCCAGTACCTTCTTGCGGTTAAGTCAGCTTGTGTACTCCAGTTTCATTCTGCAATCCAAAAATACGTAGTTAGGTGAACTAGTGTGTGTAAATTACCCATAGTGTGTGCCCTGTAATGGACTGGCATCCTGTCCATGGATCCTGCCACGTTCTCCAGGCCCATCAAAACCCTGTACTGTTTACATTGGATAGATGCAATATTTTCACATCATTCATATCATAAAGCAGAAATTACAGCCCAAGGAATGTTTATGTTTTTGAAACCAAGGATGTCAATTTCAATAATGGAAACATTTTACGAGCAAATGTGTTTGAACAATTGCATTTTGAAACCGGGGCTGGATTTCTGTTTTGCTCAGTTCGATCGAAGACTGAAAAATTGCTGACAGAAGGGAAATTGTCCGGTTAAAGAATACTTGCCAGTTCATTAGGAAATTGGAAACAGATGAATCAGTAGCGTTAAAGGCACCCTATAATGATTGGTGGTCGAAAGCAGCAGTTTGCATGAGAGCTGGGTTTAGGAGACCATACACGACCATCAGAAGACGGAAGTGTGCTCACTCGGTTACGACACACGGGAGCCTTCGGGACCGTGTGTGCACCAGAAGGGGAATGTCCTCCAGATGTATCGCACACATTGGTCTTTTGATGCTGAATTATGGGTTGGGTTTTTTTCAAGACTCCCTCCTGGCTGGACGGCAAACAGTATCCCGTGATTCAGTGATGCGAGAAAGGAATGGGGTGGTGCGGTAGTGGAGATGGATTTAACGGAGCAGTGGGGCGGAATGAGAGCGAATGGGAGCCTTTTCTGCTCCAACAACCTGAGCCGTACTGTAGAGCTGGGACAGAGAAAACTTGCAGTCAGATCTGATGTCAGAAGACAAAATTGAAGAATATATATTAAAATTGATGTATATTAATATTGATTAGTGGCGAGAAGCCTTAGTGACCCTGGATCCACCCTGTGCTGGGCAATTTCACTGTAGAAACAAGGAACCAGTTAAAACATGGCTGAGGTTCAGCATTGACATGGTGTCCTGCAATCTTCCCCGTCAGACGGCCATCAGGGGACATCTGGGCCCCCTTGGACCTCATCTTCCCAACCTTTGAAGAGAGCGGCAGCCTGATGAGAGTTGAAATGTTTCCCTGGAACTGTGGCATGTTGATAATATCCACAATGGCCACTGGGCTGTTTTCATTTTTCCTTGTCAGCTTGTTACTAGAAGGCCAGATTTAGCTAAGACAACTTTCCTATGGCAGCAGCAGGATGGCCTTCGTCACGCAGGCCGTTGGGCCTTTAAGTGACAAGGATGCGACCGTCGCTCTCTGTGTAGCTTGGCCTCCGTCTTCTGCACATCGGCGACTTAAGAAACGACATATTTTCCTTGTAGAAGAGGGAATATAATTTTAAAATAGCTTCGAGAAACTATAATATTCATCTCGAGCTGAGGTGGTCAGGCTGAGGTCCATATTCTGAGTGATGTAGTGCCCACTGTGCACTTCTGAACACGTTTCATTAAGGACTAGTCCTTGGACCCCAGAGGTGTATATTTCTCCTTACTTGGGAGTTTTTGGTTCCTCTCCTCCATTGTCATCCTGCTTTTTTTCTTTAGCTAATTTCTTTGTCTTTCCTTTTCCCTATTTTGTATCACGCTCCCTTAATATCATGTAAAGACATCATGTAATACTATGTAAAGCGCTTTGGGGTGACTCTGTTGTGAAAGGCGCTATATAAAAATAAATTGAATTGAATGGAATAGTCCCTCTGGTGGATGCCTGAGGCTCAGTGCCCTTCCCTTCCTCCTCTTGTTTTCCTCCAGCCCGCACACTTGTGGAAGTCCCATCGAGCCGGCGTCACAAGACAGGCTTAGTGCTGACTTTGCTTGGCTACAAGCAGGCAGGCCGCTACATGCTCAGTCCCCCAAATCTGTTGCGTTTTCATGGCTCCGGAACACTGAAGAGAAGGCATTACCTGAAAAAAAAGTACAAGTATAAAAGAAAGCCTGTTATTTTCAAACAAATGCCTATTATCTTGATTAACAAATTGCTCCTTGAAGATTGTGTTTTTGGAAACTCCAGTTGATCATTGGCACAATATTAAAGGAGCATGGATCTGGAATGAGTCTGGAATGAATCCATGTGCACTGGAATTTCACTGATCGTGTTACTAATACATGTCGAAACGAAACACAGTGTTTTTGTAGGGGGAACCATCGTAAATCTTAGACGTTTTACTACAGATTTGGTTCATTTTAGCTCTGGGAACACTTATTATAGTTCATTAAAATTGCCAGTAACTCCCAGAGCCAGGCGCTGGTCACGTATAAGAAAATTAAAGGTTCTTACTATATATTATGGGATGGCTGTGAGGTATGAATGCTTATTTTTTTGTATCATATGTTACGCAATGGTGTGCATGTTTATTAGACGTGGTGTCGGCTTGTTCGGTGATTTTATATGTCTAAAGTTTCATGTAATTACAGAAAAGAATGGCACTGAAGCCACATAATTAACCTGTCACTTTGTATCCCCAAACAAAACATTATGTCGAGAAGTAGGTGAAAATGGTGAAAGACCACAGGTAAAAATGCCACACACATAGCACAATAAGCGTCCCACGGAGCGTGCTCTTTCAGCATCGCTGCTGGGACCTGCGAACGTTGATGAGAGTACAGGTGCAGCTGTTAGGCCACATGGAGTTCGCTCCTGTCTAAACAACCCGTATAAAAGGTATAAGAAAGGTGAAAAGCTGTGCAGGGCACAGGTGCATGTACTCTCCATAGGTGTTAAATAAGCATTGCAGAGTGTATCTGGATATATGCTCTTTACTTGTATGGATTATAAATTCCTTTGGTAATAAGGCCAGCAGGCTCCGCCCCCTGATTTACATAGCGGAGTCGTCCCGTCTCTTTGTGATCTGAGAATTGGTGACGGCACTTTGATCAATCAGAAATGAGGGATGAAGGCTGGTGCCTTTGGCTGGCCAGGGCTGCGCACTGGAAATAATGAAGCAGGACAGGTGCTGGGGGCCTTGGTGTGGGGGAGGGGTCAGCAGCAACAGCAGGAGAATGTGGAAAAGAGGATGGAGGAGATGCTGCCGATAGTTCCCAGTCAAAGGAGTCGCTACGCTCCGTTGCCACAGCAAAGGAGCGGCTTCGGCGCTGAACATGTGTTTTATCAGTTGGCCACAGCTGTGTCTCAGTAAAGCGACAATTAAAACAAGCATTTCAACTGCCACCGCTGTGCTTCTCCGTATCGCTCACTTTCCTCTCGCTTCCCCCTCGCTTTCTGTCCCATTTAAGCAGCCTGCTAGCCGGGTCTCACTCTGGCAGAAAGCAGTCTTTCTGTAACCTCTGCATATTCCTGAAAATGCATTTACATAATCAAAAGGTGTTTAACGTTTCACCTAATTCCGCCTTTACGGAGATTAAATGGGGGGAAAATGGAATGACTAATAAAAAAATTCTGCATGTCCCTGTCAAAAGCCAGCAAACATTTTTAAATATTACAGGTGCAATCCACTGATATTTTGCCTAATGTACTTGTGACATGTTTTGTGGAAACTTCCCCGCATCACCATTCTTCCATTTGTTTTCATTAGATGATATTAGATGATATTCTGAAGAGCATCCATCTGTTTATGCTGTGTTTAATATAAGGCACTCAGGATCTTATACTGAATAATTTACTCTGAAATTGTATAAATAAATTTAAAAAATAAAGACGTGAAAAAAGATTACGATTTCATATCTATGTGATCAATATAAGTCAAGAGAAGATGCAGTTACGATCTTCCTGTTTCACTATAACCTGACTCTGCGGAGATTTATTTTTTAGATTCCTCTGAACCATCAATCATGAAGCTGATTTTTCACAAGAATCTAAAACATGAGTCAGAGCAATGTTATGTTCCTATGAACAAAGTGAGTCGCTTTTTATAAATAAACTTTTTATAAGTTATTTGCATACATCCTTCACCATCTCCTGTATATCTCCTCACACGTCAGCATTACATACAACTATAGTGGCCCTGCAGGACCACATTAAAGTATTAATAAAGCATTTCCACATATCAACTCATCCCCCTTAAAGGTAGTAACACCTCCATTGTTACTCTTGAATTCAGTGTCATCAAATTAAAATATAAATCCAATGAAATATTAGAAAATTTAAAGTATATTTCTTAACTTAAAGTGTATCACTTTAGAAGCTCTTTCATACAAATATGCACTAACACAAACACAAAAATGCTGTCAGTCCACAACAACTCAAATATCATTATTATTGCTTATGTTAACTTAAATAGTCAGTCTCTGAGGTTTCTTAGTTGTTCTTGTGGAGTTTCTTAAGTCATTCACTTTACTTAAAACAAGGCCCATTGTCACTCACCACCACCCTCGGTATGCCATGTCTAGAAAAGATTGATTTCACCTTTTGTGGTGACTGATGCTGCTGATTGGTTAGGTTGCAGTCATAAAGAAATAGTCCTGGCCATTGAGGTGAAACAAGAGCATTCCCACCTTTTCCCAATCTGTAGCAGGAGGGTCAGCAGTCATCATTGGCTCTTTTGATTGTCTGCTTTGATTTTTTTGACAGGTTCCACATCCAATTATCAACTTTTCGCTGTCCTTATTTATCCCTGGCCAGCAGACACCCTCTCGGTCTTTTCTGGCCAGATGTCCCTCATGTATCCTGTTGAGAACCTCCTGCCACAGATTTATTGGTATCGCTATTCTGTCCTGCCTCAGTAGCGTGTCATTTACAACACTGAGCACAGATCTGACGTGACAGAATTTTGCACATGATCCTTTTGGCCAGCCATTGTTGATATAATCAACCACTTGCTGTAACTCTGGATCTTTGGCAGTTTCTTCAACTATTTGTTGTGATTTCTTGTCTGTCATTTTCAGTGTGGATGTCGCCATGATGACATGAGCTTCAACATCCTCTGCTGAACTACTCCCCAGGTTCACTGCTGGTGCACGAGACATCAGCCAATATTATGTGCTTTCCTGGAGTCTCGATTAGCTTGAAATCATATTTCTGTAGCTTCACCATTAATCTCTGGATTCGTGGTGTCATTTAGATTCTTTTTCTTGATTGCTATCAGTGGCCAGTGGTCTGTCTCAGCTGTTAAGCTGGTAGCCTGTAAATGTAGCAACAGAACTTTTCCAGGCCAAGCACTACGCCTAGGCATTCCAATTCTATTTGTGCATACCTGATTTCAGCTTGTATCACTGACCTGGATGCATTGGCTACTGGCATCCGATCTTCTCCTTCTGCTTGGAGCAGCACAGACCATTTCTAGATGCATCTGTTGACCCTTTGAGCATCCTTGTTGGATTGTAGTATGCTAATACAGGAGCAGATATCTGTCAGCATTGTGTTCAAGTCAGCAAACTCTTGCTCATGCCTTTTCATTGATTGGAAATCATCTTCTTCAGGAGCAATGCAGCTGTTCTGCTGGAGAGGTTAGGAATGAATTTACTTCTGAAGTTTATCATCCCCATCACTCTGCGGACTCCTTTCTTGTCTGTGGGATGTGGCATTCGAAGTATGGCATTCACCTTCATCTAGTCAGGTTCCACACCCTCGGCTGAGAGCTTGTCTCCTAAAAAGGTAATTTCTTACACTCAGAGTTGGCATTTTTCTTTAATTGGCTTTATCCACCTTGCCTGATTCAGTTTAGCACTTTTGCCAGTCGCCGTGTTCCTCCCTTGAGGATCCCCATACGATTGTACGATGTCATCAGTGTAGCACTTCGAGGCCTTCTGTAATCTTCTCCATGGCCTTATGATAGATTTCTGAGGCAGATACAATCCCAAAGGGCATTTGCAGGAATCTATACCTCCCATATGGTGTGTTAATGGTGCAGTATCTTGAACTTTCATAATCCAGCTTTATTTACTAGAATCCATTTGCTGCATCAGGTTTTGAGAAGAACTGTGCACCTGCCATCTCACTGATTATTTCGTCGCGTTTTAGTGCTCGATAGTGCTCACGCTTCATGTTTGCATTTAGGTCACCTGGATCAATGCAGATTCTCAAGTCTCTGTTCTTCTTCAGTACGCACACCATGGAGTTCGCCCACTCGGTTGGCTCTTGGATCTTTGTGATTACGGTCATTCTGTCTAACTCTTCAAGCGAGCACGTAGTGGAGCCTCCAACTCCAATTCCAAAGAGCCCCAGCGCTGTACAGTTTTGAGTTTCCTCTCATTTAACACACCTCACCCTACACTTCTGCTAATTACCACACATTTCTTTAGTTGAATCAGGTGTGGTAGATCAGGGAGAGAACTAAGCTGTACAGGGCTGGGGCTCCCGAGGACTGGGGTTGGAGACCCCTGTAGTACAGGCTGTGTGTGCATCTCTTAAATTTGATTTAGCAAATGTGAACACATATGCGTAGCTCTGGATGATAGAGTCTACCATGTCTGATGTTGCTAGTGTGGGAGAAACTAAGCTAATCTGGTGTGTTCTTCTACCCAGTCCCGTATCCTCTGATGCTTTGTCACCAAGCAGTGATTCACGTTCTTAACCCACAACAGCAAAAGTCACATTATGCACTTTGTCATTCGCATTTATTTTTATCCGACACTGTTCCATACTGTCTTTTTTTCCATTGTAGTCTTCCAGTGCAGCAGACTTTCCGTAGATCTGTGGTTTTCCTTTCATCTTCTTAATGTCTCGCATACTTTTTAAATTAGCCTTTGCTCCAGTATCCAATTTTAGCTCCATCATGGTCCCATCGACTGCTAATTGCACAATCCATTTGACATAATTTAGTACATTAATATGGCCTTCTGCAACATCTTCACCTTGATCACTTGAAATCATGCCCACAAGAAATGTGTCTTCTAGGCCCATGTTTTCAGTTTGATTAAGAGATTTATTGCTGTACTATTTTGGCTATGAAAAGCACATTTTTCCTTTGCATCTTGCACATTGTTTAATTTGGTGCTGGGATCTACATCGTCTGCAGTAAAATTTCTCACCATCTGTTTGCTTCTTATTTTCATTTGGTTGCAGCTGCTGCTTTTTCTTGCCCTGCACACCATTCACTGGTGTTGCTTCACTTGTGATTTCACTGAACGTTTTAACATGCTGCTGCAAGTACACCAGCATGGCATATTCTTTCTGCTTCCTCCAAAGTTAATTCGGTGTCCCTGAGTAAACATACAGCAAGACACAACTTGGTCTCTAACCGTGCAATCCTTGCAACCATGCAAATTCACATGTGTGCGCCTTTAATTGCAGAGCCGTCACAAAACTGTCGAAACTCTCACTCTGTCGCTGTATGCGTGTTTGGAACACGTACCTTTGGTAGGTAACATTCTTCTGCAGCGAGCAATACGCAGTGATCTTTTCAATTATGAAGTCCTACTTCTTAGGACTTCATACTATCTTCCTTCTTACTATCTTCCTCTGCTTCTGCAAATTCAAACGTTTTTGAACTTTTCAGTTGCCTGTGGACCAGCAACGGTCAGTAGCAACATGATCTTCCTTGTGTCAAGCTTGTTATCTAGTCCGATGACTGCCATGTATAGCTCAGATTGCTGCCTGAACACCCTCCAGTTACTATCGACATTACCTGACAGCTGAAACCTTTGTGTCTGGTGGACGCAAAGAATTCATAATTAAACTGAGGACTGCAGCAAACTAGCAGTACACTCTTGGTACCCTGTTATGTTCCTGTAAACAAAGTGAACTGTATAAATGAACTTTTCATAATTTATTTGCGTGTGTCCGTCACCATCTCCTGTATATTCTCCTGCTGTATCTCCTCACGTCTGCATCACGTACAGTTATAGTGGCCATGCAGGACCAAACTAAAACAAGCATTCCCACATAACACAAGCAGCACGTCTTCTGTGTTTTTCTTTTTAAGACCGATAGAAAATGAAATGATGGACCTCGGTACGATTCTGTCTTTCCTGTGGGGAGCTTTAAAGTCGAACACTGCCGTCCTCATCTTGAGAAGAAATTTCCCTAGTTCTCCCCTCACTATGTTTTTATACTTCTGCTTTTTTCTCCAGCACTTCTGTTTATGGGCTGAATAAAATGATCAGACTATGCCTCGCAGTGGGGATAACGGTGGGATGATGGGTCACGCTGTGCGGGCAAAACCCTTAAGACCCCCGGAATTGGGAGCAGTGGTACAGACATAATCATGGCTGCTGGGCTTTCTATTAGACTCCCTCTATGGAGCCACGGAGGCTTCTGGAACCATAGTGTGCCCATAGTCCCGAGCAAGTGTTCCTTCCTACCAGCACCTTTGTAGTCGGCTTTAAGTACTGTAGTCCACCCCTGATTTACAATCATGCTATGCAGGTCAGCTGGCCAAACTGGGAGCTGCTACACCCAGAAATCCCTGGAAAACCATGTTCCGTGGGCTGCTCTTGATCCTGCTGGAGCAGACTACTTTGTGTACTGGCATTGAGGACCAGATCTAGTTCAGTCACAAAAATATGTATATATTGGTTGTTAAATCAGGACAATCCTCTGTATTAGACGTGTTAAGGCACTGGCAGAGGAGAGTTGTGGTCAGGAGTAGGACCAGCTGTGGCTGCTGCCGGAAGAGCCACGGTTCTTTTGGTCAATGAATGTAAGCGTCTGTTTCACCGGGAATTGGCAGGCCTTGGATGTGATACATTCTACTCTTTCAACTCAAAAGGCACAACTTGCAAGCTGCAGGCTTTCCCAAAAGTACCAGCACGACAGGCATTCGGAAACAAACATTAGCTTTGCCGAACGTTCAGAGAGATGATACACAATCGGCTACCTTGGGCAAACTTTTCCCCTTCGCCAGGTTTGCCAGGAACTGCCAGAGCACTTGCGCTTCTGCTGGCGTGGTCCTGAATGCTAATGAAGGCCGGGTGAACCGCTTACGAGGAACGGTCGACATGGAGTAGCATCGGCGAGAGCTGACATCAAGGTCCCCGTGAAGCAGGCGAGGTTTCAATGGGGCATCCCTGCCGGCAGCATTAGCACTAATTAGTCTCGGGAGCCTGGTCGCTGGCAGGTTAAATACAGACTAATCAATGGGCATAAGGCAGTTGGCGCAAGCTTGATCCAGCCCGGTTGGACCGTCACTGTCACAGGTCACTCCCATTCCTAGCAGGCATCCGGCCTTCCTTCTGCTCTTCCTCTCATACTGGCTGTCTTCCTCTTTCTCTTTTTCCTTCACTCACTGCTCCTTCGTCCGTTTCTCACAGACGGGGCTCTTTCGAATTAGGCCTCATTTAATGGGCTCCGGCCGGCCACTGGCCAAGCTTAAAGGGGCCTTTTGGAAGGAACCTTGACCATCTGAGATTTTCAGGCACAGTTAGCCACAGGTCTGCTGGGAAATGATTTCCAAGTCTGGGAGGAGGAGGGGGGTTGTGGTAACAAATAAATTATTCAACAGTGCAAGATTGGCAGTAGCCCCAGACAAAAAAAAGAGGGATTAAAGATTGATAAACCGGCCAGACCCAGTATATTACACCAACTCATGGAGGAACACCATCAAATGTTTACAAGGCTGCTCACGTCTGTTGCTCACAGAAGTCAGTGGCTTCCTCATCATCATGTGTAGGTGTGTATATCAAGGGAGAAGGGTGTTGATGATGGAAATAGTTCTAGCATTTACCCAGAAACCTAAAGGATGCATCTGCATGTTTACAAACCAAAATAATCATATTCAGCTGGCACTGGGTTAAATGGTGTCATCAGCAATGAAAACTAGATTTGGTGCTGTTGGAAACGACAGCATTGTATTCCCCGGACAGCCCTGTCATTTGGTCAGGCCATCTAAGCTGTACTCATCCCACATGCACTAACTTGTACAATTTCTAGAAGTACTGGATGGATCACCCGGAAATGTGAAAGTGAAGTACAATTTCTAGAATGACTGGGTGGATCACCTGGAAATGTAAAAGTGAAGAAATGTGTTTTTACCTGAATGCTGTGAGTCGTTGTTGCGATATGTTGGTCTGAAAGTCCCCTTATCCATTTATTGCACATTCTACTTGTATGAAAATTTGCTAAATCTTTCCCCACCATTTAGATGGTTACTTGTATTCCTTTGTGTATGTGTCAATGTCTATGTTTTAAAATGTCATTTATATTATTTGTACTTTTGTATATGTTTATTTATATTCCATTTATTTCTCATTAGCACAATGACAAACATTTTCTGTGACATAAAAGGACCCCCTGGTGGGATCTGAAGGAACTGCAGTTGAGACAAAAAAAAACTTGGGGTCTAAGGCATAGTAATGCCATTTATCCACCGATAATAGAGCATTTCGTGTGACAAATTTTGCCAAATGAAAGCACCATAGTCTAAAGAAAATATTACAAGACTACCTTACACACTCTCACTATATTTCCAAAAACTTACATGATTAAATTCTCCCACAATAAATTTTGCTGAGTTCCTCATGATACAGTTCATCAACCGGCTACCGCACTGCTACAGATAGAATTTGTTGAATGGGGAGGCTAGCGATCATAAGTCAATATAAGCTTTATTATAGAATATTCAGAAAATCCTCTTGTGCATACAGAAGAAGCATACAGTTTTACAATTACGCACGTGTACAAAGTTCCACAGAAGAGCTGTGTTTGCAAGATGGTGGCTGCAAGCTCTGTTTTCACTCTCAGTTGCCCTCTGCTGACAGTTCCAATTTTGCAGCCTTCTGTTGTTGCAGTTACAATTTTGGATCTGATCAAGTGTACAATTTTAGGTATAGATTTTCAGCCATATAATGTTTTGTGAAGTGGTAATAAGACCCATCAAAGATCAAATAAGCTAAGTAGGATAAATAGTGAAAAATAGTGTGATCCTGCTCACAAGGATAAGCCTCTAATCACACCGTGCTTCTCTTTGCTGTCATTAAGCTCCATTGCTTCAGTTTTGGTGCAGTTCGTCTCACAATTAAACAGGTCCAGATCTTTACCTATACAATGTCCCTGCAAAGTTTGGAAAAGATAAGCCAAATAATTTTTGAGTTATGTAACACATATCAAGTGTCTGTGCTGGCCAGCTCTTTGTTATCACTATGTAGTGCTGCTTCAGTTTTGATGTGATTTGTCTCAAAATTTTATCAGGTCCAGATCTTCAACCTTACATGTCGGCAAAGGTTGAAAAGGATCTGTCAAATACTTTTTGAGTTATTGCACTATCAGGATGAAATGTCTGAAACTACCTTTTTTTGCTGTCACTATGTATCGCTGCTTCAGTTTTATGGCACAGATTTGATCATTTCTTGTTTGTCATTCCTACAATGTGCATGCAAAGTTTGAAAAAGATCCATACAATACTTCTAAATTTACTCTTTTCACAAGACCCAGTCTCTTTTACAGCTGCCATTTCCTTCCTTTGTTGCCACACAGCACTGATGCTTCATTTTTGGGGCATTTTGTCTGAAAATGAAACCAGGTGTAGATATTCATCCATATAATGTTTTTGTGAATTAATAATAAGATTCATCAAATATTTTTTGATTTATCATTTTCACATGGTTAAATATAATTTGCTTTCACCCTTCCCTTTTCAGTCACTAAGTGGTATTGCTTCAATTTTGGGCCATCTGTCCCAAAATATAATATAAAATTTCATTCCACCCCTTCTACAATGCCTCTGAATAGTTTGAAAGTGATCCATCAAACAATTATCGAGTTATCGCTTAACGGGGTCGAGTATCAAAACTGTCCTATTTTGGTTATCACTATGCGGAGTTTCTTCAAATTTGGGGCGAGTGATCTCAAAATGAAACCAGTTTTAGTTCCTCACCCATACAATACCTTTGCGAAGTTTTTAAAAGATCCGTCAAACATTTTTTGATTTATTGGCTCACATACCAAAGCATCTACAGCAGCAGTGGAGTGGTACTGGAACCATATGTTTTCCCAGAGTGCTGGAGAATAAAATAATTACATGCAAAAAACCACACAGCTAGTATATGTTTATATAGGATGATAAGAAATTTAGTTATGGTAGAAGTCTTACATTAAAAAAATAAGTCAGCATCTTTTGAACTGTGGACTTTGCAATGCTGTGCAGTTCCTGCAATCCAGCATAAACATTACTGTGACTGTGGCATACACGGGAACCACTTCGACATTCACCACATTTGTTTTCTTCTCTTCTAGATCATAACGACAAGAAGGGGAATGAGCTGCAGTGGGGATTTTTCTTTCATTATTCCATCATTCTTCAGTTCAGATCAGCCTTGTGGGCGCAGTGACAAGCCTGATCCCCTGAGGAGACACTCGATGTTCGCCTTACAGCCTGTGAGCATGCGAGCGGCCCGGCTCGCCTGTTGATGTGCTGCCCCCGACAACGTCCATTGTGTCTAACGTGCCGACCGCGCAATTGTGTCTTCTAATGCCTTCTTCAGATAAACTCACAGATATGAAAACTGTAAGGCTTCTGATGCTGCATCCGTCTTCTCTATTAAAGACACAGATGAAATGAAACTTTCAATCCATAGGAGAAAAATCAAGGCAATAATTATGTTGACACTCAAGATATATACCATGAGTGTTTCACCAGGTAAGGGAGTTCAACAATTCAGGCCAAGGCCAAAGTGAAACAGATTATCTGATGTTTGCCTTCAGAATTAAAGAGCTTCATTCTTCAGCTACATAGCTGTATTATTCACAAAAACTCACACACACACTTGTATATCTTTAGTGAGACAATATGGATACATTGACGCTACTGTGGATTTAATAGACAAATCCATCATAAAGCAAAGACACAAGCACTCCTATGCTGTGCATGAAGTCAGACATACCATCATTTGCATCCTTATTAGGACAAACATTTCTAATGACCATTCTGCCATTAAACTTTCTGAATGCTTCCCTCAAGTCTGTATAGCAAATACTTCAATACTATGACCCAGGGAGGAAAAAAAGCAATGCATGAAAATAAATCAGTATTTATACATTATTGTTACAATGACTATTACAGCTGGGTGTCAGGGTGTTTCTTAATGCTGTGGAGTAACAGAAGCCAGCTGATTGTTTTCAGGATTGACTGCTGTATCTCAGTTTGACGGTCGCTTGCTGCATACACATCTTCTGTACATATTTGGTTATGTCGTTAGACTTTTTACTCTGACTCCCTACAAACTGATTTGTACATAAAGCAGCGAAACAGCCAGCGGGTATTTCGAAGGCACGAGTTTGCGTTTCTTGTCCTTGCTATACTAATTTAGTGCAATTTCGGTAGTGCTTGTATTACAGATACTAGCTGTAATACATCAAGTTAAGAGGCTGCTTTGGTTCTACAGCCTTCTTAACATTCAGTTAACATTCCAGTCTAAAGTTATCACCCTGTACTCAGATGTCTGTAATGTTTACCTTATCATTGCAAAATCTGTATTTTAATTAGTCCAATATTTTACAAGATTGAATTACAGAAGTACTTGAAGCCACTTATTTCAATTCAGTTGTCATTCTAAACTATAATTTATTGAGTGAAAGTGAGGGCCATTGATAGATTGATGATTATATGTATACATAAGCACGTTTATTTCAAATATATTTAATATCGCCTCTTTTATTGCAGCTGGATTTGTTCCATAACGTAACTAAATTGCTTTTAATTTCAAAATGACTGCATAAAGTTGAAAGCTTCACGGACGGCTCGGTGACGGATAATCTGAACCGAAAGGTTAGTTAAAAGTAACCCCGTCTGACGGCAGCACTGTGACGTGATGCGTCGTTTCCTACATTACAGAGCTTCTTCTCATTCTTGGGAAAAGAAGAAACTATTCTGAGATTTCTGAGATAGTTTGACATCCAGGATGTTTGTAATGGTACGGCTTATCAGAACCTACTCATGATTATTCATTCTGTAACTTTTGTTACAAATTGTTAAGACTATGTTTTAGGGCAAGTGGGCCATATAATAATAATAATAATAATAATAATAATAATAATGCTTAAGCCCAGACATTTTGGGTAATTAGTGACCATCAGGGTGAGTAAAACAGAAGATTGGCATATATATATATATACACACACACACACACATTTTTTTTTTTTTTTGCTCTGTTCCTGTGAGGCATATACATGTACATTGGGTGCGACCTTTTTACACGCATTCCTATGCTGTGCTGAGGCCAGAGTCTGCATTTTAAAAGTCTCGCTTGCCGTCTCCCTACAGCCGAGAAGCAGCCTCGATCCCGAGTTTAAACTGTGTCACTTTTTACACGCTGTGGCTCCGTACAGTAGTGGCTGCTTATCTCTTTGTTATGACCTGGATGTAATGTCATCATGGGAAATATAATGTCCCCCTGTAAACTGCTACCGTTACATGAAATAAAGCATCAATACCTCCAGCTGTGGAACGACAGAAGTGCGACTCGTGTTCTTGCCTGAAAAGGCTACTTGCGTAATTGTGTTTTTTTTTAGGCCAACTGTCCAGTTATTGTTTTTGTATGAGGATTAAATGTCCGGCATCTTTTGTGATCATTTAGGTGTTTGTTTATAGTTAGTATATATGCAGCACTTATGTCAGAGAGACGGAAAACAGTCAGCTGGAATATTTCTGCTCTGTGTACTCAAAACACAGATAGACAGCTCCAATTCACCTCCTCCCACCGCAGGGCAGGAAGGCTGGGCTCCTCCACATCACCCCCCCAGTCGAACGCCTTGTTAGTTCTGCAGCTAGATCACCAGCCAGCTGTGGGCTTGTCAGTTCACAATCTGCTTTAATTTCACAGTTTCCTCCATCCGTCATTAATCCAGCCGGGGACAGCAGCCCCCTGCAGACCGGCTGTACGGCTTTATCGCTGCCATGCACTTTCATCGGGCCTATTTGGGATCGCTAGCGGAGGGGCGGTGAGATCGCAATTACCGTGAACATCTCGCACGCTCTGGTTGCCCAGTCAACATGTAAGACCACAGGGTGGAAAAATGACTGCATATCACCTCTGTCCGTATGCGATCAATAAGTTTAACCCAATTCTAAACATTGTATATAATAAACTATAGGATCTCCTTGGAAAATCTTGGTCAATTAAATTAAGAAAAAAGGCGCTGTGAGCAGTTCATTTCCTTTGGAAATCTACCAAAGGATTACATGCCTGGGAATGCTATGGGAATGGAGAGCAAAGCTCCGGCCAAGTTAAATTTTTAGTCTAGTCATTTTTCATGAGCGCATATTTTCAGGTTTATAAAGGATAAAAAACAAATAATAACTGCTGTTGCATATACATTTAAAAGATGTATAAATTTAGTTTTTGCAGTTTACCGATCAAGAACAACTCATAAATGACAGAACAAAATACTTGCACAAGTTACAGTTTTTAGTTGTATATATGTAAAATATTTCAATAATGCAGTCATTTTAAAAGTGCATCAGTAACCTTCAGGTGAACAGCACTGCTTTCCGGTCCGAATGATGTCAGGTGTAAATCGTTTCAGCTAATAGAAACACATGATAGCCAATAAGGAAGGCTATAAGACCTCATTTATTTAGGGAGCATCGCGGTTTTACTTGATATTTTAAAATATGATTTTGCATAAAATCAGGATTGCATCTACTAGTCTGAAAATGTATATCCAATTCATTGCAAGTACTAGATTATTATAAGTTTAGAAGAGAGGCAGAATGATTTGCCCCCCACCACCCCTCAGAGATCCTATCTTCGACCATTGCGACCTATTATAATGGAAACCACAAGGCTGTGGGGCTTTAGTTGTGGTTGGATTTGCCATCTGGTTTGGGTTCTTTAGTGGGGGCTTGGGAGAGTATTTGAACGGCACAAGCCTCGTTAAATCAAGGGGGATGAGGAGCTAATGAAGAGAGGAGACTTCAAGTAAGGGGATGAATTGGGTCAGCAGCGATGCAGCGGTAAACACTGACTAGCGATCGCTGGCACTGTGCTGCACTGACAGCAGGGCAAAATTCCCTCCGGAAGAAAATGTGTTACATTAGTTAATAAATCTAAAAATTAAATTATTTACAAAGACGGTTCAATTATCAGACCCACGTGTGCCCCACGTCAATAGCTCCATACAGTGTTTTATCTGGATTCTATTAACCTTTATTCTGCACTTTTCCTCGTGCGAGAAGAAAGGGTTACTTACTGTTTGTACTGAGTGGAGTTTGCATCGCACCCTCATTAACGGCGTAGTTTTTCTTCTCACCAGTAATGTATGAGTTTCCGTTGTTATATTATCCTGATAGTGAGGGAGTACAGGACATGGATATATTCAGTGACTTTGGAGTTTACAGACACTTTTTTCCTGACAGTTTTGCTATTGATTCTTACGTCAATGATGTAAATCATCTGGAAATTTCTAGACTTTAGTATTCCACACGTAGGCAGTTAATTTGATCAGGATGTGTAGCACACTTTCGGAATCAATGTAGGAGACAAATCAATTATTCTGGTTTTTCCAAAGCGAACGCGCATAATGTGGGAAAATGTACACGGTCCCTAAAGCTGCCATCTGTTTCAAGGTCCCTCCCTTTCCATATGAAGGAGAGACGGCGGGGCGCCTGGAAACGGGGCAGAGCGGAGTGTGGGAGCGATGCGAGCGGTCGTGAGTGAGCTGCTGGGTGCTGAACTTCTCTGCGCTTTCAGCTTTTTGCGAAGGAATTAAGGGATTGAGAGCCCAGTTATCAGAGAAAGTGGAGCCGTTCAGACTTTCGGAATATCCGCAAGGAGATCTTTAGGGAAAAAGATCGCAGAAGTTGGTGTGTTCGATCTAAAGAGCAGGCGCGCTATGGCGGGTTGCAGTTGCGCCGTAATGCATCATTGTAAAGTTATTCGGATACTTTCTCCGCTGCTACCCTTCATCCTTATCGGACTACTGGGAGTGAACGGGCAGTACGGCGAGCGAGGGATGTCCGTCCCGGAGCACGGCTTCTGCCAGCCGATTTCCATCCCCCTTTGTACGGATATAGCCTACAACGAGACCATCATGCCGAATCTGCTGGGACACACGAACCAGGAAGACGCCGGGCTGGAGGTGCACCAGTTCTACCCGCTGGTGAAAGTTCAGTGCTCGCCCGATCTCAAGTTCTTTCTGTGCTCCATGTACGCCCCGGTGTGCACCGTGCTGGAGCAGGCTCTCCCTCCGTGCCGGTCGCTCTGCGAGAGGGCTCGGCAGGGCTGCGAGGCTCTCATGAACAAATTCGGCTTCCAGTGGCCGGACAGCCTGGCTTGCGAGTCTTTCCCGGTGCACGGAGCCGGTGAGTTGTGCGTGGGGCAGAACATGTCCGATAAACCCACGCCGGTCAACCCAACAGCGGACGTGACGGAACCGCCCGGGGATGACGGTGCTCTCAAAGGGCGCTTCAGGTGTCCCAAAGCTTTGAAAGTGCCCCCTTACCTAAATTACCGTTTCTTGGGGGAAGAAGACTGCGGTGCCCCGTGCGAGTCTATAGACTCTAGCGAGGTCATGTACTTCAACCAGGACGAGTTGAAATTTGCGCGTATTTGGATTGGCATCTGGTCCGTGTTGTGCTGCGCTTCTACCTTATTCACGGTTTTGACCTACCTAGTGGACATGAAGAGGTTTAGTTACCCGGAGCGCCCCATCATCTTCCTCTCTGGCTGTTACACGATGGTATCTGTCGCGTACATCGCCGGCTTTCTGCTGGAGGACAAGGTGGTCTGCAACGAGAAGTTCGACAGCAACATCCGAACTGTGGTCCAGGGCACCAAGAAAGAAGGCTGTACCATTTTGTTCATGATGCTGTACTTCTTCAGCATGGCCAGCTCGATTTGGTGGGTAATCCTGGCCCTGACGTGGTTTTTGTCAGCAGGAATGAAGTGGGGCCACGAAGCCATCGAGGCTAACTCTCAGTATTTCCACCTGGCTGCCTGGGCTGTTCCAGCCATCAAGACCATCACCATTCTGGCTGTGGGGCAGGTGGACGGCGATGTCCTCAGTGGGGTTTGCTTCGTGGGCCTGCACAGCGTGGACGCCCTACGGGGCTTCGTGCTGGCACCCCTATTCGTCTACCTGTTCATCGGCACCTCCTTCCTGCTGGCCGGCTTCGTGTCGCTCTTCCGCATCCGGACCATCATGAAGCATGACGGCACCAAGACGGAGAAGCTGGAGAAGCTGATGGTGCGCATCGGCGTCTTCAGCGTGCTCTACACCGTGCCGGCCACCATCGTCATCGCCTGCTACTTCTACGAGCAGGCATTCCGCGAGCAGTGGGAGCGCACCTGGATCAGCCAAACGTGTAAAACATTCGCCATCCCTTGCCCACAGCACCCGCCTAACAAGATGAGCCCCGACTTCACCGTCTTCATGATTAAATACCTTATGACCCTAATCGTCGGTATCACCTCGGGGTTCTGGATTTGGTCGGGCAAGACGTTGAACTCGTGGCGGAAGTTTTACACGAGACTGGCCAGTAGTAAACACGGCGAAACGACTGTGTGACGACGCCGTCCTGCTGCTACCCTGACCTCTTACGGACTGAGGGGTGGCCATTTGCGCAGCAAAGTGACGGACACTCTTTCATATGGTTTCTTGTAAATAAGCATTTGAGATTTTTGTAAGTATATATTTGTATTTAAAAAAAAAAAAAACACCAGACATTCACTACTTTTAATTCTACTTGTATTTTGGACAAAATGGAAAAGGTACGTTTTTTTTTTTTTTTTGTTTTTTTTTTTTTTCCCTTTAATGTAAAATCTCCTTGAGAATGATGTC
>JAAGVU020000045.1:7886171-7898204 GCA_011763525.2 Mormyrus iriodes | reverse complement strand
AATGCAGTCAGGCAGGTAACATTCTCATGGCATCCACCAAACCCAGACTCGTCCATCAGACTGCCAGACAGAGAAGCATGATTCGTCACTCCACAGAACACGTTTCTACTACTCCAGAGTCCATTGTCAGCATGCTTTAGACCATTCTATCTGACACTTAGCACTGCACTTGGTGATGTGAGGCTTCCATGCAGGTACTCACCATGGAAGCCCATTCCATGAAGTTCCTGGCGCACAGTTTTTGTGCTGGAGTTAATGCCAGTGGAAGTTTGGAACGCAGTTAACGTAGGACACAGTTATTGAGTGTTGGTGATTTTTCTTCACTATGCTCCTCAGCACTCTGCAACCCCATTCTGTTACTTTATGTGGGCTGCCACTTCGTGGTTGAGTTTCTTTTGTTCCTAAATGCTTACACTTTGCAATAATATCACTTGCAGTTGACTGTGGAATATCTAGCAGGGAAGAAATTTCACGAACTGACTTTTTGCAAAGGTAGCATTCTATGACGGTACCACGGTTGAATTCACTGAGCTCTTCAGAATGATCCATTCTTTCGTAAATGTGTGTAAACCTGACTGCATGGTTAGGTGTTTGATTTTATACACCGATGGCAATGGGTCTGAATGAAATACCTGAGTTCTGTGATGATGAGGTGTGTCCCAATTCTTTTGTGTAGTTTACCTGTGACTTTCCTAGAGATCCAAACGCATATGATTTATGAAAGATGTAGCAGGAAGAAATTCTGAAATAAAGATGTGGTAGATGAGAACATTCAGGCAAGAGATACTGGAGATTGTAGGCACTATACTGGTGTGTATGTAAGGGTCGCTCTAGAAATGAGTTGGACAGCTGGACTTTGGGAGAGGTGGTGGTTGGGTGGGGGGTGTACATTTTATTGTGTCCCATACTTACTTTATCCAGGAAAAATCAGCCCCCCCACTGCCAGAGGGAGGTGATGCTTCCCACAGAAGAGTCACATTAACGTCTCAAATGGACAACCTGATAAAAAAAGCCTGTTTGACCTCCCAAATATCCTTATGTGTAATCAGAGCCCCACTGCCTGCTGACCTTTTAATGGATGAGTGGAAGCTTGCGCAATGCAAGACTCTGCGTGGGGGGGGGGCACAGCACCAGCCGCATGCTTGAACAAACTCTCCAGGCAGGAAACACTCTCCTGCAGCGCTGTCCTGATTGCACACTTCCTTCATGTACCTTCCCTGTAACACACTTACTGTGAGATCATAACTGTGCCCCATGGTGATATGGAATTAATTTCGCAAATACTCCACATGCATGCTCTGCATTTGTGTTGCATTTCTGCCTGCTCTGAATTTGTATCTAAAATAAAAAAGCTGATTTTAACCACTTTTAAAAATGATTGATTGGCAAGCTGTACGTCTACTATTCTGCAATTTGTTTTTAATCAGTCATAAATAGCATTAAGGAGTGGTCCTACTTAGGGCTTATTTTATTTGAAATCCCAAGAACGAATACGCATGAAACATAATTATACATTCTTTTTGACTAAATAGACAACGATTTATACTTAATAAGTGTCTGAGTTTATGTTATTGAGAGCAAGTCTATGTAACCACTTCTGTGTATGGGAACCACTGAGGATTTTTCGCATAAAAATCTCATGAAAAAAAGAAAATGGCTTATACAAACAGTGTTAAATTCTTTAAAGCTCGTTTTAAGCGTATTTTTTTCTCACTGCGCTGAAACTGAGCTACAAAGTCATCCAGGTGTTATTTTAACTGCAGTATCTGCAATAAAATTCACGACCGCGTCACAATCATAACAATATGCCACAAATCAAATGAGTGAGACAGGATGTATGATTTTATTTCTGCGATATGTTTACTGTTTCTGATTTCCCACTATTTAATTTGCGATAGTGTCCTCGTTAGTCTATTGCACAAGACAGCATGAATATTAATGACTCTACAGTGTTACCCTCTTTATATATCTTGGCAAACTGAAGGCTCGAGTCAACAATGGCCTCAGGTCAGAGGATGGCTGTGGCTGCTGTCGGCAATCCATCTTGCCGGCATGCACCATCTGTTGTCTGTCTTGTCCCTGACTGTGTAAATTATTCCGCGGCCTCCGCAATGTGGGAGGCTGGAGGTGAAAATGAGCGAAAGTCATGAGCGGGCGAGAGTGTAGAGAAATGGCAGCATCTCCTGATGAGACTCACAGCCATTGGAGAGCTCCTGTTCAGTTTCCTTAGTGCAGCTTCGTGGGTTAAGTGCTTGATTCTTCTGGTTCAATTAAGTACTTGATTCTTCTGGTCTCTGTTCATTAGAAGGGGAATACTACACAGTTTTACAGAGCTCACCATTCTCCACAATGCATATGATGTATCCAACACTAGCTTACAATTACGAGCCAAGTTTTAAGCATTTAAAAGCAAATAAATGGCCACATTAACATAATAGCGTCAAGAATAATGTTGATCTGGAGTCTGATAAATTTTGACATCTAATTCTTTCTGGACTACACTTCATACAAAGAGACATTACAGCTTTAAATCATATTCAGAGTTAAGGGTAAAACTGCATTCTGTGACCTTTTTCTGGCTTTTTATGTGTGTAACATCAGTGTGAGAATTTAATGTTTTCATTGACAAAGAAGTAATGAAGTTCTCAAAATGACATAATTTTTACAAGTGATGAAAAATCCACACACAGATACAGCAAACACACACACACACACACACACACACGCACACACACACATTTGTATTCATATCTTTGTGGAGACTCTACATTCATTTCTGTAGGCATAACCCTAATCCCACCAATGACAACCTTAACCTCTACCCAGCCCTACCCTTAACCATAAGTAACCAAACAAAACACAAGTCTTACGGTGCGGCTGTCCCAGGCCAGGGTGGTAACAAATACGGTATACTTTATTTTATAGTCCACTCTATTGGTTCACAGAGGGAAGATTACATTTCTGCAGCAGGTCTGGGTACACAGCATGTTTAAGAACATCACTACAGTTCTGCAATAATACTTACAATAAGCACATAAAGTGAAATACAACATGTACATTACAGAATTTACAATAATAAACATGATATAAATTATTAAGATAGATAGATAGATTATGATTGTATGTGCAGCACTGACTGTCCAATTGCAGCTGTCAGGAAAGAGCGCCAACCTGCTGGTGGGAGGCACTGTGGCACCCAGTTTGTTCTCCTGGGTGTTTCACCACCATACCTTTCATTTCCATTGCTCGTCACTGTTTCGCTTACCCCGTCTCGCCTCCTGGGCCCTAAAAGAGTTTCTATTCCTTCCTCCAATCCCTGACATGCACAGTTCTGATCACCACCGTACAAATAAAATGACTTTAATTATAGCAAAGTCTTCATCGATCCAAACTGCTCTCCCTGACTGCAGTATTAAAAAGCTCCAGGCTATTTTTTTCTTTTTAAACGAGACAATATTCTGCAAATTTTCTAAAAAAAGACGAATGCCACAACACTAGTCCTGCAATTCCTGGCTGCCTATAAATTATGCAGAGATGTGTCTCAGAGCTGTCTTACAGCTGGCGTCTGACTTCGGCTGGGCTCATTCGGCTGGGCTTGAGTCGTGTTCCCAGTTGTCTTCATGTTGTCAGTAATACCAGGATAATAATCTGGCCAGCGTTCACTCACTGCTGGATTTATCAGGCTGTACAAAAACTGCATTGAAGCTCCAATACTCTCTAGAGCACTATAAATATAATATGCAATGCATATCTATATTTATGATTTTTTTTTATTTTTATTTTGTTGAGACTATTGGATTTCACCCATAGGCTGAGATTTCTTTTTGCTTTGAGATATTTCAGTACTAATAAGAATACATACTTTCATTATTTTATAGTTTGAATTATCCAAACATATTATCATTAATTAATTAAAATTCAGTATATTGTTAGAAGGGAGGTTTAAAGAGACCCTGGTATATCAGTGCAGGGATAACAGTTGCGATTAGCATCGTTTACACACAAAATCATTTCCTACCCCTGTCTGATATGTGTTTAGCAGCTACTGTTATGTAGTTAAATGCCTCTGTTTCCTTCTTTAAGACACAAACAATAAGAAAGTATTGTACTATTTGTGAATTCCATCGAGAAAACATATGGGCATTTCCATTGCTCTAATCCAGCTGTGCCAGATGTTACAGGAAGCTGGAGGAGTTAAACCTTTCATCTGCGATGGGTTATGAGATCCTAAACCTTTCTGGAAGTGCACGGGTTTTGTGCTCCAGCCCCAAACCTTGCGGTATGATCTTTCAGGCCTACGTTCATGTGCTTTCATTATCTTTTCATTTGATCATTATCTTTTATTTGTTGACAAAATTTTCAAATTCAGAATTATAATCTTTAACAAACCATTTAATAAAGTATCTGGTGACACATTACATCAACTGCACCTTCATAATGCCTTAATAATGCATTCCTAGAACATTCAGTACTCCTTCATAATGCATTCATAAAACATTCATAAACAGTATGCAAGTATACATTATGAAAATATTAAATAATAATAACAAGCATTATAATTGTATAATGTTTGTTATTAATGTATATTAAAGCTGTTAAACCTCTGGAGTCTCAGGCCTGTCAGTCACTTTTGAGGTAGTCTAACACACCTTGACATTTTTAAATATATCACCTACCTAAATGACACTTATCCTAAAGTGCTACATATGTTTATGTTAGGATGTTAAGGTACACTGAGATGCTGCTTATGAATGTTTTATGAATGCATTTTGAAGGTGCAGTTAATGTAAAGCATTACCAATTATTGACTACGATTACCCAAAGGTGCTGCATTCGGCCTTACTCAGCTGAAGTATTTGCTACACATTCGCACTTGTCATTTCACAGGATGAAAACAGGTGAATTTCGCTTCTGCAGATCAGAGACCATCAAGGGCCGTAATAAAGGGAGTCGGCATTGTATGGTTCCAGTACGGCTCCCAGGGCTGCAGCACAGTGAAGTTTTGTGCAGCGTCGCCCATTAAACTGCTGACGGTGAGTTTAGGTGCGGTAAAGTGGCTACAGCTTAGCGATGCTGTTTTTCGCTAATTATCTCTGGCTATGCTGTTGCACTGTACATGAAGCACTGTGGTGGAATTATATCATGTCAAAGCTTTCTCTTGGTCTCTGGCCATGTCTAAGAAAAACACATGCTATTTACCCATTTACCCAATGGCGTAAGAGAGAATTTGATATGTGTGTGTGGGGGGGGACTAAATAATTAAAATGTAATGCTCAATTTCTTTGGAGGGATGAATGACGCCAAATTAAATATTGGGGGGGTACACGTCCCCCATAATCCCTGGTTCCTACGTCCCTGCATTTCCCATCAAAAAGCTTGTTTTTTTGGCTAAATGTGGTCGACCTGCCATGGCCTTTATTTTTACCAAAAATAGCCATTGAAAATTGGGCTGTATTTAGTCTGTTTGATTTGGTACAAATGTAGCTTAAGATGGACGTCTGTCTGGGACCACATATACCTCTAATACAGCCATGAGAATAAGATCACGTAGCAGCAAATGGGGAATATCTCGATGAAAATATGCGTTGTGTTGTATACACAGGGTGACCACATGTCTGGATTCCAGATGGACAGTCCTTCTTTCCAGCCTTTGTCTGCTTCTGCTGTCGCATGTTCAAATAGTCTTTTTGTCCCTTTTTGACATCTGCCCCATGCAACAGCGACCGACACCCATAAGTCATGATAATAATGATGTGTTCTTTGCAACCACCTGAAAAAGATTACTTTTCACCTTTCATTTTTCAACCAAATCTCAACGTTGTTGAAACGTTTGGCGAAGTCCCCACATAGCACATGTACGTCTGCCCATCGTCTGCCCATCTACACAACTTACATTTACATGACGTAATACTCAACTCGTTTACTAATTAGCAAGACATCTATGAAAGGGCAGTTTTTGATCGGCATCAATTAGGACCTATCTGTGATCTTCCCGCAATGTACTTATGCTGCGTAATACATGTGACCTAGCACAGACATCTGGCCAATTAGTATATGAGTTGAGTATGACATCATTTCGACATAGCTTGTATACGTCGGGCAGATGAATGTGTGCTGCAAGGGCTGTCTTTTCAATGTCATTTCAAGTAGTTTTTGCTGGGTGGGTTGTATTTATGCAAAATATAAACATGGGTATGTGACATTCATTCACCAAGCACTGTAAATACTTGTGTATGTCCTTTAAGTACATCATATTCACTGAGTAAAGGATTAAGACATCTTTATAGCGATATGGTGACCTGCAACCATAAACGCACTGCGTGCACAGAAAACATACAGATTTACATAGGGGGTTCCAGTCCAGGTGTGATGTCAGCTATTTCTACCACTCTGCTGGAGGAACTGTGCACCTTCCAGTCATCTCCAACATGCCACAAGATCAAAAGGTGTCCTTTCACCGCCGGGATAGCGCCACCCCTCTCGGCTGGGGGTGCATGGGTTGTGTGGTCAGGATAGGTGCAGGTTGCTGGCATTTCCAAAGATAGCTGCTGTGACATTTCTATACACTTTGATGTTAATAATCCTTCACAAGCGCAGAACGCTGGCTGTTATTTATTTATTTATTTTTGGACAAAGACAGCAATAGGACCTCTCTGTGTTTTTTTGCAAACACGTGGTGGTAAAGGCCTTCCGATTCGGCCACGGCGCAGCAGTCAGACATAAGATGGGACAGATCAGAGTAAAATATCTGATTCTGTGAAAGCAATGGCTGAGTGAGTCCACTCTGTGTCACTCTGCTGCCTAGATCTACATAAAATTATACAGCTGGGTGACTTGATATAATACATTTTACATGTATTTACATGTTTACCACATTCTCATTTTCTTACCCATGCTGTTTTGCGTAGTTGCACTCAATGGCCAGGGGTTGGGTTCACCGACTTGTTAATGTAGATAGTGAACTATTGTGGCTGTAACTGAATAGTACAGCAAACAGACAGGGTCATTAGGTTCACTTACAGTTTGGCTAAGCATTAGAGTCCTCTGTGTGATGCATCATCTAAGTGATTTTGAATGTGGTGTGACTGTTGATGCCAGATGAGGTGTCCTGAGTATGTCAGAGACGACCGTCATCCTGGTATTTTCACATACTATGGGGTCTAGAGTTTACAGAGAATGGTGCATTAAATAAAAAATATCCAGTCAGTTGCAGCTGGGCAAAAACACCTTGTTAATGAGAGCAGAGTCAGAGGAGAATCAGCAGACTCATTAAAGCTAACGGGAAGGCCACAAGCACAAAAATAACAAGTGTGCAGAAAGGCTTCACCAAATGTACAACTTTTCTAACCTTGAAACAGTTTTGAAAGAGAAATTGGTACCTGGTACTAGCTAGTGTCCCTAATAAAGTGGGTGCTACCCAGTACTAGCTAGGTGTTCCTAACAAAGTGGGTCCTTCCCGGTAGTACCTAGGTGTCCCTAATAAAGTGGGTCCTACCTGGTACTAGTTAGGTACACCTAAATAAAGTTTCTGCTGAGTATAAAACTGGATGATTGTGCCCCAACAAACAGTTGACGAGCACAAGTTCTTTCTTTCACAAAAAACTGATTTATGCAGTGAATTTAGAATTTGCTCCATTCTATTTCCATGGGGATGGAGATATTTTTATGAGGTTTTTATAAATTTGGTTTTGACTGATTAAAACTAATCAGAAATTAAACTTTTAAAACACTTAGAAAATATTCTTTACACACTTTGGCCTGACTGCTAGATAAAGCGAACATACCTGCAATATATTTTTAGTTTATAACATGTTTTTCATCTAACAGAATCATATATTAAATTGTATATAAACTTCCTTGTGTGACTGCCACATAACTGGGTCTCGTTTTAAATGTGGTTGTATTTTTTTGATCACATTATAAATCATGGATACCTGCCCCCTTTTTAGGACAGTAATGAAGCTACAAGACTCTCATGTTGCCACAGTCATTATACCTGTCACTGATCGGCTGTTATGGAAATCCGAGCTCTGATTGTGGAGGAGAGTTCTTGTAAGATGAGCCCGAGTTGTGCCTGTGTTGCTATCTGACTTTCTCCTTCAGGGGTAACTGGAGGAAAACATACACTTTGCCAGCTCCCTCTGTTTCATGGGGTGAAAGGTCTGCGTGTCACAGAGCTTGCAGTTAACGCATTGCTCTCCCTCACGCAGCATTAACTTGTCAGCCTTGTCACTCGCTCCGGCGGTTTGTGCCATTTCAGGTCCAGTTGTGTGTTAAGACTTTGTATCCCAGAAGCCCCTTGTGATTGGAGGCTGCGGGCCCTACTTAAGGTTTCTAGGCTGGCTGGATGATCTCAAGCTCCATTAGCTGAATTATTGCACTGACAGTGAGTTTGTATTGATGCTCTCCATACATTTTCCATACCACATATCCAGTGAAGGGTCTCGATGAACCTGTAGCGTTTCCTAGGAAGCAAACGGCGCAAAGCAGAAACACCCTGGACAGGATGGCAACTCTCACGCTCAAACTAATGGTGAATTCAAGACCCCAGTTCACCTAACTGTATGTTTTTGAACTGCAGGTGGAAACCAGAGTACCCGGGGGACGCCCAAACAAACAGAAAACACATAAATGCCACACTCACAGAGCTGTGAGCAGTAATCGAACCGTCAAGTCTGGCCGTGCGAGGTTACCCAGGCCCATTCATAAGACCGTCCAGCACTGATCAGCACGTGGAGAGCTCAGCCGACCTTTGAGTGTTTACTGTCCCGGAATGATATGGAAGTTCTTTTCAGGTTAGTGAACAGGTGGTGATTTGAGGGACACTAACAGCCCCCGCCCCCCCCAAAGTTATGTTTACAAAGAGCCCAGCAGCTGATGATAAAGACGAATGGGCATTTCACAGACAGGTAATCACACGATGAAAGCTGTTATTCGACACCCACACAGCTGTTTCCCTGGGCGTCGGGGCTTGTCTGAAGCTCCGCGGCGCCGTGCCCCTGGTCCACCACCTTCTTTCTGGCTCGTAGGGAGCAGCTGTTGGCATCCGTTCCAGCTTGGGTTACAGGGTTTCAGTAGGGGGGGTTGGGGGGGGGGCAGGGCGTGGGGCCGTTGGCCTCGCTGTCCGAACCATAGCTGCCGTCCTTGTTTGTTATTTTTTGACCCGCAATGTCTGAGTTAGCATGGACCCCAAGGTGGCTGACTTGTTTAAGATGACCACCAGAGCCAGTTTGCCATGTCTCCTACCCCCTCCATGAGTCTGTGATGACCATGCCCTGGGGAATCCAGGCCAGGAAGGCAGATGACAAATAGCTTACATGTCCTGAAGTATTCATATCGCATGGGAGTTAGTCGGATGTGTTCAGAATATGTCATTTTCATTTGAAAAAGGCATTGCCCTGTAATTAAGTATCATTCTCTAATCATGAGTTAGCATTTGTTTTAATCTGTTATGTTGATTTTCAAAAGTATTAAATTTAAGTACTTATCATGTTCCGGAAATGCCGCAGAAGTATGTCGCGAGAACAGGCATCCGTTACAGGAGTTTATAAAACAAAGGTTACCGAAAACAGACATTTTTATTCATAAAAGCTAAAAGTGAATTCAGATCTCTGTAAGACCTGAATGGCGACCACCACGCCTTAGGCCAGAACAGCCACCCCCACAAACACACAAAGACATTCTTCGGTTTTATCTGAAAGGTATAAGGGGTGGGGTGCATTTCCTGAAGTTCTGAAGAGCCAGTGACACGACGGATCAGGGGGGCTTTTCTGTGTAACCACTGCATGCCCGGAGAAGCTGGCAGAACAGCCGCATCTCCTCAACGTGTCACTGGCGATGACTCTCCAAGTTTGCCTTACACCCGAGCAGAAAAAACAAATTAAATTAGGAGCGACAGCCTGCCAGCTCTTCTCACGCATCACAAGGGAGATGCGGTTCCTCCCCATTACACCAGAGAGGGAAAAGGAGAAACATGAGATTTCCTTCACTGACTGTCACTTTCACAAAGGTAATCGGAAGTGATGGCTTTTCGTACGTTTCCTTTTGATGTGTGCTTTGGATAAGTAATCACAGTTAAAATATGCATTGATTGTCCCATGGTGTATGATCTAACTTGTTATTGAACCCCTAAATATCCCCTGTCTGTCTCCATCCTGCGGAGAAGCCGTCTGCTGAAGAGATCACTCCTCGGGCTTCTGTCTGAGTCGCGCTGTCAGTAGGAAGAGGGCTTTGCTGGAATTAAGAGGCAGTGGCTTGTAAAAACAGTGACATCCTTTGCTGTTCTCATCCGAAGCTGGTGTTGGAAGCTGAAGAGAGAAGCTTGCAGTTTTTCATTTTTTTTCCCCAGCTTGCAAGAATTTTGTAAAAACAGGAATTTATCTCGATGGCATCACATTCATGGTGTCCCATTCCTTGTGCTTCTCGGGATCTACTCCAGGCTCCTAGTGACTCAGTACTGGATTAGCTGGATGGATGGATGGATGGATGGATGGATATCAAAAGATCCTGGCTGCATGTCTGCTTGCATCTACACTCTGGACTCATATCAAAGTAGCACTCTCTTCATGGATGGATGGATGGATGATCTGTATAATTGCTTATGATGTTGATGACCCTTCTTCATCAGCGATGATGGTGAGAGTTTGGGTTTTCAGTAGGCCGGCACGTGCACTGCTCCCACAGGCCCGAGCGCTGATTTCTGATCTCCAGAACAGCAACTCCCCTTGGGCGCGTGGTCATTCTCCTTACTGTCGTCACATGGCACTGAAGACCCCCAATGACAAGCGTCTTCTGTGCCAGAGGCGAGTGCCGTGTCATCCCCGGGGAGGAATGATTGCTGAAATGAGATGACTCCCTGCACTAACGTTTACTTCAGTGGAAATCCATGTCAGATGACAAATTTGGTAGGCAGGTAATAAAATTTGGATTTTCTGGCTTTCAAGCTTACAGATCCCAGCTGATATCAATCAGTATCGCACAGCTCCTAGCAAAAATTTTGCCATCATCTATATCACACAGTTACTTTCTTATAAGCTCAAAAATTCTCAGGATCCCAAAGATTCTCTAGAGTCACTCTAGAGTCATTATCTACACAGAGGGCTGTAGGCAGGATCTTTAAAATACTGAAGACTTGACCTCAATGTCCTCAGTGGTAGGTACGGGCATGTCTACACATACAGGAGTACTCCTTTAAGAAGTGAAACATATCGACAATATACAACCAGTGACACATGTAACGGATGTTAACCACAGGAGCAGAAAAACACTGAGAACTTGCAGAGCAGGTGGATTTTACTCTTGACAAACATATGATACAGACAGAGGCTCTTGATGAAAGTGATTGTTGTGCAATAGGGCTGGCACTGCAGTCAGGCTGGTCTCTCAGTGGGGAAAGAGACGGCAGCTGGTTGGATATCACTACCTGCCCATGCTGAAATTGAAGGCTTCCACGTTAAGTGAAGTGAATTGTCTTTGGAGAGAAGTCTCTCTCTCAGTTCTTCTGGCTACCAACCTTTTGATGGAGCTATGCGGTGCCTGGACTGATGAAAGTGATTCTCAAAATATGTTTGTTATCACGCTTGCTTGAAACAGTACTGATAATGTGGACGATTTAAGTACTCACCAGATGTCCCTCAGTGAGAGTGAGTGAATGAATACTTAAATCACCCACATTATTAGTACTCGTTCTCTCTCGCCGAGGGATGCCTGGTGAATACTAACATCAGCCACATTATCAGTACTCGCTCTCACTGAGGTATGCCTGGCGAGTACTAACGGCACCCACATTATCAACACTCACTTTTGCTGAAGGACAAAAACAACAACATAAATATTATTATGATCATCATCATCAATGGTTTAAACATGTATGGCCACCATATTGCATATCAGTGCTTGTGGTAGCCATATAAAACAAAGCACTGATAATCATCACAGCTGGAACTTATACATACTGATATGTATATACACTCACCTAAAGGATTATTAGGAACACCTGTTCAATTTCTCATTAATGCAATTATCTAATCAACC
>JAAGVU020000045.1:7862870-7873979 GCA_011763525.2 Mormyrus iriodes | reverse complement strand
TGATTGATCCTACCTCATTACTGACCCCACTTTTAATCAGAGGACCTACCCCCCCCCCCCCCCCACACCCCCCCCCCCCGCCCCCCCGACCCCCCCGCCCCCCCCAACCCCAGAGCGGAGAGAGCGGCCCTCCCACCCCAGCCCCATCCGTCTGTCTCCCCCGCCCCTCCATCCCGCCCTCCCCCCCATGCCGGTCGGGTTCAACGTTGCCCGCAGTCTCCGCTCCTCGCCGTCAAAAGCGTTGTCGGGGGCCTTGGTGCTGATGCGCGGGTGGTGATGCGCGAGTGCTGATACAAGCGCCGCTGGGAAGAATGCAACATGTATAATTGGACCCCGAGCGCAGGATTCGGCTGTCAGGCAGCTGTCAGGGAAACCTACCAGGCCCCAGAGAGCAACACTAACCGCTCTGCACACGGCATACGCGTGTTCATAACCCAGCTCACCTTCACAAACTGCTCCTACTTGTTCTCCACACCCAGACGTCATTATCAAAGGCTTCTTGGGATGGATCATTTTTAGATTTCTTATGTTTAATATGAGCTCTTAAATTTCATTGTTATTCCTTTGGCTGTTAGTGGGCTGAATAATGGCTTTTATTTGTTAGTACAAGGGGTGTTTTTTCACAACTAAAACAATCAGGAATTCATGAATCACACCACCCTCACACACCTCACTTATGGTTCCATGTCCCAGTGGTTTTGAATGTGCAGTTAAGCAAGGTAAAGGTAGAAATATAATGAGATCAATGAAGAATTAATGAGCACAGTACTATATGGCATTGCACTCCTGACTTCAGCTTGCGAGCCGGCAGTTCCCAGTGTTAACCGCGATGGACGCCTGGAGCTGTTAACCGCAGCGCCCCATCGAATCAATCCATCATGCAGGCAGGAAGAGAGATGGAGCCAGACCCCATATGCCCGTTTCCATGATACCGTCGGCCTGTGTAGTGGGATTTCTTTTCTGTTTGTGTAGGTTTGCTGTTTTATTTTTAATCTGATATTGCATCAGCCACAGATCTACTGAGAGAGGCTGCGGCAAGGCGTAGGTGACCAAAAAAACAAGCTATCAGTCAGTTTTGTCTGTTTTTCTTTGGAAATTCATTGTTTCAGGCAATGTATCTATCACCATCTCTCGTCCCAGTAAACGACTGCAGGTAAAAAGTCCAAGGATGTCTTGTCCTTGACATGGGGCCCTTGTCCACTTTACTTTCTTACGTAGATTTTGGCACAAGCTGAGCTCAACATGTAGGGACAGGAAAAAGAAACATTTTCACTCTCAGTAACCAAATTAGTTAATTGTGTGTGATTTGTTGAAGAGGGTTCTAAAATTAATTCAGTTCTTGCAAATTCTGTCCCAGTTGTACGGACTACACTGTTCTCGGTAGTAAAAGTGTTTTGTTTGTTTTCTGTAGAAAGGAGAGGCCGGTGTGTGTGGTTCTCTTGTCAATATTGTTAGTCTCTTTATATGAATATATATATATATATAAAAACCAAGGGTTTTGTATTTTTCTTATTCTTATCTTTAGTCTTTTGTTTAGCTGAAGGAGTGACAGTCAGCAGCCTCACCCTGCGTCTCCATGCCAGGATGAAGGTCTCGATTAGTTTTGATCTTCTTTTACAATCCCAGCTCGTGGTATCACAGTGAACATGTGACATGATGTGTCATGTGACCTGTTGGCCTAGCAGCCCTCCACAAAGCCTGGGCATTCCTCCTTAATGGAGCCAGCTCCCCAGGACTGCCTGCTGCTGTCACCTGTAACTGTCACCACTGAACAGTATGTGGGAGATTCTCTCTCAGATTCTCCGTCAGTCACACAGGATTTTTTAGACACATTAGACATGTCTATAGCTTCACAGACCCCTGCCCTGAGTTCCTTTATCCCACACTAAAGATTTGCTTTGCTGGCTCAGTTTTTGAAAGCCATTAAATAAATGACGTAAATAAATCTATTCTGATGTACACTATTATTTTCAGCCAGTCATTAAACTGAAGCTTTATTTTCTGCTTAAAATATCAATGTAAATTCCACGGTTTTGTGGCTTAACCAAGTATTGAATATTTTTCATTTCTCAACAATGATTATGCTTTTAAACCTCTTTTTATATTGGTTTATCTTATACATTTATAAGATGGATCACTGCAGTTTAGTCACTAATGTTTACTTAATTCCAATAACAATAATCATGGGAAATCTAAATGTCCTCATATACAATATAAGCCTAATTTAAATTTCCTGTCAAATCTACTCTGCATATAGACATTCCCCTTTCTCCCGGTCTGGGCCAAAGCCCTATTTTACAAACCCAATGCATACAGCGGGAGTGATTCTGAAGCCCTCAGGCCAGTAGGATTGCCTGTGGTTAATCTCACACTTGCAGGTCGCTGTGTTCTCATCTCCCAGCCTCCAGCCCCCTGAAAATATTGCATTCATGACCTCATCCCCAGGCCAACCACAGCCGATCTTCTCTCCGCGGGTAATCGCAAGCACATGCAACCCTTGCAACGAAATCAGAACCGGCAGTCATTGTTACACACTAAAATATATGCCTTCTTAAAATATTTACTATTTAAGAGGAGGTATAAGCATTTTAATCAAATCTTTTATCGGTATGTTAGCAGCTTGTCATTGAGGATAAATTCAAATTCTTGTCCAAATATTTTGTATCAGACTTGGCTGCTTTTTAATGAAACTGGAGGTTATAATGGCTACACACCATAAACAGCGACCATGGTTCAAAGAGACTGTCAGCCACAATCTCATTTTTGCTCACATAAAGACCTTTTGTCAGTTCTAGACAAGAATCTGAATGTGATTCCTTAAAATGCTGCATTCTCTAGCCTGAGTTCTCTGCTTCTCCCTTTTCTGTAAATTACCCGATGGCTGGTGAATGCAGGCCCATGTTTTCACATCTCGCTTGCGCTTGGGATGCTGCCCTTGCGTCGGGGGCTGCTCTGCATTCGCCAGATTGGAATAGCCCAAAGCCTTCGGTACTCAGACTGATCCGAGCATTTCCCTTCTTCATCATCGTGAATAGCAAGCAGTTTTTTTTCCTTGTTTTTTTTCCAGTGTCTCCAATGGCATCAGGTTTACGCCACAGCACAGTCAGGGATATAAATTACAATGTATTTAGAGTAAATGTTCAAGAATCTCACACCGCTAAAAGGGATAAACTATATTTACTAGCACATATGGGAGGCTGAGCTTTCATTACAGTAAGGAAGCTGTAATCAGGGCAAGGGGCAGCTTGTCTCTCCACCTTTAGATAGCGACACTTTTTAACCATTGTCATAAAATAACTATTATGAGTTGCATGCACACTTTAATTTTTTCAGGCTCCTAATTATATCGATAGAATTCTCTACTTGCCACCTACCCTGGTCGACAGTGTTTATTGGGGGTGGGCCCAGCGGTGAAGCTAGCCTAAGGCGACACATGGATTTCAGCCGCTACTCTGAAGGATCCACGTTCTTCTTCCTGGGATCTTGCTGTATTGGTGTATTGCTGAGTGACTCACTTAGCCTGCCCTCGCTGGTCAGAGGCAGACAGGAGGCTCTGCTGGCGGGTCGGCGACACAGTACACCACCGACGCGCAGTGGCCTACAATGCTGCGGGTGGAGCGAACAGAAGCGCTCTAGCCGCCAAGCTCTAGCGGCTTCCAGTGTAACTGCTCCAGGTATTCACTGATTGGCTGGGGAGTAAGAGTTTGGGAAATCTGCTGTCCATGATCAGCTGTGGGCTTCTGTGCACATAAAAACATGTATTTGAAAAGCACACTTATAGTACCAGTGGTGTAAAATGTAACAAAGTATTTCCTCATTCTGAATTTGCTTTTAAGTATCATTGAACAACATAAATAACAATATCCATCCATCCATTTTCTATGTCTGTGGGGGTTATGGGGTCCGGAACCTATTCTGGAAGATATGGCCACGAGGCAGGAAATAACCCATGATAGGGCTCCATCCCATTGCAGGGCTAAGCAACAATATATCCATCCATTTTCCATAGTTGGTTATCCAGTGTAGGGTCAAGGCAAGCCTGGAGTTGATCCCACGAAGGGCGTGGCAGGAGACGCCATGGACGGGATGTCAGTCGATCCCAGGGCACAAAGCAGGGGACACCATGGACAGGATGACAGTCTGTCACAGGGCACAAAGCAGGGGACACCATGGACAGGATGACAGTCTGTCACAGGGCACAAAGCAGGGGACACCATGGATAGGATGCCAGTCTGTCGCAAGGCACAAAGCAGGGGACACTATGGACGGGATGCCAGTCTGTCACAGGGCACAAAGCAGGGGACACCATGGACGGGATGCCAGTCTATCCCAGGGCACAATAATGGGACACCATGGACAGGATGCCAGTCTGTCACAGGACACAAAGCAGGGAATGCCATGGACGAGATGCCAGTCTGTCACAGGGCACAAAGCAGGGAACACCATGGATGGGATGCCAGTCTGTCACAGGGCACAAAGCAGGGGACACCATGGACGGGATGCCAGTTTGTCACAGGGCACAAAGCAGGGGACACCATGGAAAGGGTGCCAGGCTGTCACAGGGCAAAAAGCAGGGGATATCATGGATGGGATGCCAGCCTGTCGCAGGGCACAAAGCAGGGAACGCCATGGACAAGATGCCAGTCTGTCACAGGGCACAAAGCAGGGAACACCATGGATGGGATGCCAGTCTGTCACAGGGCACAAAGCAGGGGACACCATGGATGGGGTGCCAGTCTGTCACAGGGAACAAAGCAGGGGACACCATGGACAGGGTGCCAGTCTGTCACAGGGAAAAAAGCAGGGGACACCATGGACAGGGTGCCAGTCTGTCACAGGGCACAAAGCAGGGGACACCATGGACGGGATGCCACTCTGTCACAGGGCACAAAGCAGGGGACACCATGGACGAAATACAATCATACTTGTATTGTAATAATCCATTAAGACTTAAGCGTTACAGATATGGATATGATATCAAAATGCTCATGGCATCCTGACTGATGGGTTTCTCACCCTGCCAACGAAGTGTAACTTTATTTTTCCACAACAGACTCTGTGATTCAGTGATTATATACGGAAGTAAAACACGCGCAATTTAAAAATGCCGTGTGGTGCTGGCTCCGACCCTGCCCAGGAAAAAGACACACAGGGAGGCAAAAGAGAACTGCATAGCTCAAGAGTGTTACTACCGCAGAGGTGCACGATGAGCCTGGTGAGAGCAGTCAACAAGCTGCAGCCCGCAGAGGCCTGGCAACGGGAGCCGCTGGCTTTCCTGCTGCCTCCCCTCGTTACTCCACCCCCCCACTTCATCGCTTCATACAGCCATCCTTCACACTGGCTCTTTGAAAGGAGGTAGGTCCTAGATCTGTCTGCTTTCACAGAGGTTGTGTCAGGCTATGCACCTTGACAGAGGTGTATACAGGGGCAGGGCCACAATGGCACTACCTCCTTTCAAAGCTGACTGGACCCCTGAGTGCCTTCTTCCTGTCAATCAACAATTCAAGACATATCATTGGCTAATAATAAAATTGGATGAATACAAACCAGGGGTGTGTGTGTGTGTGTGTGTGCGTGCGTGATAGATTTGCTATGTTTGTGGATACCCTAAGTTTGTCCACACAAAGGTAGCCACCCCTAAAAACCAGTTGTTGGGAGAACGCTCTCTCCGAATTAGCAAAAAACTAAAATGTTTATTGGTCCATATATGTTTTGAGTTTCATTGGAATGGGCTTAATAAATAAGAATGGCACAAGGACGACTCCGGGAATGCACGTGTGTTTATGCATGTGTGGCAGTTTGTGTGTGCCTTCTCACGCCGAGGCGGCTTATTAAATGTTAATAGCTCTGTGAGTGCCCTGTTTAAAGTTCTGACAGAGCTGCCATCAAAAGGGATGAGCGGCCGGTGACCTTTAGACCTCAAACAAGTTCTTTAAGCGGTGACACTAAAGCGACCAACGTCGCCCACGCCGCGGGAGTCCCGGTGTCAGCGGGTAGCATATGGTGATGGTGCCACACGCTAATTCAGCAGAAAATCATAAAGAGAGGCAATGGAGCACATAGCACCTGTAACGCTGAGCGACGCCGAAGGGGTTTGCTGAGAATGTGACATCCGTGTCTGCCACACGCTGAAATTAGGCAGGATCTTATGGGTGACCTCTGCGGGGGAGGTGGAGTGGAGTGATTTTGACAGGAACCTTCCTATGTTCTATAAATATGAAACGTATTCAGAGCCTCCCCTGTGCGTGGGGAGCACTGGGATTTAGAAGCGAGAACCCCACCACCCCGCCGCCTACTTCGCCATCCTCATTAACGGTGAACCGCGTGTCCCCTTATCTGGCACGGCCCTCCAACACTGACAGTCTGAAAGCATTCGACGGATCGAGGAAGAGGCGGAGAGGGCCGAGGGGGGGACGGGGAAAATTTGGCAAGTCTCTGATGGAGTCGCGTGTTTGTAATTGGCCCTCTTTAATTGCTGCCAAATGTTTTCGAAAGGCACGTCGCCTTTTTGGGCGGGGGAAGGCTTCCTGTATACTGATGAGGGCCAATTAATCGGCGGCGTGCTCGCCGAACGGCACCGCTGTGTTCCCGCACTGCAGGCCTGCTCTCTAACGAGGTAACACGACGCCCCTCACACCAAGGCAGCTTGGCACAGACTCACCAGCCCCCCCTCCACCATTGTGATGTCACTGTATGAATACAAAATAAGCTGGAAATGTTATGATGTTGGATTGTTACAGAGCCCTATGCCCCCCGCCCCCCTTTCCTAGCCATCCATTTATGGTCATAGTCCTGGGCCCAGTACCCTTCCTTTGGTCTTGCGGCTGGCTTGAATATATTAGCATCTTATTTTTGAACCCCTATTTTCATTCCAAGCTTACTTTGAGATTTCGTTTAGATTCTCAGTTTAAAATTAAACTTCATTGCAGTTGCTTGCGGTCATGCATTGTCATACAGCACTTAAGTTCCCCTACAGTACAAACCAAACTGACATGAAAAATAACATCAGAGAAGTCAGACAAGTACAAATCATTACAAAACACAAGGACCAGGGTTTCCCCTCCTTAGAGCCAATATCCGTGGCTTGGAAAAGCCTTCCTCTGTCATTTGCCCTTTCATGAATAAAGGCTGTTAGAAACATGAAAACTTGAAGCCAACCATGCATTTCTCTTTGTAACAATCTTTAAAATATGGATTTTTTTTTTACATTTTTCTGGGTATTGGGGATGTTCTCAGCAGTAGCCTAAAGATAAACAAAGACAAAAAAATGTTTTAATCCAATAAGCAAGATGCGAAAATCACACATTGCCTCGGTTGTGAGCACACACTCTACTGCTGCACCTGGGGTACTATTTTTAAGGTTGCACATTTTAATAAATAGAATAAGTCTCGCGGATGCATGTAGGAGCTGCTCAGTTCTATCACAGGTTTCACACTTGTCTTGTATATGAAAAGAAAAGGCGTTATTTTATTGATAGAAAATCATCTCTGCTGTGTTATACAGGAACCAGCAACGACTGACAGAAGACTTTTGAAAGGGCTCTATTATCTCTTTTCAAATTCCAGATTTAACCACCCATCACAATTTCCAGGTCTGCTTCGCTGACAGCCATGAATTTTGTGATCATGTGATCTGCAGGGAAGAGCCCAGACACCCCTGGCATGTGCCTGAGCTTTGGCGAAGTTTCTTTCTACCTGTAACTCCTTCCTGTCCTCTTAATATCCTGCGAAATAGCTATAAAAATGGTCTCCTGTGTGCATATGGCTAGCATGTGGCACCACTAAAAAGAACACTGTGTGGAGGACCTTCTCCTGGTGACACTGTGAAGACATATTTCGTTGAGCCATTAGGACCAATGAAGCAGATGGATAAACAGACAAAAAACTGTTGCCAAGAGACTTTTGGTTCACATCCATCTCCTGTGAGGACTCCATCCTCCACGATATTCTGTTTATCCTACACACTTTCATAACACAGGCCGAGGGTTTATCTTTTTAATGAGCTATTCAGCAGACAATGATCACATCTGATCTTTCTGTACCTCTGAAGGCCGTAAGAAAATCCAGTTGGAATTTATGAACTATATGGTAATTGAATTTAATATGTATTCTTCACCATCGTTCAATGTCATCCGTCACAGATGGTTCACATATCGATTCCTGTTGATGTTTTGGTAACTCATGACTGCCCAAGTTTTTCTATGATTGTTTGTTTCTTCATGAACGTATCTTGTCGTCCTTATAATCAAATAAAAAAATGAAAGTCTTAAAAAGACTAAGTAGAGGTGTATTTCCAGTTAGCTTTGACTTCGACATGCTAATCATCCACACCTGCTTGACTTTCTGCTTGTTTTTGCTTTAGATTATAATGCTTCTCATTAGTTATGACTGTAAAAATCAGCCTCATAAACACTGGCAGTGTATTTACACCCCGTTGGTCTCTACTTAGCGTGTTGATTCATCACTTGGTTCAAAAATACCTATTGATTCATTTTCATTGGGTGGGATTTTCTCAGCCTTTCAGAGCTGGAGTTTCTCCTTTTCAAAATCGACGAGCCATCTCGGTTGCTGCGAAGGGCTGCCCCACCAAAAGCAGAAGATGGAGTTTGTTACTTAGACTGTCCCAATAAATAACAACCATCAGCATCCCATGCCTTCCAGAGACTGGCTATTTCCATTCTGCGCTCTGTCATCCCTGGCAGATCCATGGAGATGATTATTTGGAAAGCCCTGATAGGTAACAACCATCTGCATGCCATCACTTCCAGAGAATGACCCTTTCCATACTGTGTTCTGTCATCACTTGCAGACCCACTGCTGTGGTTTACTTAACATGGTTTCACCTGTCATGTCCAGCCTGATTAGTGAGGGGATTGTCCTCTGTTGGGTTGCTGAAGAAAACGTTTTGTTCTCAGGAACACAGTGCACCTTCGGGAGCTCAGGGGGAGGTACGTCGCTCAAAAGTACTACGCTTGATAAGCATCATATGACAGTCATTAATAATTCAGCTCTCAGTCACATAAAGACAAGACTGTTAGGTGGTGCCATTGACAAAACCGCCTAATTATAATTTGTCATTCTCAATCAGATGTCTTGGACCCACCTCCTCTACAATCTGATTGGTTGCCTCTCTGAGCCAATAATTTTTCCTTCTACACTCAGAACTTTTTCTTGTAAGTAAAACTCCAAGGAGCATCCCATCCAGGGTATCCCTTGCCTTGTATTCTGAGTGTATTGGAATTGCCCCCATGCTTATTACAACCCCACTACAAGTATGTGATCATTGAACAAAAAAGCCACACATGGAAGCCGAGGGATCCTGTGGAACGCTAACAGAACAGGAAGGAGAGTGTGGAGCAGAGCTCAGCACAGGAAGTGAAGAGGCCAGCGAGGTCGGGCAGGCTTTGGAAGACAGACCGTTAATGCCAAACATTTTTTAAGGGTTTGACTCTGTATCTGGCAGTATTTAACGGAGGGTTTATCTTGTTAACCGTCCTGGTGCAAACCTGTCCGCCATCCAGCACAGGAAAATAGTGCCTCATCATCAGGAGGTTTATGGCAGAAGATAATGAAGGATTACAAAATGATTCAGCACTTCTACATGAAGGGGTTCTACTGTGGGAAAACTGTGGGAATGAATGAAGGAAAGTGAAATAAAATGAGTCATAATTGGCCTTCAAATCCAAAATATCTCCCTTCCTACCACGGGGCATTGCTGAATATATACTATAGTCTTATTCTTTGTAGCTTTTTACGAGTTATTCTTTTATTAAGGATTGAAAATGCATGTACATCATATGTTGAATACTAATAAAAAAGATAATTATTAAAAAAAAGAAAATGCATGTACAGGCTGAGGCAAATTTTCATATAGAAGTGAGGTTTCAGTTGATTTCCTGTCCAAGTGAGACGCTGAAGTTGTACAGTCATGTAAAATGTAAGATCTTCATTATAAAAAGGAACAAATACTAATTTACATAGTTAATTTAATGAAATTTTATATTGATTTATCTATTAAAATGTTTCATTTTGTCAATTTTTACCTAACTTTGAATGGCCAATTAATCCAACTATTGGTCTCCCCTCAACACTTGACACATAAAAGTTTTTCCTTTCTTAATGATTCACTTATTATCAACATAAAACACTTTGCTATGTATTCTATCCATCCATCCTTCTTTCCATCCTTTCATCCAGTGCCGACTCACACTAGGCCTAGTGCCCTTCCCCAGAAGCGGAGGGAACATGGCAGGAGACACCCTGGACCAAATGTGGCAAGGAAACAAAAGTAATGTCTACTTAAAAAAATCATTTCGTAATATTACTTTATCTCTTTGTAGAGGTCAGCTTTTGATAAAAAAAATTCCATCCATCTGTCCATCCATCAGTCCATCACCCACCAACTCTTCCAGCAAGGGTCAGGGTCAGGCCCATTTCAGATGTAGCTCGACTCGTTTCTCCCATCCTGCTGTGTATTTTCTGTGGACCTGGTGGCTTTCAGTTATACTCCCCCCCCCCAGCTGAGGCTGACCTGACCCATTAATCAGATGCTGCACTCAGTCCCTGATTTGGTTAGTTAACATTAATGAGAGTCTCCTTCACTGGGAGAGAACCAAATGTCAAGCCTCCCCAACATCTGCAGTTCCTACGCTTGTTCTCACGGAACCCGAGAAGATCTCCCCAGCCCCAAAGCGCTACCTCCACAATGAACAGTCAACGTGGAGGAACCCCCAGGTTGCACGTGTGTGTAAATCCTGGTCCGATTCTCAAATGTCACCATCAATAAAGCGCGAATATAAATTAACAGTGTTCACAAAATTAATTCAAGTAAAAACAACATTTACACTGAAGCAGTAGTTTTATTCAACTTTCACTTTTTCCCTCATGAGAGAAAACACATTTGTTTTTCTAAACTTGCGAACCAGTTTGCGTTTAAAGTTAGATGCAGTTCCTGTCTCACCCTGCAGTGTGTATCTGCTTCACAATGTTGTTTCTTGTGCATAATCAGGCTCCAGTCTGAAACGTCCTCTGCCACTTGTTTTGAATTATGACATCAATTAAGATGAATACTATGTCTCTAAGACAAAGTATTTTATCTAAGGCATATAC
>JAAGVU020000045.1:7842367-7861986 GCA_011763525.2 Mormyrus iriodes | reverse complement strand
CTAAAATGTTCTCTCCCCCTCCCCAGAATGTCCCCTCACCTGTAACTTCTTATGCCATATTAACTTCTTCCCAGTAATTTCACTCCATCATAATCATATAATTTCCCAAATATTTTCTCCGGAATTTTTCTAGGCTGAAAATTATCTCTAATATGAGCCCTTTTTTTATGGAGAGCAGATCCTGCTTAACTCTGTGTTTACTGCTTTTAGACTGCTTTATACTTTTATAGGCGTTTTTACTTTCTCTCCCTAATGTCACTGTTTTTGAAAATAAACTCCAATTTATTTCAATATATAATTGTCAGCCAGAGTGTGAAATTTATGTTCAAGGCAATTAAAAAACCTAAGACAGACAAACGATCATATTATTGGTAGATATACAAATCAAATCAAGTATTCAATCAATTTTTGGATAAATGCACTAAATTCCATGTTTTTAAATAGTCAGCTATATACATTGATAAGTTTACCTCTACTCTGTGACCCTGACTAGTAGAACAGGTTGAAAGATAGACCTATGGTTCATGTTTCTCTCCCAGATTAACCCTTAACATCTGCACTCAAAGGTTAAACTAGTTAAGAGGCTAATATTACTCATATGATACTCCTTTGTCCAGGGCAGCTCGAATTACCATAAACTCTTCCTGGTTTTAGAAACTTCTGTTGCGGAACATGAGAATATACAAAGTTGTTGGCAGACAAATGAGAGGAGTTTGATGAAAATGAATACTTTAGCGGTATAAGCCTGGCTGTGGTAGTATGTAGGATTTGGCTCAGGAGTGAATGAGGTGTATCCTTTGGTCTGAGAGTAAATATCCCTGGTCACAGAGCTGGCTGTGCCACTTCGATGCCGTCTTGGCGGACAGTTTCTAACGGTGGTGACAGGCGACCATATGGGACTGGGTGGGATATGTGTGCTACATGAACAGCTCTGCGGCAGCCAGGCCTGCGATGGCAGAGGGGGTGTCCGTGAGGATTCGCCCCTCCAGCTGACAGGTCCTTGCCGGAGTCAAGGCGTCCTGCTGTGCAAAAGGGAGAGCCGCCTCCAGGTCTTGGGTCCATCTCACCTGCATGTGGGCGGCCAGGCAGCAGCTTGCTGATGGAGCTGCTTGTGTGCTGTTGGAGATTTGACACCGAAAACATTCCACACCCGATAAGCACATAGATTTATGTCCTGAAATATGGCAACCGCCCCACCCATCTTGCCAAAATTAGCCACAAAATGATGTTTATGTTCGCCTGCCGATTTAGCAGTTTGTTTCCCAAGGGAAAAATCCTAGTGCACATACATATGGCCATATGTCAAATGTTCCTACTTAATGTGCTGTATAATTGCAGAGCCATTTCTTAATTATGTTATAATAGCTTGCAGGGCACCAAGTACAGCTATGGGTAAAAAAGGAAGGGGAAACAAGACAGGAAGGAGAAAAACGTAATAGACAGAGTGAGAATAAAGAACGATTTGGGGAGTGTTGAGAGTCATCTAATGACAGGGGTGAGTGGAGAGTTCAGTGAAGGAAAGGTTTGGGTCGGCCCTTAAGGGGACAATCAAACGTCATACAGGGGACACTGCAAGCTACTCAAACCACCATTTCTGCATCTCTTTGATTCCATTTCCTCTTCAAATTCTCAGACTCAAGCGGCCGTGTTAAGCCTTGACAAGATGTCTCATTGCATGATCTTCACAGACTAATAAGGAAGGACATGTGATTAGAACATTATTGACACATATTTACATCTCTGAACTCCATAATAATACAGACTGAAATAATCTATCAGACATATAGAACATCTTTGGTGTGTAGCTAATCTGTTACACCGTTACTGTGATTTTGAGCCTAGCATGAGCAGGGTAGAAGGTATCATACACCTAGGGCAGGATATTATCTTCTGCACACTTGTATTTTTATTTTGGGAAATTTAGAGTCACCAACTCAACTGAGTAACACATCTTTGAAGCATAGGCAGACACACATAGAACTGGGGACATACTCTCAACTGCAATAATGTTAGCATGCCCAGGGGGGTTGGGCAGCCAGTTGACCTTGGACCCCCAGAGGTTTTTTTCTCCTTACTTGGGAGTTTTTGGTTCCTCTCCTCCGTTGTCATCTGGCCTTCCTTCTTTCTTTAGTTAAATTCTTTGTCTTAGTATTCTCTCAAACATCATGTAAAGCACTTTGGGGCGAATGTTGTGAAAGGCACTATATAAAAATAAAATTGAATTGAATTGAATTGAATAATGCAACAATACACTCAGATATCAAAATCATCCATTCTTTCATCTTCTGTTGGGCATGTTAACTGGCTTAGGTTGTACCTCTATCCTGCAGCATCTGGATGAGTGAAGCATGTCCAGAACATTCACGTTTTCCAAACACACCCTACATGTAATTCCTAATTGGCTGAGTAGCACTTCAGTGTGAAGTTCTTCTGTGGTTTCTGGTACTTCAATGTAGTTAGTATGATGTGGGATTCAGTACAGACTGAAGAAGAACTTTAATTTGCTTCAACAGCTATTTAAGATCACTCTTTCCTAATGTTTGTACATTACCAGTGAAATCAGTTGGAAGGCCGACCAACCTCGGTTCCAAGGATTCCCTCACTGGTTTTTAACAAGCAAAAGGAGGTTTTTATTTGTTAAAAAAGCTGGTCGCTAACACCCACGGATCAACACCAAGATACTATAAAAAATGTAGAAAGTGGGGCTGCGGTGAGGGGTTCTGCAGTGAGAAAAATAATCCCTTCATTTGAAGAACGTGGGTATGGCAGAAACCGCCTTCATAGCAGCAAACTGAGGAACATGTTGCAAGTGATGAGAAGGATGGTTCGCATGACACCATCCAGCACCATACAGGCTTCTGGAAAAGTTCTCTCAACAGTGCTTTCACCTTTGTTATGTGAAGAGTTCTTCCAAACAGGACAACGAGGAACCACAGCAGAATTCTCTGGTTCTCCCAGGTGTATTGTGATGAAAAGTATGTGTGTGGCACTGGATAGGTTGTAAAAGAGTGAGTTAAGTCTTTAGACGAGCCTGAATATAGAGCAGCCTTGGAAAATATACATATCCTGATTAAGTACAGTAACCTCAACTCTGTATAAATGGGTACAAAAAAATCTGTCAGAGAAGTAACATAATAATGCCATAATATAATAATAATATTATTAAATGCAAGGCCTGATGCATCATATTAAGTAAGTTCGCCTGATGACAACAAAACCAGAAATGGTTTGAGGCAACACAGCGCTGTCAGATTAAATTTGTAGTTTTCCATACACCCCAAACGCTGAACCTACCTCAAGGCTCGCAGTAAGCCTCGATGAGACTCACATCAGTACAGGCAGTTATGAAGGACGCCTATGACGGAGAGAGACTGCTTTTCTGTGCCACTGATGAAGAGGCCTCTGTTAACCTGGCAACGGAAATAAAGCCTGCTCTTTGCTGGTTTGGCTGAAGGAATGATTTCTACAGACAGGAAATAAACATCTCTTCCATAAACCCAGATAATTGGAGAACGGGCCTAACGCTGGAAAGGCAGCGTCTCGCTCTCAGCTTCCCGTTTTTTTATTTAGACGACAGAGAAGAACAGAACAGCTGACAATAATTCACGCCCCAAGGTATGCGCTGGTTACATTAATAGAAGGAGACTTAGAGAAAAAAACTAAATTCATACTGCATGAATTAAGTATTATTTATATCATATTTATTATGTCTCTTTAAAGATGAGTAATTTCCCGTAAAATAACACCGCAGGTATGTTCACATATGTCACTGACTCGTGTCTGACAGGTTCTCTGTATACTTACGTGTTACTGCAGTTTGTGTTTGAGTTTCTGGTCAGGTCTATGGTTCTTTTCTCATGCCATCCTGAGATGATTTGAGATGGTTGTCCTGGCCGCTTATCATTTAACCCTTCTGTATTTTACTTCTTCCGCTCTAAATTCTAGAATCTATAGAATTTAACCTCATTTTGAAAATTGACTGGGGTCACTTCAGCCCCAAAAAATAACACAGGGGTTAAAGCGTTTTCTCGTTAGTCATACTGTTTTTTTTTTATACCATTAATAATCTCTGCAATGGAGTAAAATGCTTCTGGGACTCCTTAGACTTGGATAATGACAGCCCCCTTGACAAGTTCAGCCTCACCGCGGCACATCGTCCTTTCAGTATGTCAGCTCACCACATAATTTACTGGTTGCCTCGTTTACCTTGAATTATTACTGAACTATGATGCTGATGTGCAGCGCAAATGCTCTCCGCAACGTTTAATATAAATGTGAGATACACTGCCTGGCCAAAAAAAAGTCAGTACTGTGAAGTCAATTTAAATCAGCAAGTACTTAAGAGCCAATGACTGGATCATTATTGCAGCTCAGCAATGTTACGCAGCAATAAAGTGAAGTCAGCTGAGCGCCTGCATCTATCCCATCAATGGGTTTGTTCTTTCCTAATGACATGGGCATATTCCAGGATGATAATGCCAAGATTCATCGGGCTTGAATTGTCACAGAGTGGTTCAGGGAGCATGAGGAATCATTTACACACAGGAACTGGCCACCACAGAGTCTTGAACTTAACCTTAACTGAAAGTCTTTGAGATGTGCTGAAGAAGACGTTACGGAGTGGATCAACTCGCCTATCATCAGTACGAGATCTCGACGACAAATGAACGCAAATCTGGATGAAAAAAAATGTTTAGATGTTGCATAAGAAGGTAAAAACAATGCATTGTCAAATGTGCATCATAACCGAAGGTAAAGGTGGTTCAATGAAATATTAGAGTGTGCGACTCCTTTTTTGGCTGGGCAGTCTATGTCCTTGAACTAAGCAGCAGACAGAAATCCAAAATGTAAACACCATAAAGCAGCAAGCCCAGATTCAGAATGCTAAACACACTGCCCAGATTCAGAATGCTAAACACACTGCCTGCATTGTATGTACATATTTGCACGAATACTTATGCCAAACACAGGCCTATATCTGTGCATATATTTCTATGCATGGTTCAGCTCTGTAGCCACTTCCTCCCAGCCCCCCCATCTCATATCCTTTCCAATATCCTAAACCCTGCTGGGCGCCTGGTAATTTTATAGTGTGAACCTCTGAACTTCATCCATCTCTCTTGGATTGAAAGAAAATGGCAGAGAAAGCACACCTGACACCCTTGAGGGAGCTTTTGATGGTCGACATCAGCTCCCCAAACCCATTATGCATTGTGTCTCACACCCCAGCCAGCAGGCTGCTCTGTCTTAATGGATTCAGGGCCAAGGAAAGGCATGGGGGGGGGGGAGACCACGTATCTTTCTTGTGGGATAAACAACTTGGTGTTCCTCCACACACAGCCTCTCTTTGTGTCTCACCATCCTGACTGGGAATGACATTCAGGTATCTCAGCAAATCTCAGCTGAAAAAAAAAAAGTGGAGGGGGCGTGCAAGTGGTGTAGGATTATTTTCAACGGGAGCCCAAACTGGGAAATTTCATTTCTGGTGGCAGGAGAGTCTCTCCTCCGACAGCATTGTTAAGAAGACATCTCCAGCAAAGCTTGGCTCTTCAGCGGTAAATGTCACCGGGCCTGCATGAAAGGACCATTTGTACGGTGAGGAAAGCGCGACACAGAGCAACCGACGCTGTCAGCTGACTTCCTCTTCCTCTCTTTTTTCCACAGCGATCGTTTTACACAGGACATTGCAACCTAATAACCTGTGATGACAAATATTTGGCTAAGTTTAAGGTAATTGCGTATGATGGCAAGTTAGCAGTAAAATATGGCATAGATTTGATATTACCTCGCTATTTGACATTAAAATAAATGAACATGTCACTGGATTCACCTGTATCAGTCATGATAAGACATATTAGTGTCACCTTTCCTAGGACTAAATACTGGGAATATACTAGGAGGTGCTCTTACTTCTGGAATAAGCGGAATAGAACATTGCTTGCAACCCAGCTGAGGGAACATTAATGAGATGCCTGGATTCACCTTACTAAATGAAGGTTCCAGTCCCTGGAAATTATCCAGCAGTATCTCTGGGGTAATTTGGTAACTCCAATCAGCAATTGCTTTTGGACTGTGCGGGGAAACCAGAGTACCTAGAGAAAACCCCTTAACAACATGGGGAGAACATGCAAACTCCACAAAGGGAACCCAGGCAGAGATTCGACCCAGGTCCCAGAGGTGTCAGGCGACAGTGCTAACTGCTGCACCGCCATACCATCTCTCAAACTAGAACATTCAATTTAGATTCTGTTTTTTTTGTTGTATTGCATTATACCATCCATCCATCCATTTTCTGAAACTGCTTGTCCTATTCAGGGTCGCGGGAGATCCAGAGCCTATTCCAAAGACTATGGACGCAAGGCAGGGAACAACCCAGGATGGGGCGCCAACCCATCACAATGCATTATACCACAAATTTCAAAACCACTCATTCACCAAATGCGATGTGTGCAGTGCGTTAGTGTCCGATGGCCCTCAATAGCTCTGGGTGGTGCAGGGTGCGTTTTCTCTGGCAGCCTCTAAAAAGGAACAGATCCATTTCTGTCCATCAAAGCCTGACCCACGTTCCCTCCCCCTACTGCTGTTTAGCATACCTTCAGTTTAAATCACTCATGAGATTTTTATTTCATTCCTTGCATTGGGGAAGGTCACTGATCCCTGAGAGAGATTGTTCTGAGTTTTCACAAGGTGCTTATTCCCGGTCTGCTCCCTTTATCTCTGAAATCCATTACGCAGTAGAAGCCAGGTCTTTTAGAGAGAATGAACAAAACAAATTAGCTTTTGAGCTTAGCCTCAGTGGGAAACATTTGCTAAATTTATGTGCAGGTCAGGATCTGTCCATAATTGACTGCCCATGTCTAAATACCTTGTTCCATTTATATGAATTTAGCTTTCTTATGTCTTGTGTCCAACTGAATGGCCATATTGCAAAAGAAATCAGGCTTTCATCCCTGGGTACACCCAACCTGTGCCAGTGATGTAGCCAAACACAGAATAAGTAAACTCTGTAATTACAGAAAATGACAGTGGTTGGAATATAGTGAGTAGAGCCTATGTGTATGTGACAGAATGGTAAAATTTTTGTGAATAAGTCAATTGTCCAAGTACAGATCTAATAAGTACCTTATTTGGAGTGTTGATAGGAGAGCAGAAATGTGAGCTATGTTAATAAGCCATTTAGGGTTTAGAGGGCCACATGATGAAAATTTAATGAAATCTGTGTAAATTATCAGTGGCCTAATCCCTCTTTTTTAATATCATTTTCCACATTCAGCAATATCACGTCTTAATTCATCTGATTGAGGTCTTGGATTAGGTTGCCTAGGAAATTACTTGGACATTACTGGGGAATTAAACACACCAAAATATTTCATTTTAACTAAGAACTTTGACAAAACATACATCTTGAAGTGGGTGGGAGGAATGTTCCCAGGATTACATACAAATTCCACGTGACATCACCCGAACTTGATGATAGCTCCAGTGGATTGTGCAATTAATGTGTAAAATTCTACACATTAATAATGTAGATCTATCAGGAGCAGTACAAGAAGGAAACGGTCACATTAAGTCGCACCACAGGCGTAAATGCCTTATAGCGCTGCCTGTTCATAAGACCGAGGACAGTCATACAGCCGGAATGTCTGGTAAATAACTACTCAGCCAAACTTTTCACTTTCAACCCCACAGCAACCCCTTAACGCGGACATGTCTATAAGAAAAGCGTGACACCTAAGAAAACTAACAAGCAGACACTCCTGGCATTGTGCTTATTTTGAAGAATGGTACACAACAGAGACTGTAACCTTTATGCTACTGAGAACTACGGCCAGTTATCATTCAGCTCCATTCACATCCCTTCACACAGATGGAGGGCTTAGCAAGGAAGTACTTTGGACGGCAAGTTACCCATTAGCATTTTTGATGGTTAAGCCCAGGGGTGTGGCTAGAAATTCTGCCCCCCCCCCCAAATTGGCGCATACTTTACTATTTTTCATATTCAGGGGCCCCTATAAAATGCTGGGCCACCTGAATCTGCCAGGGTATCCATGCCCTTCAGATGCGCCTGGTTATGCCATCCAGCCACCCCACAATTACCCTATGCTTCACTCCCTCTGAAAAAACCCAGGCAATTTATCGATTTTCCTGGCAAGCATTGTTACTGGCACTGGTTTTTCCTACAGGTTCTCAGATGTGCCATCACACGTCTGCCCTGTACTGTATGTCATTGTTGGGTTTAATGGCAGGGCTCTAGATCCACAACAGCGTATGTAATCATTTAGAAAGCAGTACATCAGTATTTCATCCTCACCTCCCCTACCATCCAATTAGCAACAACTCTTCTTTGGCATTGATCTCAGCCTTTGAACAGAGGATTTGTTGGTTTACAGGAAAAAAGGAGTGATTACTCACCCCCCCCGCAAACACAAAAAATTCATAATACATAAAATGAAAAAGAATGATAACACGGTCAGTCAGACAGGACTTTTCTAGTCAACCTTTGAAGTAATAATATTAACCTCAAGAAATAAAACCTGTATTGATGCAGAGAAGATCCACAGCAAAATATTTTCCAGTAGACACATAGATACTGTATAGGTGGCACTTCCATGCATCCATTTGCTAACCGCTTTTCCTGGTCAGGGTGTCACAGGTGTATAATTCACATGAAAACATGGTCGGTGGACAGAAAAAATGCAATAGTCAATTAGAGGACAAAAAAACAGAGGTCTAAGACAGCACCTGAGTGACGTCAGAAGGAAGTGGGGGGTAGGAACAGGAAGTGGACAGTAGGAACAGGAAGAGAATGGTAGGGACAGGAAGTGGACAACCTTCAGAGGTCCTGTCAAAGTCCTGTTATCCACTAGTGATACAAAAATAACCTGAAAATCAGTCAAGAAGAGTGGGCATGAATCACACCAAGCCGTGATACAAAGATGGTACAGATTGAACCTAAATCCCTATGTATGTAATGGCTATTGTTTTTATCAAATATTGGATTAGGGTCCGCATACAATATTTTTTCCTATTAAATGACCTGCTTTAAAATGTCAGGTGAGGACAAAAGGAGTAATATACACAAAGTGCCTATGTTGACATGCTTTACAGGTCATTGAATAACATTTGTCTCTGAGCCGCAATGCACACTTTGATATATCCCAAACTGGCAGGCACAGCATTTAGTCTCATTTCTTCAAATGCAGGCACTGCCACAGAAAAAAAGGAACAGAACAGTATTCTTTCATGGATTTAATTTCCGGTAAATCCTGTAAAATGTGAAAAATCACTTTTCTGTTTAAGGTGGGCTTAATAGACAGCACCCACTTTCAGTGTCAGTCGAGTTTCAAGATCATCCGGTTTGAATAAGCTGCAGTTAAAGGAGCTATACTCTTGTTTTTAATGCATTACAGACCAAGAAATGTGGCAGATGTTCAAGTGGGCACTGTACAGATTAAATCCCAGAACTGAAAAATCCACAGACTGAAAGGAGAGTTTAACAGTTTCTAAATATAGACAGGATACTAAATGACTTGTAAAATCTACACCATATAAAATAAAGCTGGAGACATTTCAGCTGTTCTGCTAGACTTTCTGATCTGGATGAGCTGTTCCAGATGTCTGAGAAAGAGAGTTAAGGCAGCAGCCTGTAAAACTTCGGAGCGAGATTCTCCCTCGCTAACTCAGTTTGCAAGGATACGTGACCACTTATCGCCTGGGAGACCACTTCCTTTCAAACACTGTAAACATCACCCTAGTGACCCAACACTGATCCCAGAGTTCTCTAGTGCGTTACTTTAGCGAGGACCACCTTACTGATAATGAGGGTAATAAATCTGTCACTGCAGTCAAATGTACCCACAGGGAAGGGGCAGGGAGTCTTCCATATTTACATATATCTGTCATTTTGCATGACTTGAATAACAGATATATGAGCAAGACAGTATGGGCATGAAGAGCGGGGTAAGTCATTTGTGCGATCTCTGCTGCCACCTTCTGGTTACTCATGACACATGCATTTGCAAAACAACTAAAAAGCTTATACACATTTTTGGAGGACAGACTATATCATTATTCTTTAGTTTAGAGTCAAACTGAAGAAAATGGCATTTAAAATAAAAAAAATCATATTTTAAATGACATATCAGTCCTTAGGTATTATTATTCTGTACACAAAGAAAAGTTAAAGATCTCATTCATTCAATAGTTGGATAGTGCAATATATTCATTTTAAAAACTGCCAATTTTCTATTATCTATTGCCCAGAAAGGCGTGATAACTTAGCATCAAATCGGCGTTGACTGGAGTCTAAAATACCAATGCCGTTTTTCTCAAAATCATAGCCTATCTCTTGCAGTTCTTCTAAGCGTCTCCTGAGATTGTCAATACTAAATTCCAGCACCTTTGGCTTTTGTATTATCTGTTTGATATTTACACCCCCATTCTGCAGACAGTCTATTTTATTCCTCAGGTTCTCCCGGGAAATGTACAGCACCGGAGGGTATTTGATGATCAGAGTTTTGACTTCATCTTGGCTGCAGGCCAAGCAAAGCAGCTTCTGTTGGATGTCCCTGAAGTTGTTTAGAAGATACTCGTTGGAGAGGTCCAGCACTTCCGCACCTTGACCTTGCAGCAGCTGCAGCAGCTTCGCGCTGCTCAGGCCAAGAGTTTCCTGCAGGAAGTTGATGTTACCTTTGATGCGCTTGGTGCTTCGGATAAGGACGTACGAGTTCCTGGAGATGATGGCCCTGACAAACTGGTCCGGATCCTCTCCCCCCAAGCTGAGACACACGTCACTCAGCAGCTCCACCATCTGCTGGTTCAGCTCCAGGCTGTTAGAGAAGGTACGTGGAGCTGTGGTCAGCAAGCGGTACAGGTCTTTGGAGCTGAGACCCAAAGAGCCCAGGAAAACGATGTTCTTCTTCAGGTTGCCATTGTCACTGGAGCGGAAGAAGGACTCAGGCGAGCGGGTCAGGATGTTCACAATCTCTCCATCACTCTTGAAGACCATCCTCCAAAGCTCCCAGCGTTGCTCAAGGTGTTCCCCGGAACGGGTGATGGCCCTTGGGAAGCGGGAGATGATGCTGGCCACCATCTCGCGGCTCGCACCCTTACTCTGCAGGAAGTGCGTCAGCCCATACTCGTTGGTGATAGACCTCTTCAGGACACCGGGCTGCCGTCGGCGAACCATCCTCACGTCCACTCCCAGCGTTGTCAGGTTCTCCAACAGGGATTCATTCTCATGTCCTGGGCCCTGCGCCTCACTCTCAGTGGGTGTGCTGTGCAGTGCTGTGAGGTGGGACGTCACATAGACTAAGGGCCACTTGCAAAATATCGGCTTTCTGGTAATATGCAGAAGGGTCAAAATAGAAGTCATGATCTTTAAGTGAAAATGGTCTCTAAATCTGTATGGAAAAAAACAAATTTTACATAGTAAGACATTGTTCTTGCATAAGAGAGATTAAATTGCATAATGATACATTGTTCTTGCATAGGAGCGATTAAAAATGTAAGCGTTGTTGGTGAAGGGGTAGATTTTGACCATATAATAAGCAAACAGATGGAATATGGATGGATGGATGGAATGGAGGGGGGTGAAGCCTAACTCAGGTGGCATAGGCCTGGAAGAAATGCTGGTCCACTGTGGGACACATGCACACACTATGGGAAATGTAGAGATGCCAGTTAGTCTAACTGCATGTCTTTGTACTGTGGGAGGAAACTAAAGTACCCATGTAACACGGGTACAGCATACAAACTCCAAAAGAACAGAAGGGAGGACAGGATTTTAAGCTCATTCCAGCGGGTTCGGGGGAACAGCACCAAGCCACGCTACTCACGCAACCAATTTAGAAATGCCGGATAGCCCAGCTGCATATCTGTGAATTACGGGAGGAACATATAGAGAACATGCAGATTCCATACGCACAGCCAGTCTTGGGGTTTGAACCCGTTGAGTCACCATGTCATCCCGGGGGGGTGTTCCACAAAGCAAGATTGTTGGGTCATGATTGTCCAATGAGAGTCTATGTAAGGAGTATTCGTACTGGACAATCATGACTTGTATCTTAAGGTAACCCAACAATCTGAGTAATCTTGCTTTGAGAACACCCCTCTGGTACTGAAGGTACACGCATAAAATTCTGATAACGTTTACTCTGGTTCCAGTTGGATATTTACGAAGACATTACGTTACATTTGATTTGTCAAGGGATAATAAGTGGCAAGGATACCCGCATCAGACGGAGGTACTAATCGATGTTGAAGAGTGAAATGCTAAGTCCATTTCAGGCGCCTTATCGCTTTGCTCGAATTTGTCTTTAAATAGTAAACATTACTAGCCGAGTTTGCATACACAGCTTCTCAATAAAGATACTGTATTTGCGCTTAGCTCTTTGTGCGAAAAATAAAAATAGGTAAAAACAAGCAAGTGACTTTGATGAAGGATGACCGTATCAAACTGTTTGCAGTATTCCACGTGACATTCCTGTAACGTTATTTAATCAGACCCGCGTTTCTTTATTAGGTCCCACTTACCTTTATGTTCACTTTCATTTCTGTTATCACTGACACCATTCGCCTATCCGCGTTTCTGCATGTCGCCCCCTGCCGGATGGAGGTGTTTCTTCTGTCTGCGCACATTGATGAAGCCGCAGTTATTGCCCCTATTTCTTCAGCAGTGCGAATCAGCAGAGAAAATGAGCTGCGTTTTTTTTATAGAATCGAATTTATTTATTTGAATCTCTTATGTTTCTCGTGTATAAAGTGACACTGATCTCCTCGGATTCAACTAAAAAAAGGCACTTCGTCTGTGAAAATGCGTATAACGTGACAAGTTTTTTTTTTAATATAGTACTTTATATTGTATCGCTAGATGGAGACATGTACCTATACATGTCCTTCATATACTCATACAGTACTGCTTAGCTAGCAATATTATTTCGAAAGCTAGAAATTAGAAAATCCCATGTTCTGCTCCAGGAAGTGTATTGTTTATCATGGTGTATATTGCTTAATGTTTTTATTTGTTGTTGCTATTTTGTAATATACTTTATATTTAATATTTAATGCCACCTAAAGGGGAATCCTTCAAGCACAATGTGGTGTCTATGAGCAACAGGGCCACTCCATAATACCTTTCGCAAAAAATGTACAGACAAGTCAAGATTACACAGCCTCCATCCATCCATTAATTTTCTGTATACCTTGTTTGAACTCTTGATACAACGTGAATTTATAAACAGGAACTCAGCTGGTCATCGTATCCGATTTAGGAAGAACCCTGTTTTGCCTGTGTTCCATAGACAGCCCACAGATCATCGTATTCCCACACGGATATAACAGTTCCTAGTACTGAAATGATGCAGTCTAAGTTATAAAGATATGATAACGTGTCAAGCTTTTCAGACTCTGTTTTCATTAGCAATGTAATGAAACAATATTTGCACTCAATATTACAAAGATAATGCATCATGTGACTAATATAATTGATTTGTACCATAAAAACATTAAGGCCACCATATGACTGCAGAGTTATAGATCTGTATCATAGTAACACCCAAGTGTGGCTCTTGGCAACGGGTCTGCTGTAATTAAATTAGAGCCTTCAGTGTTGCCCACTTAGTGGTCTCTGCACAATAGACACCATTGTTTATTGATGTGTTTTTTCACCCCTTGGGCTCCAAGCGTCCAGATGACTGCATGCTCTGCTGTCAGCCATTCATCCAAGCTGCACAGGCTTAAGGCTTGACCAAAAATAAGTATCCAGTTTGCTTATTCTTTTTCAAAAGGCACATCATTGTTCGGATACATTTTGTGTGCTGTTTAATCAACCTCTGTTATTTTTTGAAGTATTAAAAAAAAGATTAATTACTGAATACAATTAAGGGAAGACAAAAATAAAATAAAAGTACACAAATATGACACTTGTATTCAATGTTATTTTCAAATTCCTTTAACATAGAAAGAATGCTTTAAAATGAATAATGTGGAAGATGTATGGACTGGCTGATATCAATATTTTTATGGAATATGTATTAGTTTATCTACTTATAAAATCCATCAGTCTATCCATCTTCTAACCGCTTTTAATCCTGGTCAGAGTTGGGGGGGAGGGGATTGAGTTGGACGGGCATTATGCAACATGAGTCCAGGACACATAAATTCATATCAGAATTGTTTATATATTTAATAACTAAATAATATATCCATCTATAGCAGCCCTCATAAAATCAACAGACCATTTCCATTCTTGTGCAAAAGAACTTCTTTGATGTAGCATAATATTGTATGAGTTCTTGGATTTTGAAAGACATTCCTATGGCCATAATGGAGAGGTTCATTAATTTCAGAGGCTACTGTTTGACTGAGGATTGTTCCTTCACTTTCAAAGTCACTTGGTTAATGTTCTACAGAATGTAAAGCATTTAAAAGTTACCCAGGTCTGTATCAGAAGAATAAAACCCACAGCAGAACTTTGTTCTAACTTCCACTATGAATACAGTATTCCAAGAAATTAGCAGTGGAAACTAATTAAAATGACAACAAGAGGCACAGCTGTACTTCGAAGGAGCCCCTGTGCTGCTCTAGCTGACATAATACTCCTTGGCCATCAATAATTCAGGACCCAAACTTTCAGGAGGTTTACCAGTGGTTCTGCAGTCCCGAGCAGGACTGTGCATAAGAAGGGTCTGGCCATCTTTTTACATGGGAATACATAAAGATGTCGAAGAGACGATGGGTGGAACTGAAGATCTGCCAGACAATAAGCTGTACAGCACCAGTGATGAGAAGACACCGGCCACCCTCTCCTGCCGGTATGTATGCTGCCCACATACTTCTTCCAAGTGCTCAAACCTGGTGAAAGAGAAGAATGTTACCTGGCTACTTCAGGCCATCACACAGTAAATGTTATGACTGTCTGTCAAGGGCAACGAAACACTGCATTTGTTAATCTACTTAAATAATTAACACGCACCCCTGCTTAAGAGTATGTCGAATCAATGCTGTCATATCTTGAGCTATAATTTATAATTTAAAATACCTTATTTAAAAATAGTCTTCATGATGCTGGATATCATAATTATTTTCATTTTAAAACTAGCTTCAAATAAATTTTAATCGAAATGAAAACTAACAGTTATTTAATGATACATAATTAAACATCTTACAACATGTATGGGAGCAGCGTTATGACGGTGGGCCTTAATTAGCCCTCAAGGTCTCCGGGACTACATATCCCGAGATGGGCGTGGTCCTGGGACAAAGTGACGTCATCACAACTAGTCCCGTGTTTACGTGGATAACATGGCGGCTGCGACGCGGCTGTTGTAAGGAGTGCTCCACACGTTTGTGAACGGCGTGATGAATGGAGGCGCCAAATAAAACTTCTTCCTGTTTGTGTGTAGTAGATTTATTATAGCATTTGTTTTTTTTTTTTCGTCGGGTCTGCGTATGAAGCCCTTCTCTTCATATATTCCGCCCAGGAACGACGGTTATGGAAGACGAGGAGAGACAGAAGAAACTGGAGGCCGGTAAAGCGAAGGTATGAATAGTTAATGACAGATGTTGTTGGTTATTCGGGTACATGCCGCGTCCCCTTGTAGGAGAGCTTTGTTTCGGTCAGTGGCGCTCGGGAATCGGCTTGCAGCCGGCTGTCAGTGGGGCGGTAGCCGGCTGTCTTAGCAGCGCCGTGTGTGACAGCCTGGTCGCCGTGCCCCAACCGTGTCAGCTGCTGGACGCTTTTGGAAAACATGTGTCGCAAATACCTACCAGAGCAGCCCCACGTTAGTGGGGTTAAAGCGCCTATTCGACCGGCCCGCAGAGTGCGATCAGGCCCGGGAGCATTACAGACTGCCAGTAAAGTATGCAGAGAGTCCTGCGGGACAGGATCTCCGAGATCTGCCCTTCAGCCTGAGAGCAAACAGAGGCAGCTCACCAGCCAGACTGCAGGATCTACCCCTGACATGTCCGCACGCTTACTGATGCCTTTGCTATTGCGGCGGTGGGCCTCGTATACCTCACCGTTTGCGCTGCTCCTGCAGTCCGCCTTTTAGCCTTGAGTTTAGCGCTTGAAGTGGGAAAAAAAAACAGCTGCCAGCACTCCCAGTTTAAAGAGCTGTCCGTGCTGTGCCGGGGAGTACCGGCCCACTTCAAGCCCTGCGTGAGTCACATGAAAGTATTTCTATAAGAGACCCAAACGCCCACTATGCGCCATCGTCAGTGTCTTTAGAGCGATCGCCCGTCTATTACCTGCACTGGCAAGCTCGCTATCCTTGATAAACACAATTTTAGTATTTATTCTCTTGGGTCCCAGTCTTTTGGTGTGCCTGGTAGTGAAGAATTAGATATAGCCGATAAAGTAGCACTTATTCCAGACACACAAGTTTTTACTGCCACCAATTGTCCTCAAATCTGTGCTCAGTGGGTGTGTAATGAAACTATGGCAAAGTAAATGGAACAAACCCATAAATAACGAACTCTGTGAAATAACCCTGTTGTCACAAATGGAGCACCAGTTAGTTTTAAGAACCATTGCCACCAGGCGTCACATAGGACATAGCAGGCTCAGGCAAATGTTTTTACTTACTGGTGAGGAATCCTCTTTGTGCACCACATGTCAGTGGTCAGTGCTCTTTGTCTGTTAGGCACATTTTTATGTATTGTCAGTCTTTTAATGCTATTAGGCCAATATATCTCACTCCATACTTCGCCGGATGTTTTTATTAAGGTTAAACCAGAGTCAGTTCTGGAGTTTTTGACTTGGGCCAAAGTAAAGCACCTTATTTAGAATTATAGAATTTCTGGATAATCCCATTATTACTGCCTGTGTATTTTAATGTTTTACCTTATCGGGCTTTGTTTGTTTGTTAATGATTATAAACTTTTATATGTAACCTAGACTTTGCCATGAATATAGCCTTAGCTGCTTACATGGCGTGAGAATTGAATTACCTGCCTGCATGCACTGAGTTACATGCCGGATGGTCGCCCATCTATGACATGCACTCTGTTACATGCTGGATGTATCACATTAAAAAAAAAAATCCCCCACTGTGTCCCTACATCCAATACAGGCCCAAGATGCCCGTATTATAAAAGCCAGCCCCACAGTATCGTTACGGAATAATGTTATCTGAGAGACTGCATTAAAAATAGATCAGACACTTAAGTAATATCTATAAAAATAACCCAGGAGTCAAAGCCTTTCTAGTGGCAACCCAGTGTTACTCTGAGGTGCACAAATTTAGGGCCCTGACCTCTGTAAACTTGTTCCCAAATCGCTTGACAAGCTTATAGTCTTATACACAGTACCCTGCTTCAGTATCCTGTCATTTAAACATTGCTGTGCAAGGTGGCTTTATTTAGTTGAAAAAGCTCTATGAGTATATTGTATAAAGTCATTATATTATTTTCGAGTAATCTGAATGTTCTTGGACATTGTCTTCGTTTGGAGGTCCCTGGCTTAGGAAAGGCTGCAAACCCCTGGTTTTAAGCAAACAATTTTGACACTAACCTAATAAACATGGTTACTGTGAAGCCTGAATTCGGAGTACACGTTTCCATGGTTAATTTCGTTTGAAGTTTGTGTCTCTCCACGTTTGTTTGTTGGTTTTGTTCGGGTATGTGTTCGGTCTGTTGTGGTGAGTTTTTCATAAAGGTGGTTCATTTCCTCTTTGTCTTTTGTGCAGTAATTTTGTGTATTTAGATGTTAGTCCCACCACGGGTGTTTAACATTGAATTTAAATTCTTATTGTTCTCGTTAATGCTTAACCGTGTACAATTTGTTATACATATGCAAATAAAGCAGGTAATTTTAGTCAAGTGGAGTACTGCATTTTCAGCATTTTCATTGTCTTTACTCCTTAGAGAACTAAGTCACCACAAAATGCACTCCCTAGGGGAAATTGATTTATGTATTTATTAGCTGAGCAGTGGACGTTAGCATTGTCGTTTAGTATGTTATTCGTAAGAATTTCTTTTTTTGGGTGGTCAAGGTTTAAGCGATGTATTCCCTACATTTTATTATTTCAGATTATTACAAGACTTGTCCTTTTATAGAATCAGAATCTTTATTTGGCAAGTAAAAAAAAACCTACAACGAACTTCTTATGGTACAAGTGGAGGCCTCACTCGTGCTTTGTGAAAACATACTGCTGTTCTGTGACCTTTTTTTATCTCTTTATAGTCTCAGTTTTCCTGATTTTTGCAGTATGAGGGCTGGCTGAGGTATAAACAATTGTTGCCCACTGTTCTAAGAAACGTCAGGTACCTGCTGAGGGCCGGGGACGGGAAATCGTCCCAAAATGATGTTTAAAAACAGTGTTTGCGAATCAGGAGATGTGTTTTCATATTAGACACGTGTGTGTCTCTTCTCACTTCATTCGGTAGGCTGAAGTGTGGAAATACACATGAATACTGTGAATCACCCTTCTGCTCTATGTTCTCTCCTTCTTCTCACCCACTTGTCTCTCTGTCTGTCCGTCTGTGCGTCCGACCCTCCATCCATCCTCAGTAACTGCTCTGACTGTGTAGGAAGTATGAAGTATGATACGGCTCAGATGGGATGACTGTATGTTGTAGAACACACACACACACACACACACACACACACGCACGGTCACACGCTGGAGCTTTGAGTCAGTCCCTGAGCAGCAATATAACTTTAGTCACAATTATATTGTATCGTACATCTATTGTGTCTGTCTCCCCACAATGTGATAAAAACTAGGGGAACCTAAGTTTTATAATAAAATATCTGTGAATGGAATCAAAAAACTAAAATATCCAACAAATCTTGTATTTTCTTTAGTTACTTATGGTTAAGGTTGTTAGTTGGTATTATGTTATGCCCATAGAAATGAATGGCGAGTCCCCCAAACACAGGGGTGTGTGTGTGTGTTGGTGCACCCTGCACTATACCGGCATCCTGTCCAGAATGTTACCCAGTCTTGTCATCTGAGCAGTCCCCCCCATAGCTCTGACCGGAATAAGCAACTGGCAGATGTACAGTAGTTGGACAAAAGCATTGGGACACACCTCTTAATTTCATTCGGATCCATTGCCACAGGTGCATAAAGTCAAGGACCAAGCCATGCCGTCAGATTTACAAACATTTGTGAAAGACTGGGCCAATCTGAAGAGCTCAGTGAATTCAAGCGTGGTGCTGTCATAGGATGCCACCTTTGCTATAAGTCAGTTTGTGAAATTTCTTCCCTGCTAGATATTCCATGGTCAGCTGTAAGCAGTAATATTGCAACCTCATAAAGTACCAGCAGGCTCGCTGAGTGCTGAGGTGCATAGTGTGTTAACGTAGCCAACGCTATGTTAAATCAGTAACTGCAGAGTTCCAAACTTCCTCTGGCATTCACCCAGGCACAAAAACTGTGAGCAGAGAGTTTCATGGAATGGGCTTCCATGGCCGTGCAGCTGCATGCAAGTCTCACATCACCAAGTGCAGTACCAAGCGTCGGATGCAGTGATGTAAGGCATGCCGCCACTGGACTCTGGAGTAGTAAAAAAGTGTTCTGTGGAGTGACGAACCACGCTTCTCTGTCTGGCAGTCTGATGGACGAGTCTGGGTTTGGTGGATGCCATGAGAATGTTACCTGCCTGACTGCATT
>JAAGVU020000045.1:7783096-7842011 GCA_011763525.2 Mormyrus iriodes | reverse complement strand
CAGTCGCCCTCTCCCCAGCCGCGTGTGAATGGGTCACTCTGTGTTACTGCATCAGTCACCCTGTCCCCAGCAGGGTGTGAATGGGTCCCTCTGTGTTACTCTTTATTGCTGTATTGGCCCCTAGTTTGCTGAATCTTCGGTCAGTATTTTCTTACCTCAGCACAGTAGCACGCCGACTAATATGGGACTTGCTCATCTTGTCATGTTGTACAGCTGTGAATCAATTATTTCAGCTTTTGCTGCCAGCTTGGATTTTCATGTTAGTGTGCCAGCTACAGAAAACATGCACGAGAAATGGAAAACCATTTATCCAGGCTCATCTTTATCCATTTTTTTTTGTCAAGCCGCATAACTTTAGGATCCCCTGTTTGATGTGCCGTCATCCTCTGAATTGATAGTTTAAATGCTTCTGGTCCCGCTAGCACACTCTTCAAAGTGTCCCATGTTCAGTTTTGGAAGATTGTGAGAGGAAAACTCGCCCGTTTAGTGGGTTTCAGAAAATGCCCTTTAAGATGGTCACATGATCACATTAAACCAAAGCATTTCTGAGGTGCTCATGACACTAAGCCTATCTAGACCCAATTAAACTCATTTATTACACCACTGCAGGGCGCTCTTTGTTAAGAATTATCACCAATTTACTGAATGTATATACATTGCTACCTTGTTTTAGTTTTGTATTGCATGAGGATGCGATGCCAGCTGCATACCAGGGCTTGAGAGTGATACCTTAGCATTAACTAATCGGTTCCTGGGGTATCTTTTACATAGGCTGCAGGCTTGTCCTGACCCTGTGCTGCCTGAGTGGGCGGTTAGTGCGTGTGTGGGTGGGTGTATCTGTTACATTTCAGAGCCCCCAAGGCGCTTGTGGCTACACTGGTGATACATACAGCACCGACCTTTTGGGGGTGGGGGTAATTTGGGTCACCCTTCTGTGTTTTTGGACCTGACATGTGACCATATGAAGTGTTGTGTTCCTGTAGGTTCTGGGTGCAGCTCAGTAGTCAGCCCTGTCCCCTCATGCCCCAGCGGGGGCTGACAGTGTCTCGTTTGGCAGCTTGGCATCCCTTCCACGAGATGGACATAACACAGATCTCTAGTTTTCTGAGTGCGATCTCATTTACATTATGGGTGTTTCTCAATATGCGTACTCGACTCTTCTTGTGTTCTCACGTACCTGTTTGACGTCACCTTCCATTTCCGAAGTACAATTCCAATACTCAAGAACAGAAATGCGGAGGGTGGTAAAATCCCTGGGTGATGTTCCTGTCCCGTCCCAAATATCAAGGATGCGTCGGTTGCATCAAGAACAATCCCATGATTCATTTCGTCCCAAGTTTGTTCTTGGGAGGCAAGTTGGTAAGAATGCTCTTGCCAAGAACACAAGTACGTTCTTTGCATTCTTGGCATTGAGAAACAACTTTGGTCTGTACCAAATATGTCGTTCACATGGTTATATACCAATCCTGAACAAGACCTCAGTATTACATTTGTTCATCACTGGTGTTGTATATGGTTAGCATTCACTTCCTAATCACCATCCTGATGCACGCTCACTTTGGGTGAACTAGATCGTACAGTTCTTATCTCAGCGGCATTCCTGCCATTTCCCAGTGTCTCTCTCACCCTTTAAATGCTCCCTGCCACATTGTTTACCCTGTGCTGCCACTGCTAATCTTCATCTGGCCGTATTAGACGGCTGCAGTTCCACATGGGCTCTACTCAGCTACGCGAATAAACGTGCATCCGACCGGGTTTCTCTGCCTAGTCTTAGTGACGTGACAAGTGTCTGTGTTCAGAGGCATGGCGTCTTAAAAAAACCTGAGGTCACGCTTATGCCAGTAATAGAGTTTTGTTATTTAAATTGGCAGCATTTAGCTAGCAGCTGCTATTTGAAACCCCAAACAGTCTATGTTTATTCTGCTACCAAAGAAGTGTTGGACAAGATAAGAGATACCGAGACTTCTAGTTCATTAGTTGGGAAGTTTAGGGCTAGTTAGAAGTGGCCAAGCCGCTACATCGATGTTAGTGAAAGGGCTGAAGTAACCTGCTTTCAGATAAATGGATTTCAGCGACTTTAATCCCGGCTCCACGTCACATGTCGCTCCAACCAGCGCTCGCCAAGATGGCGCCTTAACCGCCGACAAAAGACGACTTGTGATCCAGTTGTGATTATACTTACTGCGTTTCAGGGCAAAGCTTCTTAAGTGCTCTGCGCTCACGTCAATGGGGGAGTCTTTGGGGAAGATACAGAGGAAACCGACACGGGACCACGCTGCCCGGGTACCCCGGCCGGCAGATGCAGACATTTAATAGTTTAATCCCCTTTAATGATTAGCACAGGCTGCAGACACTGCAAACGTATCTGACGCCCAGTGGAGCCGAACTTTTTACTGTACTGCCCTGTGTGGCGGTGGGCGTCCGCAACGTGGCCCAGGCCACTGCTGTTGTTCATCCACCTTCTGAACAGAAATTTTTGTGTTTTTCTTGCGCATCCGTCGCCCGCAAACAGCTTTACTGATTTTTAAAAGAAGCCAGGAGTTCATGGGGCGTGTTTTGTTTCAAATTGAAATTCTTAGCGAGACTTAGGTGTAGAGTGTGATGGGATTTTCTGGGCCTTTTGTAGAGTTGTCGATTCAGGCGCATTTCGAGCGGGCCCAGATTTTCGTGGCTGACCCCCGTCCCTTCCTTTGTTGTCCCCCACAGCTGGCCGAATACAGGCAGAGGAAGGCTCAGACGGATGGACAGAGTAGACCCCGGAGGAAGAAGAAGGGATCCAGGGCTAAGGAGGCCGATCCTGCCGGATATGAAGGAGACCCCGACTCTCCCCGCAGCGGCCAGGGCGGGACACCGGCACCCCCGACAGAGTTCACCATCGCGAGGACGCTGCACAGCGGGGAGACGGTCAAGCACGACCAAACATACACCATTGAGGTAAGGGGAGCTGGACTGGTATCTGGCGGGGCGGGGTCACATCAGCCACCTATGTATAGACACACCGCCAGGGCTATTCAGGTGTCTGCCACTCGATGGTGCCCCCTGTCGTTTCTGCTCGTCATGGCAGTGTGCTGTAATGATACAGTTGCTCATACAGACTGACACAGTTACAGGGCGGCATGTTGACTCTTTGTGGTTCAAACCCCCCGCGTGTGTGGAGCTTTTTGAGGCAGTTGTTAGAGAAACAACGGGCATTTGGATGACAACACCACAGCAGGTGCCTATAATGATTAAATAATGATTAAATAATTAAGGATATTATATAGGTGTCGACAGGTGGAGTCATCAGGCTACGTTCCAGGCTTTTCCAGGCAGATGGAAGCGTGATTTGGATCTTACTAGACTCACTGTCAGAGTAGAAATGCCTTTGTGCTGGTCAGCTGCTGGATGTGGGACCTCGCTGCCCCCACAGGTAACGCATTAGTGCTTAGCAACAGCATTAATGAATAAGACAAAGCTCATTTAATGTCCCAGGAGACAGTGTGTGGGGTTTATTTTATATGCCACTTCATAATGCTTCCTCTTTTACATGATACTGAGCGACATTATTTTTGAGCGTCAGACCTGGAATCTTATTGACGTTCCAAACTTCTGATTATTTAGATTACTGTACTAAATTCCTGTACAGCTCCTCCTTAACTGAAACACGCAGTTAACTATGAAACCGGTAGAGTAATAGTGAAGTTATTCTCAAAAATAATATTGTTTTAGGAAATATTGCAGGTAGGGAGCACCTCAGGCGCGTGTACGCGCATTATGGATTATTTAGGGATGCTAAATTATTCTTACTGCCTGTTTTTGGTGCATTTATTTTATGAGCATAAAATGAACAGAGCATAAAAATCATTAGACAGCTAGAATCATATACTATAATTATGTTATGTTAATATGAATGTAATAGTTACCTGTTGTCATAGCCTTGCTGCTAGCTGCAGTACGCATGTGGCTCTGGTAAAGGTTGCATTGCTGCCTTTCTGCACCCAGCTCAGGTCTGCGTCAGGCCCTGATTGAGTTTACCACAGCAGGAGGGAGGGGGTCAGTTTGATTTAGAAGAACAAAGCTTGCGAGATTATGCAGTTGCCGTAGCTACCATGTAAACAGTGAGGGAATATGTTAAAACGAAGCTGCACTTCGGAGGGGTCGATGGCACCATCCGGTGTCTGGGGACAGCGCTCAACGTGGCGTGTCATCTTTTTTACGCAGCCGTAGTATTTTTCTCCTTTGACTGAAAGCTGTTTGCTTCACGGTCTTTGGCACGTATTTGAAAATGGCTGACTAAGCGTTATCTGGCACTCAGATGATAAATGGCATGCTTAAAATAGAATGGCACTGCATTTTGCTGTCATGGAGCGTAGGATAACATACAGGCATCAAGGCACAGTGGCAGAATAACCGCCACATGTTCCATATGTCTGATAGAGCCTTGCTCCCCCCATGGCAGGCGCCCTGCTACAGGTTCCCCTACCCCTTCGTCGTTCCCCTGAAACACTTCCTGCTGCTCACTGCAAAAGCCGTGGTAGCTTTCAAGGGTTTTGACATCCAGTGTGGGTGTGGGGCTCTACTGAGAGTGCGCTCATCACACGGAAGCTAGCCCAACCCCCCCCCCCCCCGTCAGTAAATTACTTGTGAACAAGCTTGATACTCTCATGCGGGAGGGGGAAAAATCCCATAAACAATACAAGAGTTTTATTGCTTACAGCGTTGCGGACAACTGTGGAATTATTAGTTGCCGTGGCAACAGACAAATGCGCTCACGCAGGTTCAGCTGCCTTTGCCTGCGTCAGGCATTCCCATGTCCTTGCAGCACAGACTGCTGCGTGCTTCAGTAAGATAGCAGCCTTTTCTAATGGCCCTCCCCCACCCAGAGTTGCCACGGTTACCCCATCCTAGCATCTGGGCAGGTTTGATGAATTTGGGCCGGGCATGTCGCTTTTAGCACAGTAACATGTTAAAGGACACGTGAAAATTAGCTATCTGACTCTGGCGTGCATCAGATCAACCGTCGCTGTTAATCTTTGGTGGACTGACGGTCCTGCACTGCGGTTTCACACTGTTATCCCCTTTAGTGATGATTAAACGTGCCTTTTTAAAGGGCGTGATACAGTAGTTCCCCCAGAGGAGGGAATATTGGGACGCTTGTTTGGTCAAAACCGCCCCTTGTTGACTGGCCGTTTAAAAACGACTACTGCTCACAGTCAGATTTCTGTACCGAGGCTCCAAGTCACTTCTGTGTAGAAAGGTTGCTGTGGAAACGGCGCTTCAAAGTGGCCCCTCTTGAAAAAAAGCGCCGCTCGTCAGAAATGCGGGTAAGCATGCATGGACCCCTTCCTCTGGGCCACGCCATCGTGCCCGTGAAGGTCTGGGAGAATTTGCACTGCGTTTTTCATGAGCAGGCTGATTGGGTATGCATCCCACGCTGCTGGGTATCCACTGTGATCTGAAAAATTATCAGTCTTCCAAATTGAAATTTAACACGCATGTGCATTCTTAAGGTGCAAAGTGGGACGATATTCAGCACACATCCAACTGATGTCCCCCTTCTTTGACAATGGAGAGGGCTTGCTTTCAACTCTCATTAATATTTCCTCCAGTGAAGATTGACACGGTCATGTGATCCTCACAGAGTCACTATGACATGAGTTAGGGGTTGCTAACGTGTTTTAAAAATAAATGCTTCCTGCCACTTCCCTGAGAGGTGTATCTATGCTGTCTCAGCTGTTGGGCTTCGGAACAGAAAGCCCTGAAATGCTTCTTTTGAAGACTTCTTATGTTTGGTAACAAATGTGATTATATGGTGATTTTGATTGACTGTGAATGTTTTTTCAGATCTTGGCGAGGGAGGGAGGGTTCCTGACTGGATTAATTCAGCTGGGTTTTGGGCTCACATAATTAATCTTTGTCTCGTTGTAAGAGAGACACTAAAAACATCGTCTTAAATGATCAAACAGGAATGGGGTAGCTGGATTTTATTGAAAATCTCATACGTATTTTTTTTTCTTGCAGCCTGAAAGCGAAGTGTCCACCACAGCGGAGGACTGCTCTTCAGAGGTACGGGCTTCAGCACACACGCAGCTCTGTTTCCCAAACTGCGGGCTGCTCGGGGTTCTGAATAAGATCCTGTTTTTGATGTCAGCCGTGCTGCCCTATCAGAGAGAGAAAAGGGAGCGAAAGTTTTATAGCTGTCACTAATTAAAATTATATCCCAGTAGTTACCTCTCATGTCGTCTCGCTCGGAATGTTATTTGTGAATTAGAGAATTGGTCTTTCAGCACAGTGAGTCAGGCCATTTGTTTTTTGTTTTTTTTATATAAATATGTTCTTGTGCTTGTTCTTATCGGGCTTTGGAACCGTTTTTTTTTATTACTAAAGTAGATAATCTGAAAAACCAGACACCAATGCCACATTCCTCTTTAAATCACAGATTCTGTGGTGCTGCTGTTCTTAACCCACAAAAACCACGGTCTTTTACTCTGAGTACTTTTCTTCTGGAACATTCCGCCACACCCCAAAACATGGGCCTGGTATGGCGAGATGGAAGGTGAAAATGTGAGCCCGTGTAACAGGCAGTGTTGTGAATTAACAGGTCAATGGGTGCCACGTGGTGACAGAAAGTACAAAGGGATCTCGCAAGGATGTCTCCTGGGTATGGTACCGCAGTCAGCCGGCCCGATCGGACGGCCGTGCCGTGGCTGTAACCTTGCTCGCGTTCTCTGCCAGCTGCAGGACCCCCTGTCGCTTACGGCGAGCCGCCTGGCCCTCTGCAGCCGCCTCCTCTCTAATCCACTAACCATTTTCTTAAAAAAATTAAAAAGGGAGAAACTTCTGCTTCTGTATTCTGGCAGCTTCTGGAATTTTCCTGTCCGATGCGCAGTGCAACTGGGCTGCACACTTTTAACTGTACTGACCGCTGTGGCAGCAGAGGGGCGACACTGACTGACATTTCGCAGGGGTAAATTCGTCTATGGGTGATGATACACAGGGCAACTTTTTGAGCAATGCTGCCGGGCAATCGCCAACTAGGTGAGATAAAGGGCAACTCATCTGGAACTGGATGATCATGAAAAGCTGCCCACCGCTGATCAGAGTCTTTCAAATACAGATTTGTTGCCTCTTATCAATGGGAAAATGCCTAAGTAACATTGGTCAGCAACATTACCCGGCAATATTGCTGAAAATGTTGCCCTGTGTACCATCATCCTTAGAGTTGGGAGTTGTTGGGGCTGGGGGCTGGGAGGCAAGGGGGACCTCTCTGCTGTGTGCCCCGTTACAGGAATCTCTCTCATCGTGTGACCCCTCTTGTAGGAGGAAGACTTGCTGCTGTCGGGACCTCACTCCGAACACGAGGGCCTGGACTCTCAGACACGGCTGCAGATGGTGGAGGATGAGCTGGTTGTGAAGAGCCAGGAGGTGGAGGAGCTGCGGAGGGAGCTCCAGGAGATCAGGGCCGCCTTTGGGACCGAGGGAGTGCAGCAGGTATCCGGCCCACCGTGAACAGGCCACGTGTCGGGATCCCCTGCAGGCTAGTGGCACTCAGAGTGCACTTTACCTGTATGAAGGCCATTTTGCCATTTCCTTCCACAAGATGTCTGCATTAATTAGTAAATAACAGCTTCAGTTCACTGTTCAGCAATTGCCTTTAAACCTTAAATGATCCTGCAGTTCTGTAATTCTGCAGATAACATTGCTACCATTATGTTACTGTGTAAAACCTTTTGCAAGGAACAATCTGCACTGTGTAAATTGCATTTTGAGTTGAGTCAGGGTGGCATGTTAAGGTCATCTTAGTGAGTACAAAGGTTACCAAAATAAACACTAAGGGCATGCCAGGAGGTGCAACTTTTTCATTTTTCAAACTAGCTGTGCAATCATGCCCTATTCATGCACCTGAGCTCATTGATAATCCTCAAACAAACATACACGGAACTTGAAATACCAAGTTATCCCTCTGCTTTCTCTGTCACACCACGCGTAAATCGTATTCTCATGTCAGTTTTGGCAAAGATGGGGCCTGATAAATGTTTGTTTTATCACTTAGTGTCTTCACTATATGGACTCTGACAGCGTTCTGTAAGTGGGGGCAAAAAACAGTAGACTTGCCTTTGTGCCTTGATGATGTCGTCATCATCATGAACATCTATCTACCAATCAGAGTTTAGGGATAGGCCAGTTTGAGGGGTTTTGACTGGCATGTGGTCAAATTGAATGGATTCTGTATTATCAGGTGTGTATGTGCGTGTATTTGACATAATTATGCCATCTTTGGAAGTCTGACCATTACTTGTTCTTCCAAGCTCCAGGACTTCGAGGCCGCGATTAAGGACCGTGACGGCATCATCACTCAACTCACAGCCAACCTGCAGCAAGCTCGCAAGGAGAAGGATGAAATTATGAGGGAGTTCCTGGAGATGACAGAGCAGAGTCAGAAACTGCAAATCCAGTTCCAGCAGGTGAGTACCGGCGTGTTCTTCCATGCCGTGATCTATTTATGCTTGTCCCGCTTCTCTCCCTTGTTTTTATGAAAAGTCCCTTGACTGTGGGACTGATAGATCTGCATGTTTGTGCCTCTACCTTCATCTCGGTGACTAAGCTCCAAGCGGGAGAGACCCTGAGGAACACGAGTCACAGCAGCACGGCCGCGGACCTCCTCCACGCCAAGCAGCAGATCGTCACGTACCAGCAGCAGATCCACGAACGGGACGCAGAGCTGAAAGGACGGCGGGAGAGGAGTGAACAGCAGCTGCTGCGCATCAACAGGCTGCAAGATCAGCTTGCGCGGAATGAAGCGGTGAGCCGTGGCAAAGCCCCCACGTACTCCGCTACAGTTGTGCTTTCGTGGCTAACATCACGTCGTTTCCTTTTCAATATAGCTGGTGAGGACGCTAGAGGAATCGTACACTCAGAAGCTGAACGAGAAGGAGTTATTAATCAGCAAGCAACAGGGGATGATATCGGAGCAGGAGAGCTCGCTCACGCGGTTGAAAGAGGAGCTTGTGGCCTCCCAGAAGATGTCGGGTGAGCTTGACGCTCAGGTCGCAGCAAGGAATCAGGAGCTGGAGAGCTACAGGAGTGAGCTGGCCGGTTCCAAGCAGAAGGAGAGGATGTCGTCAGGAGAGATCCAGCAGCTGATGGCCACAGTGGAAGACCTGCAGAAACGATGCCACAGGGAGAGCCAGTCAGAGAGCGACCTCCTGCAACGAGCGGAAGGAGACCTGGAGAAGAAGATGGAGCAGCTCAGAGCCGAGCTGGACGAGATGTACGGACAGCAGATCGTCCAGATGAAGCAGGAGCTTCGCCTGCAGCATTCCCAGGAAATGGAGAAGCTGAAAGAACATCACAAAGGGGAGCTGGTGCGGCTTGGAGCGCGGCCTGCCGTGGACCCAGAACAGATGAGCACCCTGAACAAGAAGATCGGCGAGATGCAGCAGATGTTGCGCAAAGCTCAGACACAGGAAGAGGAAGCGAACCGGGAGCTGAGCAGGGTTTCAGAAGAGAAGGTCAGCCTGCAGAGTCGGGTCGAGGATCTGTTGAAGGACCTACGCACCGCAAAGGGGAAAGTCGAGAGGGCATCGCAGAGCATAAGCTTCCAAGAGAAAAAGCTCAGTGAGGCTGAGAAGCTCCAAGACGTCATCTGTGACCTGCGTGCCCAGCTGGCCACTACGGCAGAAGTCACCAAAGAGTTGGAAGCAAAGCACGAATCCGAGGTGACCAACTACAAGATCAAGCTGGAGATGCTGGAGCGTGAGAAGGATGCTGTGCTGGACCTGATGGCTGAGTCACAGGAGGCCGAGCTGGAGAGGCTGCGGACGCAGCTCCTGTTCAGCCACGAAGAGGAGCTCGTCAAGCTGAGGGAAGACCTGCAGAGGGAGAACCTGCTCAACATCGAGAATCTCAAGGATGAGCTGGCCTCGAAACACAAACAAGGGCTTGAGAGGGTGCAGAGGAGTCTGGAGGAGCAGCTCCGCGTCATGAGGAGTGAGAAGGACGGCGTAGAGAGTGAGAGAGATGCACTGATGTTGGAGATCACCGCGCTGAGGAACCAACTGAACGAGTCACTGGAAAACGACAAATCGAAGCAGCTGACCTTGCAACTCGGGGAGCTTGAGGCGGAGATAGCAGAGTTGAGGAAAGAAGGAAAGGAGAAAGGGATGTTAGAAAGGGAAATCCAGGAGCTTATATGCCAGAATGATCATCTTGAGAAACAGGCTAAGGAGAGAGAGGCTTCCTGGGAGCAGATTCGCAAAGAGCTGGAATCGGAGAACGTGGCTCTTAAGGAAGCCAACGTGGCCGTCAGACAGGAGTCCCTGAACACGCGTGAAGAAAATGAGCACCTGACCGCTGAAATCGTCCAGCTGAATAAGCGGATAAGTGACCTGGGGCGGGAAGCAGAGGCTCAGAGGAACACTTTCTCCTTTGCCGAGAAGAACTTTGAGGTGAATTACCAGGAGCTTAAGGACGAGTATGCATGCCTGGCAAGGGCAAAAGTGGAATTAGAGGAAAAGTTCCGGAAGGAGATCCTGGGCTATGAGGCCAGGCTGAGGGACCTTCATTTACAGATCTGCGAGCAGCGGGGCCACAAGGAGCTGGTCAGGGAACGTCGAGGAGGAACCGGGAAGACCTGCGAAATGGATGAGGATTTCTATGACGCCGTCGAGCTGCTGGAGAAGGATGCCTTCGAGCTCATGGAGAAGCTGGAGGTCGCGGAAAAGGAGAAAGACGGGCTCCTGCTGCAGCTGGCGGATGTCTCCCAGCGGCTGGCCTTGAAGGAGAGCCGTGTGGAGGAGCTCGAGGTCGAGCTGGAGGCTGTCAGGGAGGAGAACCGGCAGATCACGGAGAGGAGGGAACAGGAGTGCCTTCAGCAAAGGGGAGGGGAGAGCCACTCTGGCGATCCCCCTGGCCACGCAGTGTTTCTGGAGGAGAAGGCAGTCACGCTCCAGTCCTCCCTGCAGCCTGTGGTGGAGCAGAGAGCGGAGGAACAGCGTGCCGTGCTCGAGCCCGGCGCTCCCAGGGGGGCACCTGTTGAGCGCAGTCCCGCTGCCCCGGCTCCACCGTCAGACGGAGAGCTCTGGAGGCAGCGGGGTGCGGCAGAGGACTCCCTGCACGTGGAGCTACAGGAGAAGGGACGGGCTCTGACTGCCGCAGAGCAGGAGATCCGGGATTTAAAGGAGACTCTCCGCATGCTGCGCGCCTGGAGGGCTGAGGACGGGCAGGAGGCGGGGGAGCCGGGCTCCAGCCTCGTCAGCGAGGTAACCCGCTCTCTTTATACACCTGCACTGCTGCATTTGCTGCAGTCCTGCCAGCCACGCAGAGCTGCCTGTTTACATGCATTAGGCTGCTGATATTTTCTCTTTAATCGGCAGATGTGTTATCGCCCAGACTAGATCAGGTACTGCAAAACTGTTTCATTGTACTCCGTGCCATGTGGTTATGACCATTTTAAAGTGTGCATACTGTTATCAGTATGTCTAATGTATGTGGCACACTTGCCTGCTCACATAGTTATGCCCTGTGTGTATCTCTGCTGGATGCATAATAGACACTCCTGTTGCATGTCGTCGTCTAGCAGCCTGTTGATACCCTACCCCCCGCCCCCTCCGGCAGGCTTGATTACAAATTGTTTGATCTCCCAAAGTACTCGGCTGATAGGAAATCTCGGCACCGCTGATAGAAATCGTACCGAGAGCTGCGTGCTGAGGGTCATTGAGGGACTTGTAGCAAGCAGCAGGAATGGAGCATAGTTTGACCAGCCACAGCCCGGTCCAGGTGTTTCGTGTTGTATTAGCCGTCCTCTTACTGTCATGCAAAACGCATCACGATTATTATGCAAATGTGTTACTGTGCTTGTTGTCGACAGGAAGTAAAGCAACGTGTTTTTCGAAAATATTTTGCTTCGCCTTCTTGATATGTGCCTTGTGTGGTTAGATCTCAGGGTCAGCTTGGGAATCTGCTTCTTGAAATAAAACGACTGACTCTTTAACATTGTGTGTAGTTTCCTGTAGTCAGCTCTGTACTCATTTTTGAGGGCTGGTGGTCTTCTCAAGAAGCATAAACCAAAATCAAGCTAAGCAGTGTAGTTAATAAGTCTCTTAAATATGAAAACGGCAGCAAAAGATGGCTGGACCTGTGTAAGATTGCAAGGATGGCAGACGATCCAGAAGTGAGCATCATGGAGAAATAAATAGCAAGTAAGCAGGAATGGTTTACTGCAGGGGATATACTTCGAACTCAGAGTTCAAAAATAGTAGTTTTAAGCGTGGTGATAAAGTAAGCAAAGGCTATAGCAAAGGCCTGCCTAGGATACTGTTGCCCCATGTTAAAAAGCACAGCCGAGCACAGTGCCCGTAATAACCAGCGTTAAGGTTCCCACCCGAGAAAAGGTCCTGGCAGTACTAAATCTCTCCCCACGTGACAGGAGGACCTGGAAGGCACATGAGCCAGTTGTACTGTACAGCATTGTAACCAGGCTGATGGGCTGAAGGCTCCTTTATTAAAACCTGTGATTTAAGAACATCAGGCCAGGAATGTAAGAAATGATGGAGGCCAGAGGAAAGAAAGCATTTGGTGGGGAAAAAGGGCAACGAAGTTCTGAAATAAGCTTCTGAGTGCTTTCAAGAAGCTCTTTAGATTCTCTCCCATCAGCGCTGAGGCAAATTCAGCCAACGACTGGCTGTTAACCATCTAAAGACCCTGACTGGGTTGAATGCCTTCCTCTAGGTTTTAATGATTATATTTTAATACTGTTCTGTCTTTAAGATACAGGAGTTTCCTTTCAGATCAATATAGAAACATGTGATTAAATGTATTTTCACTAATGGCTTATGAACATGCTTCTGATTTTAAATGTCAGCAGTCAGCATTATAATTACAGTCCTTAGGTGTAGCTGTTCCATGTCGCCCGGTCAGGCATTAATCTGAATTATCCCAGTATGAATTTGTTGAGGGCAGATGGTGTGTACAAGGGAAGCCCCCCCACAGGATGTTACCTAGCACCTTTTAGGTTACAAATCCTTGTCCTTAACTGCTGTGCCACCTAGTGGACAAATATTTATTTTTCTTAATCCCAATCAGAATCTCAGCTGGTGCTGCTTACTTATTTATGTGTTTTTTCCCCATGTCGCTTCCAGGATGAGTTTAGGCTCCAGATGGAGGCCCAGCGCATCAGCCTGTCCCAGATCCACGCTGCGCAGCTGGAGCTGCAGCAGGAGAGCCTGCAGGCAGAGAGAGAGGCCGCCCTGCGCAGCCTGGAGCTGGAATTGCGTGCCTCCCACTCACGGGAGCTAGAGCGTCTGCGGGAGGCGCTAGACTTGAAAGGAGGTGGCTCAGGTAAGGGGTACACCTGGGGCAGGCACAGCGTCACAAAGGACCACGTTCTGTTTGATCCATCATTGATGGCCGTGGCCCGTGGCCTCCCACCCCCCCCTCCCCACGATGCTCACTGGCTGCTTTACAGACACTGGTAGATCAGTTACTCTGTGTCTGGATAAACAACTAACAAATGGCAAGAAATTTTTCAGGAATGGTTTCTCTCCGGTGACTCTAATCTGAGTGCGCCTGAGTCTGTTTCAGCCAAACTGACATGTTTACCCACCCATCTTCAGACCACTTCTGTTGAAGGTCGTAGTAATAATTTTAAATATGGCAGCCTCACATTAAATATTTTTAATCGCTTTTCCACATGATGTACAGATTGTTTAGCTACTCATCTGCTAAGCTTTTTATTGTATTTTTAAAGGGGTTTGATAATTCCCTTGTTTGTCAAAACCTAATCGGTTGTTTTCATCCTTAATTACCGCGAACGGCTCAAATGTACGGCCTCGGGATTAGCATAAACCCGCATTAACGCCGGCATTAGCATTAGTATGGACGGGCTTGTTTGCTGATGCGTGACCCTCGCTCCGCTGCCCTGGAACCCCACAGACCCCTTGGAGTGGCCAGAGGTCTGTCTGGGGCAGGTGGAGAGGCTGAAGGCGGAGATCCAGGACCAGCGGGCCCAGCTGGAGGAGCGGCATGGCCTGGAGATAGAGCACCTGCACTCCTACTACCAGCAGCAGGCTAAGGATGCGGAGCAGCGCTACGGTGCTGAGATGCTTCTGCTGCAGCACCCGCTCCAGGAGCTCGCTGGGGACAAAGCCCCATCCAGGTATACTTGTGGACGTGCACCTCACGTCTGTCCATCCATCCATCCATTACTCACCATTATTCTGCACCTGGGCAGTCTATAGCCAGATCTCCCTCTCTCTAGCGACCCACTCTAGGGGAATATCAAGCTTCTCCCAGGTCAGACGAGAATTATAATCACTCCATCGTGTCCTAGGTCTGCCCCAGGGTCCCTTCCCGGGTGGACAAGCCTCTTCTGATACCTCTGTCCCCTAAACACCAAAAGTTTCACAGAGGACCGAAATCTTGGTCTGGATTTTTACTTTTTGAACCTGAACTGTCCACCTCTAATGTCTCAATGTCTGTCTTGCAGTTGCGAACTATAAAGGTTTTTAGGCAAAGAAATAACTGTGATATGTTTCAGAATCCACCTGTTCTGTGGTTTCACCCCATCAATGAACAGGTGCGGCCCGGGCAGGTGTAGGTTTCACTCAAGCTGATGCCCCGGAATACGCCCAGACATGCCCGATTTGTGGGTGTGGCTCTTAACTCAGAGCCCAGCCAGCAGCTGCAGGGCGTCCCGCTGCCCGGCTGCCTGGCGGTTGCCGAGGACACTGGGGCCTGTTGTTTATTGCTTATGTATCTGTGCCAGTGTGGAAATGCAGAGGATTTTATCCAATTAGCTGCCAGCGTGCATGAGTCTGCCAAGGCTAAGTGGCCTTCCTGATTTTAATGAGTTTGTACAGCACAGAAATCAGATAAACTTTTTACCATATATTGCCCTATAATGTTCGATTTTTAGTGTTTTTTTGTTTTTTTTTGGAGAATTTATTTTAATACCATAGACAAACAAAATAACTGGATAGCTCAGTGTTTTGTCACACCCTCCAGGATGACAGTTCGAATCCCACATTTGCGGTGTATGTGTGTCTTCCTTGAGTACTCCAGTTTTGTTCTGTACTCCAGAGACGTGCCCTGCGCTGCCTGGGATAAGCTCCAGGCCACCCTGCTGGTTAGAAGTCGGATGGATGAAAAAAATTCATTGTAAAAATCACATGTGTGCAGTTTTTATCGAGGCACATTGTTCAGCTGAAATATGTAGTGCCGTCTGGCTTGTTAGACCGGCAGCCAGAAGCTTATCACAGAGAACCGACCGTGGAAGCCAAATTAAATCCAGCATCGCTCATTCAGCATACACTATGGAATTAGTTTGAGAATCGGATTATCGGACCCGTAAAGGCCGGAAGGGACCCCAGGGTGGAGACATTGCCGCAAGTGTTTAAGGTGGAGAGAAGTCGTGAAGGAAAGTGGAAACATTTCCACATCAGTGTATGACATTTGAGGAAGGGAGGGCAGAGTAGATGCAGCCAGCAGAGATGAGAGGAGAGCAGGTGAGAAAGTGAGGCTTTATTTCCCTTTCAGGGGGCGTTTAAACATTCATGACGGTCCTGGTCATCTGAAAGAGGCCATGGCGGTGTATGAGAGTGGACATGTGATAGCAGCTCTCAGGGGAAACTCAATAGCACCTGCCGTCCGGCCTGCTTATTGGGAGAATTAAGGTGGATCACATGACCGTCTTGGTGTTTTTATGTATAGGAGTCTTCAGTGAGGTATTTACATGGAGGTATTTGCTTAAAATAGAACAGAAAGTATTTGCAGGGTATCAGTATGACTCACTCGACTTCAGCACTGTTTGTTCATAGTTTTTAACATCTTCTACAAAAAGGTTTCGCTTGGTTAAATGTTGGGGTGCAGTGCATAATTACCTACCTTGCGTACTAATCGAGTGTAGGGGTACAGAAGCACTGGGCAGGAGGCCCTCTGGATGGGATGCCAGCCCACTGTAAGGCACATACACACCAACAGTATAGTAAAAATGTAGTGATGCAAACTCACCTAACTGCATATTTTTGAACTGCGGGAAGAAACCCACATGGGTGAGTGTGCGAGCCGCACACAGAACTAGAATCAAACCCTGGACCATGGAGGCGGGAGACCGCCATGGTACCCGCTGAGCTGCGGTACCACCACAGACCATAAGGAAATGCGTGAGGACTTTTATAGTCTCAGTTTAAAATGCCAGTTTTATTTGTGACATTCGACAATAGTTACATTCCAATAAGTATTGGAATTAGTTAATTGCATAATTAAATGCAATTACACAACACCGGCTCAGATAAAGTGAAATGCTGTAGTGTATTGGGGAGAATCTTTCAGAAATATCACCACGTGTAAGTTTTGGATTATGTGCTGTAGTTCATGTACTCTCGGATATGGGTATGGCACACAGTGTTGGGAAAGGTACTCGCAAAAGAAATCAATTACAGAAAGAGGTGAAAAATTCAGGTCAACTGGTTGGTTGAAATAAAACCTTGGTCCGGATTTGTACTTTCTGGACCTGAACTTTTCACTTTCCAACTTTCCGTCTGTAATGGGTTACGTTTCCCCCCCAACAATGCATGTACAAGGGTAAAATCTCTTCTACTAATACTGCTGTGATACTGAGGAACTGAAATAAGTGAATGGGGCTCTTGAAGGGGTCAGACTCTAGCCCAAAGGTGAGGCAAAAAATTGACTTGACACCCCAGAAATTATGTGTGCGCATCATGAGTTTGACCCCAGCTTCTCTCAGCTGCAGTGCTGCCCACATGCATCCTTCTCCCAGGAGTTTTCACACCAAAAATTGCCTGGAATCATTCAAGGAAACGTCACCTTTCTCTATCCTTTTACTTGGTGTCACTGCTGTTTTTAGTAGGTGTGAAAATGAGAACAGTGATGCCATCTGCTGTCAAAACGGAAGCATTACAAACAGCCAGCCCCTAGAAAGGTGTTGATCTGATTAATCATTCACAGCTAAGACGTTACACCGCCGTGCAGGAAATCAGATGTTCCATGTGAAGATCTGGCAGCTTAATAGGTGAAAGGTGTCTAACTCTGATTGTATAATTATTTAGAAATCCTTCCTTTTTTTTTTTTTTTTTTTTTTACAATAATTTGAGTATGTAGCACTAGTTTTGAGAAAATCCCAGCAGTATAGTTTTATAAACAGTTAAGGTGGTTGTTTTTAAAGATTTATTATCAGAGCAACAATCATAATGCGTTTCCATGACTTTTAACACAGCAAAAAAGTACATTTTCCAGAATGACTGTCTGACCTGTTCCTCATGCCTCCCCCCCGCCTCGCAGAATTTCAGCAGAAACTCCGTCTTCTGGACCCGAGGAGATGGGAGAAAGTGTGGAAATCAAGGTTTGTTTTGGATTTTAAAGGAAAACTTTTGCAGTTCCAGCACTGTCCTGTCTGAGGCTAAACCCTGTTATAGAAACATGTGACTCCCCTAGCAAGCATGTGCAGCCTGTGGCCTGTGTTGTCCCACATCCTGGCGCTGATGCGGTCACGTTATAGCTGAGTTGACAGCGGAGGGGGCAAGGCTTTTAACCACATCAAAGACCCCCCAGTGCCAGCTTGAGGGATCAGCTTGATTTTTATATATATCGATTTATATATGCACACACACACACACATATATATATATATATATATATATATATATTTGTTTTTTTATTTAATTATATTTAAATTTATTTTTTTGCATTCTATTTTTATTTGAGGCGGGGTAAGCCAGTGTGGGTGGAGAGAGCAAGGGGGCGGAGAGAATGGTCCAATCCGCAAACAGAACTCTCTGTCCAATCAGAATTGGCCTTTCCACATCTCCAAGGAGCTGGCAGTAGAAGTGGTGAATAGTCTGTAAGTTAGGGGCCCTGAATGCGCTAAATGTTTGCCCCCCAGCTGGACGACGTGGAGATGGAGACGGAGCTGATGCAGCTGTTGAAGCCGATGGGTCTTAGCACGCAGCTGCAGTCGCTGAGGAAGGCTCTGCACGACAAGTACCTCCAGGAGGTGGCCACCCTGCGAGAGGAGCACCGCAGCGGGCTAGAGCGCGTGACCCCACCGCCCGCCACCCAGGGCCCCGGGGCCGACGAGCAGGACCCTGCCTCGCTCGTGGAGTCGCTGGAGAAGCAGCACCAGGAGAAGGTGGAGGTGGAAATAGCAAAGGTATGTCCTTCTTCCAGGGAAAGTCGAGGTACACAGAGGGGGGATAAGGGTTTGATTACAGCTACAATATGGAAAGTTCTTTGGGTCATTTTTTGGGAATGATATTTCTAATTTTCTTTTCACTTTAGCCCATGAGTTTCTGTTGTGTGTTATTCAAGACTGAAGATTCTTTGTTGTTATCTCAGTATCGGACGCGTGCACAAACATTTCTGTATCATCCCCCACATGGCACGACAACCCGGTCCTCAGGGACCCCCAGACAGTCCATGTATTTGCTCCCTCCTCGGTAGGGAGCAGAAATGTGGACTGTATGTCAGGGAGCAGGGTGAGAGCAAAAACGTGGACCATGCGGGGGGTCCGAGGACTTGGGGTTGAGAAACACTGTACTAGATGGTATGCAGCATTATTAGTGACTGTAGAGCACTGTTGTTTATCTTGATGCTGTGATGCGCCTTTGCAGGTGATCGTGCAGATGTCTGTGGAATTCGCCCAGCAGACGGAGCGTGCCAGACTCGCCAAACGCGCTAGGGAGACCTCGTCCGGAATACAGACGCAGAGCGAGGAGCTGGGCTGGCACGACGTGGGAGATGCTGGCGAGCTGGAGGAGGTGGATGCGGCCGCCCGTCCTCCACAGTGGCCCGGAGAGCTGGACGAGGCAGAGGGTGGCCAGCCGAGGGCGAAGGTGAATCCCAACATGAGCGTGGACTATGTCAGGCCGTAAAAAAGATCAGCTGTCTTAACTTCCTTAATTAACATTTTGGCAATACCTTAATATCCCGGAGGAATTACAAACATGTGATACTAACACGTTGTTCAGAAGAACAGGTCTGTAATATCAGTTGCAGCACTGGCTATGTAAGTAGTCATAGGGCTGGGCCAGCACTTCATCATCTTCCTCTTCCTCTGTAAGATGAAATCATGTTCTAAGATTAATTAGATCTAAATCTTACAGAATAATCACTATAATATCTGATTAACATTCTCTGAAAAATCTGTTACTCGGGTTCTCAAGCGTGATGTTTTTAGTGATGCTTTTACTTATGTACAGTACTGTTCGCCACGTCTGATCCGCTCTCCCGTATGTAGTGACATCACCGGCTTTGGGGCACATGGGTTTTACGGGGATCTCCCTGTCTCCCGGGCAGGCGGCTCAGGAGGCTGCGCTGCAGCAGGAGCTCGGCCAGCAGGAGCTGGAGCACCAGCAGGCCCTGGAAGCCCTCAGGGTGACGCACGCCAAGCAGTTGGAGCTGCAAAGAGACCAGCAGCTGCAGCTGAGTGCCGAGCTGGAGCGGTTGAGTGCGCAGCTGGTACAGGTATGCGCAGAGGACGCGCAGACGCGCAACTTGTATGCAGAGGAGCCCTTGACAATGACTGAACTGAACCAGGCTCTGGTCCTGGGGGTCATCTTTCTTTGTACGGCAGATCTTAACTCAGCCCCATCACAGTTAAAAATAGGGAACAGTCAATGGTTCTAGTGTCTAAGGCTCTGTCAGACAGCGCCACCCACTGGACATGTGTCGAGACTCAGGTACGGCCAGATCCCACGTGCGTGTACTGGTAGGATGGGCATGGAAGCAAGAAGGATGGGCTTATCCATGTCAGTCCAGGAGAGGGTTTTTACATCCTGTTGGAGTAAGCTGCGTTTGAATGTCTCCACTTATACAAGTTGTTTGGCTATAAAATCTACTTTTGAAACTGTTAAAAGATTGTTCTTCCAGTGAGGACTAACATTTTTATGTCTGTCTGTTTCTGTGTGTGTTTCTCTCTCTCTCTCCCTCTCCCTTTTCTCTCTGTCTCTCTCTGTCTGTCTTGCTCTCTGTCTCTCTCTGTTTCTCACTCTCTCTCACTCTGTCTCTCTGCATCTCTCTCCATCTTTTTCTCTCTCCATGTCTCGGTCTCATTTTCAATCTTCCTCTCTGTCTCTCTCCGTCTCACTGTCTGTCTGTCTCGGTCTCTCGCCATCTCTCTCATTCTGTCTCTCACTCTCTATCTCTCTCTCTCTGTCTTTCTCTGCATCTCTCTCTCTGTCTCTCTCCATCTGTCTCAATCTGTCTCTCTCCATCTCTTTCACTCTGTCTCCGTCTCTCGTCTTTCGCTCTCTCTCTCTTTCTCTGCATGTCTCTCTCTGTGTCTCTGTCTCGCTGTCTCTCTCCATCTGTCTCATTCTCTCTCCCATGCCCTCTCTCTCTCCCCCTCTCTCTTTTTCTGTGTCTGTCTCTCTCCGCATCTCTCTCTCTCTGTCTGTCTCCCTGTCTCATTCTGTCTCTTTCACTCCGTCTCTTTCTCTCTCTGTGGCTCTCTCTCCGTCTCTCTCCCCCTCTCTGTCTGTGTACTCATTCAGAGTGAAGCTGAGCTGAAAGACCTCTCCCCCGGTGATGGAGTCGTGGCGGCAGATGAAAGCAGAGACCCCCCGAAACCCGTCCCCACCCTGCAAAGCAGCAGCACGCAGACCGAGCCGGTAACCTTCCTCCTAAACAAGCCGGCTCCTCAGAAATCGCTCTTTCTCAGTCGCCTGGCAGCCAGTGCACCCTGTAACCACGCAGGTGATTTACAGGTGCGCCTGTTGCCATGGCAGCACCAGGAGGGAAAAGTCTCTCGGTCTCGCCGTGCATGTTGCGGGTCTTACATGAATGTTTGTACTTTAATTTATGATGTTTAGCTCCGAGTGAAATGACTGTAATTCGTTTGTGAATTCGTCCGCCCGGCTAGTCTGCGACGGCGTGGTGTCAGCCCGCCTCAGAGCACCAAAATGACGGGGCTGCTGTCCTTTGTTTCACTCCTACCCCTCAAGACTTCAGTGGAGACTGAAGAGGCTGGAAAAGAGCCCCCCCAAGGAGACGGGGCCAAAGCGACGGCCGATTTCTCAGTGTCAGATGAACCCGAGCCACCTTCCACAGATGTTATTACCACTGAAAGGTGGGTTAGTTCTCTTGAGGACATTCAGCCATGACCAGACACCGTTAAAAGTTTGTCGTTAAATCGCCAGTTTCTGTCCCTACCCATCACATTGAAACTTTTATAACCACTTTATAACCACTGTATGTATAACCACTTTGCCATCTGTCTTTTACTGTCCTGTACCGTTAAGAGTAACTTCATGCCGGCTCTGACTGGAGACTTGCTAAGTTCCTTAAGAACCTTGGCACTCTTGGTTCTCAAACATCGAGCAGAGCAGTGTTGCTAGGTTAATCGCTGTGGCCTTCTACTACTGTCAGGTTTCACTGTTGCTCACCTGTCTAGTGTTATTGTGTTATATTGCACGTTTTGTTTTACACTTGCAGTACAAAAATTATTACATGAACTTTATTGATCCATGGGGGAAATTCTTGCACACAGCAAGGCACAGATAGGATAAGATAAAACTGTTGGACCAAGGCGTAGCTTATGCTTAAAAATACCAAAAATAAAGAATATACTAAATACAATAAAATGCAAAATACAATAAGGAATCCAAATACAATACAAGTGGAACGCAACTATTACTATACTATTACTATACTATACTATTACTATACTATTACTATACTATACTATTACTATTAAAAAGCAAGTATACAGGAAAAAAAGGTTAAAAAAAGATTAACTATGTAATTAGAGTGTGCATAAAATTATTAACATAAAATTATTGTAAAACAAGATCCATAGTAAATGCAGAGCAAACAAATCAAAACGTACACAAACAGAATTCTGAAAAACCAAATGTCATGGAACATTAATGAAATGTATAAATATATGTATAAAAAAAGTGGACCATCTGCAGGATTGGCACTCCAGCCACCGGGAAAAACTTCACACTGTTCCATTCCATCTGAACAAGTGTGGTACTGAGGTCTGAGCCCTTGGGTTTTCATTTCTGAGGTGGTTCGTCGTATGGTGTGTGTGGCATTGCGCTATATCGGCGTGCCTCCTTGCCTCTCTCTCATCTGGGGGTCCTCGAGGACCATCTTGGGAAACACTGACTTAGCGGATGGTATATATACAGTTAAAAAACAAATAATGTTGGAATTTTACTATTGCAAAGATTGGATGCTTCCTGACATGTTATAAGTACTTGGAGTCCCTGGTGTTCTTATCCCGTTCCTTCTCTGATCCTGCTCCTCCTCAGGAACCTGCTCCGAAAGGCTAATGCAACCCTGTGGCAGGTGCTGAGTGATGTCCTGAAGACCACTAGGGCTGCCGAGGAGACCATCGGCCGCCACGTCGAGGGCCTGCTGGAAGCCTCCAGCAGGGGGCAGCCTCTCCACAGGTCTGCGTGTCAGAGAGCAGTGGTGGAGCCCTTCAAGCCCCTTGACAATGCTTTGGCGGCCAGACCCAGAGGAGGTCAGTGTGTCAAACCAGTTATTAGCATGCAAAAGCTGCTAGTCAACTTTCCTGTGTGAGACCATGCTCCCGCTAACCAGACTAGCAGCAGGTACGCTTTACACTCTAGTTGTCAGTCCTCGGTTTGAAATTAGTAATCGGCTGATGCCAGATATTTTGTTTACCATTTCGAAGGTCTCACCTGTAAATGTGTCTTAGCGGCCGACCCGCCGGTGATGCGACAGCGAGGTAGACTGCGAGGCTCCTCGCGGCCTGCCTTGGCAGCTATGCACTGTTTGCTCAGGCTCCAACCCAGAGCTTTTCAGCCTCTGCGTGCGGCCCTGCATGCCAGGACATCTTCCCGTCTGAGTGCAGAGCTGTTCACATATATCGCCTTGGATTACGAAACCTTAGTGGTCATGAAGGCTTGTAGAAGCCTTAAGAAAGCCGTAGTATGTTTGTGTAAGCCTTCAGCTTTGTGTGTACAATAAGTGAGAAAGATCTCCGTGTGTGCTGTCCGCACAGATCAATAACCTTTCAATTCTCAGTAAACCATTCAAGCAATGTAGAGTTTTATTTCAGGACTCCTAAACACAGCTGTTGTTGTTAATCTCGTTATGAATTACTTAATAACTTCAATAAAGGAATTTATATCTCCAGCCTGGTTTCTATAAATATCAGTATCCTTGTATCTGTGCTTGGAGATTTGTGGGTAATGTCTTGAGAGTGGAGGGTTTAACCCAATTTCATTTTTTAGTGTCTGTCTGTCCACGTGTCATGAAAAGGAGATTAAAACTATCTGATGGATCGTTCTCCATGACTGCCCACAGAGGCCTCTTCTGGTACCTTCCGCGGCAGCGAGTCACTGGCGGCGGAGATGGACGATGGCCTGGAGACCTCACAGCGGCTGGTCGAGGAGCTTCTGTTCAGGCCAGAGCTGCAGCTGGAGAATGAGGAGGACCTGATGAACATTAGCTCCCGGCTGCAAGCCGCCGTGGAGAAGCTGCTGGTGGCCATCAACAAAACCACTGACCAGGTACCTCCATCCATCTGCGTCCGGCCTCCCCAACTGTTATGACAGAATGATCTTCTCGTAAATACTCATATCATATAAACTCTTAATAAAGTTTGCATGTAATCTTATAACTTTTTGGACCCCTTCTCAGATATCATATAGCTGCCACTCCCTTGCGTGACATGTTGACTCCCATCAGGCACCTGTTCCTGATTTAGATGCCATCAGGCTGTCAGTTCAGACTGTGGGACCCATCACTGTGCACGGGCCTGTAATCCTGACTGCAGGCTCTCTCCTGCTGGCAGCGGTGGATAGTTCAGCTCCAAAGAGTAAAAATCCAGACCAAGGTTTTCTTGCAATCATCCAGTTGAGACTTGTGTGACTGTAACTCTTTATACTTAACTGGTTGGTTGAAACAAAACCTCGGTCTGGATTTTTACTCTCTGGACCTCAACTTTCCACCTCTGTCTGCTGGTAATTTCTGTTCTTAGGCACTGTAAACTGGACCCCCAAACATAATTCACTATTACGAGAGGTTATGATTTGTATTATACTATTTTTTTACGCTTTTGCAATGGAAAGCTGCAAAAATTATGCATTCATATGTTTTGTTTCTCTTACTGTTAATGAAAAGTGTTTGTCAGATCTGGTTACTTACATTCAGTGACTCATTTAGCTGTGATGAAAATGGACACCATCTAAAAATCCAATAAAACTGCTGGCGGTGCATACTGGTAGGTAACAAGTCAGGCATCAGATGAAGGAGTTGTTAACAGGTGTCCTAAAAATCGAGAGCGGAGATGCAAAAACGTGTCCGTCGTTGCTGACCCCCAGCAGGTCGTGCCACATTCCTTCACCGTCCCGCCGGTTAATGATTGGTCAGTGCGCGCTGTTATCCGCAGCGGAGCAGCGGTGTTTTGGTGGTTTGGCATGAGGCACTCTGGGTAAAATTCTCTGTGAATGTGTTTGTGAAGTGTCGGACACGGTGTCCATTGGGGGGAACTAAGAGTTAGCGAGGAAAGCTTTCCGAATTATAAAACAGTATTTTTTTTAGGGTTTTTTTTTTTTTTTGCTTTGGGTCCTGGTTTTGTTTGCAGGATGTCTACAATGGGGTAGAATTAAATCCGTGTTGTCTCTTGCAAATTAGCCTTTGAAGAGTCAGATAGCAGCCCTCCTCTGGCGTTTTAGGAAATGCAGGGCTGTGTGAGCGCCCCCTAGCACTTCTGTGTCCGCTGACGTGGAAACCTGGTCAGACGAGATTATGTGAGAAGGGTGTGTGTGTGCGCGCCTGTGCACCTGTGCGTGTGTGTGTGTAATAATGTCTGAAGTTTCGCCTGCCCTCTAGCCCCAGGGCTGTAAGCCACGCCCGCTGCCGTCCTCACCTGTCCTATACCTTGTCGTGTCTCCGCCCCGTATACCTGAGTTCAGGAAGTGCCATTCCCTCTGAGTCTCCTTCATTGGGTGACTGTGCTGCGTGTGTGAGCGTGTTTGTCTGCCTGCGTATGTGCGTGCGAGGAGGACAGGGATCCCCGGATCATGCGGCGTCATTTTCCGCGGCACCGTCGTTTCCCGAAGTAATCAGGAGTTTTCCCAGGGAGCTGTTGCCTTGGAAACATGGAATTGCTAATGAAATTTCTCCTGGAGAAAGGGCGAGGACCTCCCCCCACTGGCATGGTTTAATTCTGCGCTTTATCGACTTTGAACTTTGACTTGACCCCAGAAGTCGAAGGAATCGGAATATATTTTAATTTATTTAATCTACAGGAAGAGATCCTGTTAGCCTGGCGCTGGCTACAGTGAGCATGTGAACAGGTAGTGTTTGCCTTCCTGGCTCGCCCGCACCTGTCGCATAGAGACTGTTGCCTAGCTGCGTGATGTTGCCCCTCCGCACCAAGTTATCCCCCCCGGTGCCCTTCTCACTCGAGGACACCGTTCGCTGGTGCTCCGGGCCCTGTCTGCGACTTGACGTGTCTTTCTACATAGCCCGGGTGACGGCAGCGTAACCGACGGCCATGAATTCTTTTCGGACTTTCTGGAATCCCGGGACGCTGGGCGACTCATGGGTGGAGGGGCTGGACCGGGACATCTACGAGGTGGAGTCTCGTGTGCCCCTGCCCAGACCGTTCCCCATACCCACGACCTTAAGCGAGAAGAACGCCGTGGTCGTACACACTCAGATATCGCACGTCAGTAACAGGAAGAATGGACACTTGCTCAAAGTTGTCTCTAAGATATCTTTACCCACGCCTCCGTATACCGTAAGTGCTTCGCTATTCGTTTCTCTGCTGCCTGTAATCAGTCGCCTTCTTGTCCCAGTATGGCATCCTTGTCTGCTGATGTTTACCCCATTTCTGAGTGTCTTCTCTTGTATTGATGTGTGCATCTCACCTGTTTTGGCAAGAATGAATGAAGTGATGTTCTCTAGGACAGAAAACTCTCTCGTGCTCCTTGTAATCCTGGTCTTTGCGTGAGCCAGAGCCTTCCGGAAGCTAGGCTGCTCTTGCTGTCAGTGACAGGGCTGTCATTCTGTCCCCTTGGCTGCTGACCGTGACCAGCGTAACAAAGGCCATGATTAAAGTTGCAGGAGTTACAGGTGGAAGTGTGACGCTGACTTTTATTGCACCCTGAAGGCCTGCTCTAGATCCTGGGACACATTCAGGCCTTCAGGTGTCAGGCCTCCTGGGTATTTCTCAGGCCTCCCCAACGTCTCCAGTGTGGAGCCTTTGCTAAAGTTGTAATTACTTTTTGCACTCATGCTCTGTGGTCCCCGCCCCATCCCCCCAGCTGGAGCACGCCAGGGTGGCTCAGACGGAACTGATGCGAGAGTCCTTCAGGCGAAACGAGGAGATGCACGATCTGTTGAGGAGGCAGGAGGAGCTGCAGGAGCAACTGGTCGAGGAGGCCAAGGTCCGGGAGCAGCTGGCCATGGAGCTCCACAGGGCTGAAGGTACTTGCGATATTGGACAGCTGACTGATCGAGGTGGTGTGGCCAATACACTTCCCCCCCCGTCACGAGCTGTGCCCTCTTATCAGGACAATAAGATTTTACTGTCTCTCATTTTCATACACATCCGGGTGGGGGCGGGAGGGCAGGTTGTGAAATGGGGGTAACTCCACACTCTTACAGTTCAGACTCTAAGAGTTATACAGCTGGCTCGTTAACTTTTAAGATAAGTGTGTGCATATTTGCATAAAAAGGAAATTAAAAAGTGTGCACACACAAAAAAAGAATTATAGACTAATTCCACCACTTTATTAAACCTGTAGCTTTAAGTCACCAGGGAGCAGTGTTCATCTGCAATTAAGCTCGGATCGTCCTCTCCCAGGAGAATGGCCTCTTTCAGCCGCCCAAGTTTTGTTGCATTGAATGAATGGCCCATGTGTGCACGTCACTCGAATGCTGAGGGGCGTCACCTCGTCCCCCGTCGCCTGGGGAGCGGAGAATGGCTGCAGGTGTGGTCGACAAGTTTGGCTGCAAAGAGCCACCTCATTCCACACGTCTGGAGCTCTTTGTTCCCCAAAGTCAAGTGCACCTCTTCTTTTTTTAGTGTCGCCCCATGTAAAGAATCTGAACTGAAGTATGAATCAAGCTTGATGAAAGATCGCACTAGGCACGGGCAGTAGAGACTGAAGTTCCCTGTAAGGTCTGAGGTGTTTATGCTTTTAATGGGTAACCTACCCTTACTGAAGGGTTGAATGCTCCCTTCAGTCTACCTTCCAAGCTGAGGAATTTTGATGAAAGGTTTTTCTCCACCCCAACCCCCACCCCTGCTCCATCCAGGGCTGGAGTGATAACTCATTAGGGCCGATGTCCTGACAGGCCTGTACTTGGGTGTGGCATAATCCTCCACAAATATCATTATGGCTGTGCTGTTTTCGGTTTGTGTTCCGGCTTAAGGTGGATGACGGTGTGTAAATACCATCCTCACATGTGACAGGGTGTCCACCCCGGGGTTTGCTGACATTCAGAGCAGAAAACATTGTGTATAAATATGGAAAGACAGTCTTGTTAACCATATCTGAATACCCTCAGCTTTCAAAATCCTGTGGGCAGGGCCTTCACACTGGGCTCTGAAATGCCCCCAGTGATATATGAATTGGCCTCCTTGTTAATTCAGAGACCTGGTGGCAAGCCACACGTCAGCTAAACAAGCAGGTGCGCGGATTCAGCCTGCGGGGGGCAGCGATGCCCCCGTCTCCTCTGCGCCTGTCGCTCCATGGATTATGCATGGATTTGCACCAGCATACCTTTAATCAAAAGTGAATGGTGAAGCAGACGCCAGAGAATGGACTGCAATTGAACGGTGGCTTGTTTTCGTAGATCAATCGTGATTACGAAATTGCTGTATCGCTGGTTGCATGACCTTAGTCACACATTGATCTGAATAGGATGTGTTTGTTTCCAAACCAGAGCCCGCTTGTTTGCTCGCTTTATGGAAAACGAGTGTCAGTTTGTCACAGTAAGCGGTTTTCTGCAGTTCGACCAGTATACCCACTTTGACTTTTGTAGCGCTGTGCAGAAATCTCCATCGCACACGGCACTGTTGTTACTGTCTCTCTTAACACCGTCTGGTAGATGCTGTTTTTATGCCTGTAGTCTGTCTTTTATGACCCTTCTGCTTGTCTTCAGCTTGTGAAGAATTTGTTTTTGGGGAATTTGAAGCGTCAAATTGGTATTCATCTCCCCTGTCTCAGGCGTGCCTTCCTGTTCAATTAAACATAGCCGGTAGAACTTTATCGGTCCGCAGGCAGCAATGCGTGCCCTGGCCTGCCTAGTGAGTCGACTGGACGACCCTTTGCTTCCGGTGTGGTGCAATGCAGGTTAAGGCATATCTGAGAAGGTAAAATGGGTATTATGAAGATTAAATTGACCAGGCTAGAAATGCAATGTTAAGCCGGTAGGGTTAAGTCATTAGTGGAGATCTAATTAAATACTTTTAAGCTTCAAGTATTTATATGGAAAATATGCCCTGTGCCGCCATGGTAATAGTTAAAAATCCCATTGGGGTCATCTTGAACTTGTTTGTGTGATCTCTTTAGAAAGATTTTAAATACTTTTTTTTGACATATATATGTCATGCAATATTCATGCATGTTGATTCATGCACACAGTTTCTGCCTTTCTGTTTCCAGGTGACCAGTGTAAATTTGATTTGATTTGGTGGCACTGGCCTCCTCAGCATGGTGTCATGTGACTGCAGTTATTGGAATAATCTCCGTTCACCCCACCCCCCACCCCTCGTCATCCGTGTATGATTTCTGTCCATCCCTACATAGGCTTCCAAAGTAGAGGTGACTGCTGCATTCTGACCAGCAGAGGTAGGAATAGTGGCATGGAATGGTAGGAAATGTGTGTGGAGTAGGAGTGTTTCTCAGAATTAATGGTTTGGTACAAACCTTCGGTTTTGCGTTCGTGGTTTGATGCAATTTTGGTTCAGCAGGGAAAGAGGATTTGTTTTGAAGTTACTAGAATCCCAGACACAATAAGGTGTAAAACAAAGGCAATGCGTGTCGACGTAAGCTAAGAAATGCTTATTTTCATATTATAAAAATAAGAGCTCTCTAGCACTAGCTGACGCCAGCTCACAGCCACAGTTAGCTTGATGATTTGTGCATGTGTCAAACATCTAAATGAATTTAGATTCTGACAATTTATTTTCATTGTGCATACCGAACCAAAAATGGTATACCGAACTGTACACAATGAATACGTGTACTGTTATAGCCCTAGTGTGGGCCAGTTGTCAGGGACAGTGGCGCAAGATGGCGGTTATTCAGCAGTTTGAGTCTTGCCTGGCACACACTGAAAGCACAAACCAACTATGTGAACCGCTGAAATATTAGCCTGAGGCAGGGCTTTGTCTGCCAGCTCTTACTACAATAGCCCAGGTTGAACATCATTCTGTGTCGATTTAAATGTTAATCTCTCAGTGCTTTGGCTTATAGCAAGATTTGGCCTGTTAGGTATAATTAGCACCTGACATTCAAAGGATAGAATTGTTTGATTAGTCTAGACTAGCCACGATCCCTCTTGCTCTCACTTGAGTGAGACCTGCCCTCTAAATTACATTGTGAGACTCTCACGAATGTGAACATTTCAGTGTATTTCATGTCCATCTTTTTCACACAACTTAGGTTTTTTTTTTATTGCAGAACACTGCCAACATTGTTTTGGTACATTTTATTTGTGTGACATACAGTAGAGAGTTATGGGTAATGTTTCATCCCTACCACAATATGAACTGGTACATGTATGCAGGGGTGCAAAAATGATTATTTTGATAGTCGATTAATCATGTGATCAAGCAGTCAATTAATAACTGTGCCAAAAGTTTACCCATTTCACTACACTGCTTGTGTTTGTATTTGTTGCAATACATCTGCCCCCTGCTGGTCTGGTGGAATTTCATTGCTGCATACATGCACTGACCGTGACCCCCTTCATCTACAGACAAATGTAATATGTGCACAAGAGTCTGTGCATAGTGAAGTATGGATTAGGCTTAATGTTAACGTCGCTAGGTGGTGATATCATACACAATTTGCATATACAAAACTCGTCGTCAACTATTTTTACTGTACGTATGATTACTATCGATGTTATTGGTTAGTTGTTGCAGCCCTAGATGTTTGTGAGGTCGATTTTGATGAGGTATCTGTGAGCAAATGTTCAGACCTTCACGTGCGAGTGTGTGCGTGTGTTTAGGCCTGATCGACGGCTACTCGGACGAGCGTGCTGCTTTGGAGGCCCAGCTGCGGGAGAAAGAAGAGCTGCAGCTGCACCTGGAGCAGGAGCTGCGCGTGACGGGCAGCCGCCTGCAGGAGCTGGAGCATGAGCGGCAGCAGATGGAGCAGGAGAGGGAGCTGCTGGCCAGGCAGCAGGGGGCCATGCGCGGCGCGGCGGGACCCCGCGAGCTCTGTACGTATGCCGCCGTTGCCCTAGCAACAGCTGCCACCATCTGAAGAAACCAATTCTCGTTAAAAGTTCACCTAAAAGTTACTCGTTTGATATTATTAGCTTAGTTAGTTTTTTAGTGTCAATAATAGGCACAAATCCAAAAATATGTATTTTTGACTATATAAACATCGCATGTTTGTGAAGGTGTTTTTTTTTTTTTTCTTTTTTAACACATTGGGCTTGTTGACACTATGGCAACCTACGCAAAGAAAGTTTGGCAATTATTACGGGAATTTTACATTTCAGCCAGTTTCGTATTTCAGGGAGTTTCAGATGAAACTCATAAATAAACCGTGCCCACAAGACACGGCCGCTGGTAAGTTCTACAAGGAGCTGTTGCGGGATGGAGGACCTGACTTGCGCTCTCTTGTCCCTGGCCTGGCCTTTCCTTCACCACCACACCTTACCCACCTTCAGGCCAAGGCTATAACCTGTTGACCCCGCTTTTTTTGTTTTCCTAGCTCTCTCCTTCTTGTAATGACAGCATGTTGTGCTTTTTTATCCTCCTAGGCCTAGTTGAAGCTGCAGTTGATGCAGCCCCTGAAGCAGGTGTGTTCACGTAAAGCATGGCCAAGCCTATCTGTGCACTTAATGTCTAATCTGATGGAGCGTTGGACACGTAACCCAGAGGAAGCCTTGCTGGAGGCTTGGAGCTTGCTTGCACCGGGCTCAGCTCACCCTCACTGATGGCTGCTTTGGCTTTGATTTAACTACCTTGTACTTGTTATGGCAGTATGTAACGGGGTCGTTAAAATCTTTTCATTCTGAGCATGATTTAAAATGGGAATTGAAAAATCCATCGTCCTAATTGGCAATCATCTCTCGCCACTGAAAAATTCAAACACAGCCCTGACTCTTTAACTCTCTCTCTGCCTTTCAATTCCTGTCCCACCGTTCTAATGACTTTCCAGGAAGATGATTGCTCAATTTGGGACAATCTCCCTCCCTCCCTCCCCCCCCCCCCCTTCCTGAGGCACACATGGGGCATGGACTGTGTGGGGCTCGATTTTCGTAGCCGTGCTACAGGAGTTAGCGATTAGGCTACGAGTCACGTGAACAAACTGGGACTTGCAGGGGAAATGGTCATAGTGTCTGAGTTTTATTTTTACGCTTATACATTTAGTGACAGGTCATAGCGGATCTGCGGTTTTTTGGATTTAACTCTCAGTTGGATTGCAGTGGGAGAGAAATATCCCGGCTCTCTCACTGATATTTCAGAAGGTTTTTTTCTTAGTAACATCTTTTCTTTGGTAATACTTGAAGGACTACATTTGTTTTGCATAGATTTTTTTACAAGAAGCCTTCAGTTAGAAATGTCGTTTTGCTTCTTAAAGTTACATGCTAGTGATCTTTAGGCTATCATCCCCAAACGTAAATCAGCAAGCAGATTTCATACCAGCTCCCAAAATAAACATGTCCTGGTAAACTGGTGATTGTCCCCAAATATACAGGCCCACTGAAAACAAATCTGTTCTCCAGTGATAGATTATCCCGGTCTGATGTATACCTCTACTCTGTAATCCCCGGGATGGGCTGTGGTTTACCCCGATGCTGGATGAACGAAGGGGGATCAGCTTGCTTGAGTAATCAACCTAATGCTTGCACTCTCCCAGTATAATGCATTACATTATGCTAATATGATTGACCTCATAACCCGGCTAGCGGTAGTTTGTCGTTCCCAAGGACACTGGTGCCACATTTCAGCGACCGCGTGCCTTTCCCCCGCAGGCCCCACTGCGGCGCGCGCGCACACATAAACGGCACGAGAGCGTCGAAAATCGGGCCCTCCGCATCATTGGCAGCTGTTTCGTGCTCATTCTGTCTCTGCACATTCCTACCCTTTGTTTATTTGTTTATTTTATTTTTTTGCTTTACTAATCCCAATGGGTTCTCATTGTGGAATAACAGTGTGGATTGGTGCTATGGTGGTAATAATTGAATGCGCCGGGGGACTCTGATTGGGATCGGGCCCTGGGAGAGGTACTTGTCCTGTTTATAACTCGGGATCAGGAAACGAGGCGACGATGTGGCTGCTTACGGCCCCGTACTGCTCAGCTACAGAAGTGCTACCCACACAGGCTCTTTTTCTGTAGTATCTTATTTGTATATTTTTTTCTTTACCTTATTTTCAGTAAAGATATTTCCATATCTTTTAGTCATTTTAGTCATAAAAACAGCTCATAGTCTATAGCTGTGATCTTACACCTATAATATATAAAGTAACTGAGTAGTGATGTCTAAGACTGTGCTTTGTTTGATAGTCAAAGATATGGTCTGTCAAAAATGCCAGCATCGTTAAGCAGCCTGCATCCACTCTGTTCCGAAATCCCCCCCATTTTATAATCCAATAAATAGTCCTGAGGTGGCAACCCGAAATACCCGGAGCAGAACCTAAAGGCTCGTCGACCTCATTACAGGTCTGCTGGAGGAGACTGAAAAACTTATGAAGGAAAAGGTGGAGGTGCAGCTGCAGGCCGAGAAGGACAACAGCGACCTCCTGAAGCAGGTGAAGTGCCTGGAGATGGAGCTGGAGGAGCAGGTGAACAAGGCCATCGAGCTGGAAGAGGTTCACCGGGCCGAGAGCAGCGACCTGAGGCAGCAGATCCAGGCCCTGGAGAAACAGCTGGAAAACAACAGAAAGTTCCTGGATGTAAGGACCATGTTTTTCTCCTTGACTTCCTGTCATCCATTTATTTCTTTTAATGTGACTTATGAATGAGATCAATGGCTATCATTCTACCTTACTGAAACATCCCCTACATCCTTTGAGCTAAAGCCTTCATGAATCTGTTTATTGACGCAGTCCTGGAGTAACATGCCCACACCCTCTCTCTCATGTACAGGAACAAGCTGTCGACCGGGAGCATGAGAGAGATGTTTTCCAGCAGGAAATCACCAAGTTAGAAGTGCAACTGAAGAACAGCCAGAAGCAGCAGCCCAGTAACGAGCAGCGGACCCGAGAGGTACAGACCTCCCTGCCGAGACCACATGACCCGAATCGTTACACCCAGTGTGCTGAATATATGAGTTGCTCATGTGCCGGATGTAGTTTAAACAATCCAGGGTGGAGAGTTTGTACTACAAATAGAGCCCCAAACCAGTCTGACCAGAACTGTTGACCTGGCTGTCTATTGTCTACCTTTTATGTTAGGTAATATTTTTAACTAAACTTTTGATATAGATAATGAACATATCTATTAGTTATTTTGGCACTTCCAGAGATTAGTGTGCGCCATTTCCTTGTTTTGGACAGTAAGCCATGCTAAAAATACACAGGGATCCAGATTTTGGGAAACTCCAATATCCCAAGAACAATGCTTTTAGTATAATTCAGTAGTTCTCAGTCCGGTTCCTGGCCTGCCCGCCCCCCCCCGTCCCAGAATGTTTTCATTCCGACCCAGAATGCTTTCAACCCGCCATATTTATTGTTAGCCTAATAAGGACCATATAAGCCTGATTAAGGAGTTGAAATGAAAACATTCTGGCAGGGGGGGCACCAGGAACAGGATTGAGAACTGCTGGTGTAATTAAAGTAGCACGTTTTTACTCTACACATACTAGCTACCTTGCTGCTCCCACTGTCTCACACTGTGCTCTCGCAGCCTTAATGAGATGCGTGGTGTGTTATGTCATGCGGCAGGTGGATCAGCTGACCATCCAGTTGAAGGAGAAATCTGATTGGTGCAGCGAGCTCCTGCTGGGCTCCGAGCAATTTCAGAGGGACATCCAGGAACGTAACGAGGAGATTGAGAAGCTGGAGGGGCGCGTGCGGGAGCTGGAGCAGGCTCTGCTCGCTAGCACCGAGTCGCCGCGGAAGGTGGGCTGCCGCCATCCGCGCAGTCTGCCTCCTGAGCACGTTAGACGCAGGCGCTATGCCGCATGAATGTTAACGACCCCTTCTGCGGCAGAGCCCCCGAGTAATGACGCGAGAGCGCTGTTGCGCAGTGCCCACGGCTGAACGACGAAGGTCACGCCAGCTGTGTTCTCCTGGTAATGGCTTTGGCCATGTGATGTGTCATTCAGGGGGAGGACCAGAGGCAGACAGCCCTCATGCAGAAGACTGATGACTCAACCCTGGAGGCCCAGCTGCAGACAGAGAGGGAGGCTTTAGACAGGAAGGAGAAGGAGGTACCTCCTGTTTTACGCTGATGTGGAGGGATTTCAGCTCCGGGATAATCTTATTTTTCCAAAATTAACTTCTGACTTATTTCTCTTGTTCTAATGTTATTAATCCGAAATTCACACTTCATCAGCATTTAGTCACCTATGTTCTGTACTGCGGGATGGAGACTGCTGGTAGGAGAGGTCATTATCCTGATATCTGATTCTGAACCCCTTGTAGATAAGTAACCTGGAGGAGCAGCTCGAGCAATTCAGGGAGGAGCTGGAGAACAAGAGCGAAGAGGTTCAGCAGCTCCAAATGCAATTGGAGATCCAGAGGAAAGAGCTGAACACCCAGCAAGAGGACCTGGAGCACAAGAGTGGCCTGCTCAAGGTAAAGTATCCCCTCCCCCAGCTCCAGTCTGCCACATAGTTCCCTTTACGGTGACCTGGACGCTCGCTTCTCGTGGCAGCTCAGCCTCCATCTCCGGCATGATCGTGAATAGAGGTCTTTGCAGCCAGCGTCGTGCACTGCGTGCTCCTCTGGGTGGCCGTATTCGAGGTCCGCTGGCAATTAAGATGTTTCTGTTGAGGACCAATGTATTATGATCTCCAACTTCTCTAAGGTCATGGAAGAGAAGGACAGGCAGATAGCCCTTCTAAATGAGCAGCTCTCTAAGCTTCAGAAAATGGGAACTGCACCTGATAACAAGGTAACATCATGCAAATATATGTGTGCAAACATCAACCTGTTGGTTGGTCTGTTGACGCATATATATTTTTCAGTGACGGTGAAATGTTTGTTGGCCGGTCAAGTGAGCTCCTTCCTCAAATATGCTTTTTCAAGTTTGAAGTTAAATCTGACATTTTTGATATAGGCAAACTCCCAGGAAACATGAAGCTCACTTGTACTAGCCATGAGCTTGAAATTGGCAAAAATGAAGGCCGTTTGATTTTAATTATGATATTCGATGTCTGTTGTAGATGATTGAGGAGAAGAATGAGTTACTGAGAGAGCTGGAGGCACAGGTTGAGTGTCTGAAGATTGAACAGGAGCACCTGAAAAGGAATAATGAGCTTGAGGTGGACCAGCTCAATGACGTCATCGAGAAGCTGCAGCAGGAGCTTTCCAAGATCGAGCACAAGAGCTCTGAGGAATATCTCCCGGACTCAGAAGACCTGAGCGGCATCTCCAGGGAAGAAGTCAGCTTGAGCAAGGAGGAGTTTGATGAGATGAAGCAGAAAATAGACGAGACTTCTCAGGAGTTGAACACGCTGAAAGCTAATCACAACTCGCTGTTGGAGAAGTGCAGGGGTCTAGAAGAAGAGAAGCTAGATGTGTTGAGCGCCAAGGAGAATGAAAGGTCACACGTGGAGGAGCTGGAGGAGGCGCTGCAGGAGAAGACTGCTGCAGCCGTTGTTATGCAGGCCCAGATCCAGGCCTTAGAGCAGAGCGCAAGTTCCAAAGTGACTGATCTGACGAAACGGGTGGAGGAGCTGGAAGCCTGTGTGAAGGAGAAAGACTCTGAGCTTACCGACTGTAGGCTGCGGGTGGGACAGGCCCAGGCTGAAGCTGGTGCACTTCAGCTCAAGATCTCCGGCCTGGAAGACAAACTCAGGGACAAGATGGCCGCCCTGCTGGTGAGCCAGGCCCAGCTAAGTGCTGTGCAGCTGCAGTCAGAAGAGGCGCAAACCAAAGAGCTATGTGGTCAGAATTCTGAAGCAGAGGGTCTTCTGGAGTCTTGCCGACATGAAGCAGGGGAAGACACCTTTGAAGGCCCATCTTCAATCCCAGAAACCCCTGAAGAGGTCCGAGAAGCCAGACAGATACCAGTAGCGAAAGTGGTACGTCTTGTGGAGAAGCTAAAGGACCTTGAGGAAGGCTTGCGTGAGATTCAGAAGGATCAGGAGCTACAGAAGCACCTCCTGTCCAGTTCAGAGGAGGAAGTGATGGAGTATGAGAAGAGACTGGCAGTACTAATGAACCTCCTGAACCAGATGACTGCAAAATCCACCCACCGAAAATCACCACCGCCAAGCACAGTACGTGCATCGCATCCTTACTAACTTTGCACATGCACTGTCATGCTACTTTTCTGGAAGTTACGTCTTTTTTCAGGGTCGTTTTTAGGCTTGAAATTATTCTAGTTTTCACCATATTGTGCTGCAGTGAACTTATTCCACGCTTCAGACTGTTTATAAGGCCTATTGCTGTTCACTATTACAATCACCATCGCAAACTCCTATTTCAGGAGTCCAGCAGTCTCGGTGAGGAGGACCCCACCACCGATTCGGAGCTACTCCTGGAGATGCAGGAGGTCCGACAGGAAGCTGCTGCTGCGAGAGAAGGTCTGAGAAATTACCGGGAGCAGAGCGAGAGGCTGGAGAATGAGCTGCAGGTACGTCACGAACTGTTTGGCACATGAAGGGAAGGGCAGGGGCCACCGCAATTAAAAGGGAAAAAAATGCCGACCTACTGGTACGACCGGCATCTTGGGTATGTTTTTGAAGGACTGGATCGCCAGTGCTCCGGTTTCACATGGTGCTGAGGGGCGAGTCTTCACTTTCGATATGAAAAATAAAAGAATACAATAAGCCGCCTTCTACGTGACCTCTGTTAAAGCAATTAATACATTGAGTAATCAGTGAATTAGTCACTGTTTTGAATGTTTTGGTGTTTGATTTTAAAGTCCATTACATTCTTTAAATCTAAATGCATTCATGAGTTCATCAGCAGTACTAAGCCATTTTTATGTCCAAGTGTAAAGTTGACGTTCTGAATAATCACTCGTGTGTTTTAGGTTAAAGAATTAACTATATCTCAGCTTCAAGAGAACCTTCAAAAGGTGAGAAACAAGCATCCCATTGTAACTTTCCCACACAGGTTTTGGTAGTCAAATTATAGTGATATTTATCAAAATCAACATCTATTAAATATACGCACGTCTTGTGACACGCTGCTCTCTGTCGCCCCTCTCTGGCACAGAAGTGCGATAGCGAGTCCAAGGAGTCAGAACTGCTCCAGGAGCTGCACGAGGTTCAGCGGGAAGCTGCTGTCACCAAAGAGGAGCTGAGTTCCTACAGAGAGCGGAGTGACCAGCTACAGAAGGAGATAGAGGTACCTGTAGACTTCTGACTGCCCTTCATTTAGTAAACACTCCACTAGAGGGCAGCAAATCAGTTTTTATATATGCTGTTTATGTGTTTATCAGATTCTGCTTAATATTTTGTAATTGTGATAGCTCTCTAACTGCTTGGTATTAGCTTTAATGCTTGTAACCCCATGCTTGCTATCAAAAGAAAAAAGCATTTCTCTTCAAGATATTTTAGACATTTTAGGCATTTCTTAAAACACAGCACGCTTGGAGTTTAGAATACTTTAATTCATAGAAATCTTTATTTCTTTAGGAGAGAGAGATGACTATTGCTGACCTCAAAGAGGATCTTCAGAGGGTAAATGGCTTCACCAGTATCAATTTCTACTCAAACACTTGGTGTATAACATCAGGATGATATTTTAATATCGCACTGCACCACCATTTGCCCTCAGGACAGGCTCAGTTTGTCAGAAGCAGCAGGGTGTCAAACACGCTCCACTGGGATGCTGCGCCATGGTGACTCTAGTGCCTCTAGTGGTTGTGTTGAGTTGGCTGGTTCTGTTTTAGGTGGTGGGCCGTTCCAGGATGGCTCGAGCAGCACGCCTGGCCCCTGCTATCATACAGTATTCTAAGGCACATGCACAATGACTGCTTTCTCAAGCCTTAATAATCATTCATTATTCTGTCTCCTCCCCCTGGTGTACGCTGATTGCACATCCATCCATCCATCCATCCACCCATTTTCCTACCGCTTATTCAGTACAGGATCACAGTGACAGGCCTGTAGCCAGAAATATACTTTTTTGGGGTAGGGGATGCCATTCAGCGATTGGTCCCCCTTTCTACATTTTGCCAGCTGGGGGGGAGGGAGCAAGTTTCAAAGGGAGTTCAAACCCAGTTTTGCTCTATGTACCTGATTGGTAGCAAAAGTTTCGGGGGGGTTTATTTAAGTATGCGGCTACGTGCCTGTCAAAGATCCAGCAGCTCATCCCAGGTGGCACCAGCTGTGAGGAAGGGTAACACCCCTGACCGGATGCCAATTCATCACAGGGCATACAAACACACGGTTACACGCTTTGGGCAGTATAGAGATGTCTGTTGGCTTAAATGCATGTCTTTAGGAAGAACTTAATTAGCAATCATAGCTTTGACCTGGATGCACCTGGTTAGAGAATTTCAAGGAAAGCGTGGCTGTTTTGTTCACAGTGTGTACCTCCATACTCAGATATGTGTTGGTAATTTCATATTAGGTGTTACACTACCAAAGTGATCTTTTTTTTTCTTTTTAAATAAACATCTTTTTCTTTTCAGACATCTGGTATAGAGGGTAAGGAAGCCTCCACTGCTGAGTCAGAGCTTCTGAAGGAGCTGCAGGAGGTCCGAGAGGAAGCCGCAGCCACCAAAGAGGAGCTGAACACCTACCGGGAGAGGAGTGACAAGCTGAAAGAGGAGCTTCAGCTTAGAGACGCCTCCCTGGCCAAGCTTCAAGAGGAGCTCCAGCGAGTGGGGGCCGCCTTGGCCAGGTCCCAGGAGGCGTTGTCTTCCCAAAAGGAGGAGAAGGGGGGGAAGCACCAAACCGTTGCGGAGACCCAAGCCTCCTCCGCCAAAGAGGAGCCGTCCCTAGTCAGGAAGAACTCCATGTCCCAGACTGACAGGCCTTCCGTCTCAAGCGGCGGCTTCCAGACGGAGCAGCTGGTTCTTGTAGATGCCGGGGCCCAGGCAGAACTGGGCACGCTCGGACCCGACGCTTCAGAGGAGATCGCAGAAGTCATCAGCGAGTACGACGAGCGGATCGGGCAGATGCAGGAGCTGCATGCGGCCGAGATTATGGACATGGAGGCCAGGCACATCTCCGAGAGCGACACACTGAAGGGCGAAGCCCAGCTGCTGCAGGAGCAGTGCCAGACCCTGAAGGTCGTCATCGAGAAGCTGCGGGCTGCTGAGGTGAGCGGCTCGATGGGCTTCTGCTGTTTTTTGGCATGTTTTTGCTGTTTTTTGGCCTGCTTTTGACTGATGGCTCGTTAGAATCTTCTTACCCTATCCTTCGCTCTCTTTAAGTCTGTCTCATCTCGGCCAGAGCATCCCATCCCCTCACAGAGCAGAGATGAATACACCAGCGGTAAGCGGCCATTTAAAATGTGAACCGGCCAGAGAGAGAGGTAATTCAGGTCCAGAGAGTAAAAATCCACACCAAGATTTTGTTTCAGCCTACCAGTTGAGTATAGAGAATCGCAGTCACAGAATACTCCACTGGTTGGTTGAAACAAAACCTTGGTCTGGACTTTTACTCTTTGGATCTAAACTATCCATCTCTGGAACCAGCATCAATGCAAGACTACATGTGCCCATTGTAAATTATCCCTGTTGGAGTACTGTCATATTTATCCCCTGTATGGGAATCATCCACACCTTCTGCCCACAGAAAGCGGCTCAGACTGGAGTCAGCACACCTATGACCTCTCGACCCTTAACCAGGAGTTCAGAAGCACTCCAGAAGGGGGTAGGAGGGACACTGAGTCTGGACAGGGTTCCGTGGACATCCTGCCTGACAGAATTAAGGTGCGGTGCAAACTTTATTCCTCATCCATTCAGGTTATTAATCATTTGTCAGGGTAATGTTGCAGTTAGTGCCACTGCTTGTAAAATACGGCATCATGTGGGGATCAAGTTTCAAGGAGGCCCAAAAAACACAAACTGTCTCTTGTTCTGTTTTTTTCTTAGATGTATAGAATCCTTTCATTCACTAGTCAACCTGCAGAAGTGATTACAGTTGACTTAAAGGCCTGTGGGTGGAATCGGGTGTGTGCTGGTCTTCTCTTTAAAGTTGGCAGTGTGGGTGATTCACTTAGGCAGTGTATTGCCCAGCAGGTTAGGGATCTATGTCCCGGTAGGTTGCGGGTTCAGATCCTGCAGCTTACAGACTTAACAGATACTACTGTTTTTCAGCTAATTTTCTGCCATCCTCTCAGACTGGAGACCCTACACCATAGCCTTGATTTGCTCATGCTGTTGGGCTATTGCATGCTGCTTTCTTCTGGTGAATCTGCATCCTACTGTATTGTAGAGCCTGCTGAGAGAGGTCCACCAAGAGGGCATGCAGGTGCTGTGCCTGTCTGAACTACCCCTGCTGGAGGAGGAGCAGCCGGCCACCCAGCCGAGGTCCCAGGGATGGCTGAGTGAGCGAGAGGCCCTGCTGGCATCCATTGATTCCCTGAAGGCCCTCATCTCCAGGATGCAGGCCTCCAGAGAAGAACAGGTATGCAGGCAAAGTCGCCGAAGAAAGGTCCCTGGTTACTGGTTCTTGGGCTGTCTTGACCAGGGACTTTTGAAGCTCCTGGCCACTTTCATGTGTCGCTTTTACACCGCACAGCAGGTACTGGGACCTTTATGCTAAATAAGCATGGCAGAGATGAAAGACCTTGTAGGTTACACTTCTCACATATAATTCAAAACCACACCACCACCCCAGAACAATGCCGGATGAACAAGTTCTGTTGTTAGTTATTTGTTAGTTGTTGGGGGTAGCGATTGCATCAAAATGGTACACAGCCTTTTATTTATATTTTTTCATTTGACCTGTAACATTTTTACATTTCATTATTTAATCTGGCCAGCAGATCGATCTTTCAGTTTCAGAGAATAAAAAACGGTGTAATGTTATTCTCTCTCTATAAACTCTGGCAAGTTTCACTGCTGCCAAAAAAGTATATTAGTTATCCATCAAATTTTCCAATGCAGAAATATAGAGACTGAAACAAATATGTTTTCATTAAATGTAACAAGTACGAAAATCATTCCATCTACTGAATTTTTGCTCAGCTAATTCTGTCTCTTCCAAGTTAGCAGAAGTGCTTGTGGACAACCATTCGGTAAGCTATGGCTGTAAGTGCCAACCAATCAGCAAGCTATGGCTGTACGCGCCTCCCCAGTAGTTCATGTTCGAACAAAAAGTATCGAGTCTGGAGTGGGTACGAAACAAGGTTCTGGAACTGCCTCCGAGGAACTACAATTAGGCTGAGTTCCTGTGGTGTGAAAGCGCCTGTAGAAATGAATGGATAGTCTCCACAGAGATATTAATACAGACGTGTGTGTGTCCCATCAGTCTGGCCAGCCAGGAGGGGGTGCCACAGACTGGCGGGCAGAGCTTCTCAGGGCGGTGCAGCAGGTCTTGGTGAGTGAGCGCGGTGTGCTGAAGAGCGCTCTCTATGCGTGGCTGGAGCAGCTGGACACCAGCGACGTGGTCATTCACCTCAACCAGCTGGAGCATCGCCTGTCGGAGCAGGTGAGGCAGGCTCGGGATCCAGAGGATGTGTCGGTGGTGCTGAAGACAGGAAGAATATCCACTTTGGACAAGGCTTTCAAGTTCTTTCAGATGTAACCATATCAATTAACTCGTTAAGTGTTTCCGTGGTGGCAGGAGGCCCAGCACAGGAAGGCGGTGGAGATTCTACGTGGTGCCGACAGACACAGCCTACTCATGGAGGTCCAGCAGCTCCGTGCCCAGATGCAGCTACTCCAGCAGGAGCCCGGCCAGATGAAGGTTTCCATACAGCGGCCTGCTCAGAGTCCCAGCCCAGGTAGACGTGCACGCATGTGCTCTGTCCTGTCTCTGCAGGTCGTATTATGGGTAGGATATGATATATATGTGTGTATCTATGTGTGTGTGATGAACTCCTTATTCAGTACAGGGTTCACCTAGGCTGTCACCAATCACCAGAATGCATATATACCTGAAGCTTCTCACCAAGGCAGCTCAGTGTTTATTTATTTGTCTGGCTGGATGCCTTACTGGAGCTTGGGATTTCAACTGGTGACCTTCTGGTTGTGTTCTTAACTTCTGAGCCACCTTGCTACTGTTATTGGCTGTACTGCCGAAAGAACTTAGACTCGTCATGGTAATGGAATGACACGTCTGTACGTCTTTAGGTGAACAGGACAGGCAGGAAAGCCATGGGACCCCAAGCAGCGCCGGTGCGTCTCAGGACCTCCGTGGGCTCCCTGCAGACAGAATGGTGCTGGATGAACTGAAGGGTGAGCTGGCCCAAACCAAACTGGAGCTGGAAACCACCTTGAAGGCACAGCACAAGTACCTGAAGGCTCTGGAGTCCCTCAGGTATGCCACCGTGTGGAGATATGGGCCCGGCTGGGTGCTGTAAAAGGGGGCGACTGAAGGAGCTTTCCCATCCGTCTCTCCCGGTGCAGGTGTGAGGTCACAGAGAAGGTGGCTGAGGTGGACAGGCTAACCGAGGCTCTGGCGAGTGAGCAGAAAAGGTCAAGGGAGCTTCAGTGGGCGTTTGAGAAAGAAAAGTGCAAGCGGGACAAAAACGAGAAGCAAGAGCATGAAGAGCTGGAGGTGAGGTGTTGGATCTGGGAAATGAACTGCAACCCATGGCTCTCCTTAAACATCAGGGTCGTATTGACTGACCGGCTCCGTGTTGCTGTCCGTAGGACCTGAGGCTTGCTCTAGAGGAGCAGCAAAGCCGGGCCACCCAGCTGAGCGAGAGCCTGGAGCAGCAGCAGGGGGTGACGGCCCAGCTTCAGCGGGAAGTGGACGCCGGCCGGGCCCAGCTGTCCCGCGTGCAGAGTCGAGCGTCCGAGCTCCGGGTGCAGCTGGAATCAGCGCGGGCCCGGGCCCTGGAACTTGCCAGGGCCCTCGAGCGGGAGCGGGAGACACGGCAGCAGCACGGCATGGGGGAGCCCGAGGCTGAGGAGGGAGCCCCATCCACCGGGGCCCTCCTGGAGGCGCTGCAGGCGCAGCTGGACGAGAAGCATGGCCGGCTGATGCACCTGGTGGAGGAGGTTGAGAGGTACAAGCTGGAGGCATCACAGGCTGAGCTGCAGCGGGAGGAGGACGAGCGGGCAAACAGGATCAACACTCAGCAGGAGCAAGAGGCCCAGCTGAAGGTCCTGCAGGCCAAGGTGAAGGAGCTACAGAGGCTGGTCCTGCAGCTGCAACAGGAGAAGAACCGTCTAGAGGACAGGGTGGAGGAATTGCAGACTTCTGCACGACTTGCAGAGACTGGAGACACCACGGGGACACCGTGGGCCATCGCCACGACCGTAAGTCATAATCCCTTTATCCAGGGATAGAACGTCACTGCTGGTCCAGGCTGCTTGCAGATGAGCCAGCTCTGACTAGTTATTGTTATTCTGGAATTATTGTCCGGACAAATGTTATGTTATATTAATGTAAAGTGTTTATATGAGTTTAACTAGTTAGTACCTGAATCTGAACTCCTAGGGCGCTTTTCCACCGCACCAGGTACCGTACTCTTGCTGCTTCAAGCTGCTGGTTTTCCACTGGCATAAAAACTGGTACCGGCACCAAATGACATCACAGTGGGATGTATTTTGTACTGAATTCTAACAATGGCTATAGTGTATTATAGGCTAGGTGTTTTCCATATTAATACCAACATCGCATGTTATGCACATGCAATTCTAACGTCGCTAGTCAGCTAGACTAAGATCAGGCTTTTTCTTACTTTCAGTTCTGTACAGACATTATAGTTCAGGATGTTTGTTTCACTACAAAATTTTTACTGTCATAGGGAAAAAAATTTGGCAAGTTTTACAGTTTTAATCATTATTCCTTTTCAAGATCTATGTTTAAAAATCAGTTTAAAGTTTACCTCCGCTGCTTTTGCACAAGTGCTCCATGTGTTCTCCGAGGATCATAATCATTCTCAACCTTGCTGTATAAATCCTAGATGGGTTTGTGAGAAATTTATGAACTCCTTTTTTGCTCTAACGCAATATTTTTTTACGACAAAATCACATCAGTCAGACAGCATGCATATAAACGTAAACAATTTTTTTTTTTTAATTCTTGTCATGCAATTCTGATATTTTTGTTGTATCTGTTCTTCCAACCAGATCACAATTTTTTATTTTTACTTAATTTATCATTGTTTTCTGAGTTTGAAATTGTTTTCATGATGCTGGTTGTATTGTGTTTCAGAGGCAGGTTATTTGCATAACCAATCGAGAGAGAAACTGTTTCAAGTCCCACCCCAAAGTACCGAAGTACCCAAGAAGCACCCCAACTGGTTTGGCACTTTTGATACTGGAACTGTCAGTACTGGTACTCGGTACTGGTACTCGACCAGAAGTCACTGGAAATGCGAAAATACCATACGATACTTGGTGTGGTGGAAAAGCTCCCCTAGTTAACAGATGTGAGCTAAGTGAAAATGCTGAGATCTGTAGGGTTGAGAAGACATTTTTTTTGGTTTCAGGAACATTTGACGCCCCCCCCCCCCCCCCCCGAGCTGGCCCCAGCAGATCATCAGCGTCTGGATTGTGGTCTAAAGCCTCGTATTTTCCTCCTCCTCCATAGCAGAAGGACCCATGGAAAGGGGAGAGCCAGCCCAGCGACAGAACCAGAGACTGGGTGCTCAGGCAGAAGGTGTCAGACGTGCTGGTGGCAGATTCCAGCACGGGCTCTCCAGAGGCTCCAGCAGGGGGCGCCATTCCTGCAGAATCCCAGCATGTGGCCACCATTGTGAACAGACTGCAGCTCATTGCAACCAAGCTCAGGAGCATGGTGAACAGGTGCGTGGGCAAGAAGGCTGTCACTAACCAAAAACCCATTTGTTTATATGTAATATCAGTTATTAACAACTAATTTTGCTTTTATATCGACACTTTTGTAATCCCCCAAATTAGATTACTATTATTTATTTAATGTACATATTTAATTATGTTATAGCTCCATGCTGCTAAGTGTGGTGGGAATAGTCCCTTTAGTGGTACGGTAGGTGCACTGCACCAGTGTTGACACAAAGCCATTTCCTCCCAGGTTGCCTGTCGATGAGGTGGACAGCAAGGCTCTGGTGTGGCTCCAGGGAAGCGTTCAGAATGTGATCTCACTGGTACAACAGCTACCCGCCGTACCTCCTGTCCCAGAGGTGAGGCGCCGCCGCATTCTATGAGCTCTTCGAAGATGGTAGAGGCCTTATTCGCCTGTAGGACAGGTGACAGGATGGTTAAAGACCAGTTTATAATGGGATAAAAGTGGAGATTTTGATACTAATAATGGTTGTAGTAATTGATGATGATAAGTCAGACTTTGGAATATGTGTCACTGACCTTGAATACCCCCCGCCCCCCTCCCCATGGCTCCGGCCTCCCATCGAGAGCAGAGTGCTACGGCCAGTGGTCCATCCAGCTCGCTGACAGAGCGCCTTCTGAGGCAGAACGCTGAACTCACCGGCTTCGTTAGCCGGCTTACTGAGGAGAAGAACGACCTCCGAAACTCCCTGCTGCGGCTGGAGGAGGAGCAGAGGGTGCACCGGCAAAGATGCCCGGGCACGGGGGAGCAAGTACGGGCATCGCTCATGCGGATCCACTGCTGGATCTATTGGCTCTGTGTAAAATCGGCGGCCTGACAGCATAGTCACCCCCTCTCTGGCAGACTACCCGGAGAGCTGTAGATGACCAGGCCACCCTGAACGCGCTGCTGTCTTCGGAGCGTGAGACCTGGGCCCGGGAGAGGAGCCGGCTACAGAAATCCCTGCGTCAGGCGGAGGCGGAGGTGTCCCGACTGAGGGCCGAAATCCGAACTGATTCCCTCCGAGATGTGGCAGGCCCTGAGGCCGACACCGCTGCCCTAAAGGTCCTTACGGAATTACACACTCAAACACTTCATTCAGCACAGCGCGACTCTCACCAGCCACTACTTCGCCTGGCTCACTGACTACTTTTTTAGCTGCAGATTTACTGTGGTAAATGATCCTACTAATGGCAGGTTTAAAGAAAGTGTTGGTCACCTTTCATTGCTGAGTAACTGTGACATACATCTGGAGATGAGATCAGAAGCAGAACGCCTTGAAATTTCTTCCCACAATTTTAAATGTCAGTAGCTTTACCGGCGCCTCGTTTTACTCTCCTCAGAGGATCTACGGAAAGTACCTCCGTGCTGAGAGTTTCCGGAAGGCTCTAATCTATCAGAAGAAATACTTGCTGCTGTTGCTGGGTGGCTTCCAGGAGTGTGAGGAGGCCACTCTCTCCCTAATCGCGCGGATGGGAGGCCGGCCGCCCCGCTCTGGTCTGGAAGCCATATCCCAGCGCCGGCGGGGCTTCACCCGCTTCCGGTCTGCTGTGCGCGTCTCCATCGCACTCACCAGGTAACCAAACAGGAAGTAGGGCTCACACCTACATGGCGGGCATGCCGGCTTCGCAGTGCCTCAGGCATCTTCTCTTCTGTGCTCTTGCAGAATGAGGTTCCTGGTGAAAAGATGGCAGAGAGCCACGGGATCAGGATCGAATTCTTCATCCAGTGTCAACAGGAACGGCTTGGCTCAGATTGCAGGTAAAGCAGATGGAAATCACATAAATCTGAGGCTGAGAGAGGTTTCTCCATCTGGGAGATTGTAACCGAACACCGCTGTCTTCTGTCAGGAAATGAGGTGAGAATCGACTCCCCTTTTCTCCATGCCGGAGGGCTGGAGGTCTGCGGAGAGCGCAGAGGAACCAGCCGCGGACGGACCGGACCAGAGTCTCCCAGGTCAGGCCTCCCCATGGGCTGCAGAGATAAGCCATCTGCTCCTGTCAAAGAAGACAAAGGCCTTCACCTCTCGCCCCTGGTTATCTGCACGTCTAGGTTTCACACTGTGACCGATGCCGGTACCCTGGCCTGCTCCCACCTGCAGAACTACGACCCAGACAGGGCGCTGACTGACTACATCTCTCGCTTGGAGGCACTGCAGAGGAGACTGGGCAGCGTGCAGTCTGGTAGGCACAATGCCGGGGAGCGCGACATCACCCCTGCATGCTTACACACCAGACACATTCATTATACTGTCTGTGTGTGATCGTACCGTGGTTACTAGCGCCATTAATGAAGATTTGAGATGTTGATTGTATAAACTATAAGACTGAATATTTAAAAAGATTCAAATGCCCTGCTCAAGGATTTCGTGGAGCCGTATACTGTCTTAACACTGTTGTGGTTTTAATTATTGGCACCCCTACATTATATATTTGGTAAAGCCCTCTTTGGAGAGGGTAACGGCATTGCATCTCTTTCTGTAAAGTGTGACAACTCCAAAACGGTGCTCCAATCTTATCTTGGACGTCTCCTCAGTTCAGAATTTTGTTCGGATATTCCTGATAGCCTTTGGTTTACCTTTGTGGTCTGTCCTCTTCAGATCAGGCCACAGACTCTCGATTGGTTTCCCCCATGGCGATAGATGACAGATGAGTTTTTTTATATATGATAAATCTCGTATTTATACACCAGGGAAACAGTAACAGGTGAAAGGCAGCAGTACAGTTCCTGTAGACTGAGACCAAGTGAAAAGCACAGAGTTTCATCCACAGTGTTTCCCAACCCAGTCCTCAGGGACCACCAGATGGTCCACATTTTTGCTTCCTCCCAGCTCCCTACATGTGGACTGTCTGGGGGACCCCGAGGACCGGTATCAGAAACACTGTTTTAGTTATTTCTTAGGGGTGCCAATTGGTTTTAAAACTTTTTGGAGAAAATAAATGTACCACTTAAAAGTGTTTGTGTTTGAAATATACGTCTATGGCTTGCACACGATGCTTGGCAGAACATTTGAATTATGTTATCTAATCAATTTGGCTCAATTTCATTAAGTGTGCCAGCAATTCTTGAGCTGTCTATTATATAATACAAAATATGTTTGCATCTACAAGCAATAATTTATGCCCCAGACCATGCTTGGGTCATTATTTAATATATATGTGCTTGTTTGTGTACCTTGTATTAAATGACATCTCCCTCACTGTCCACCCACAGGTTCTTCATACACTCAGTTGCACTTTGGGATAAGAAGATGAGATATTTCTCTACACTAAATCTGGCATGAGAATTCAGTTGCCTTTCTTTGTGATGAGCTGCTGTGTTTTGTTCTTACTGTGTGTGTATCTGTGGGACCAAAACCATCTCGTGTGACATTGCGTTGGGCTTTTCATCTCGCCCAGCTTCGACAAAAGAAGATTTGGCTTCTGTGTAAATTAGTCTGCTTATTTGTTGTGCATAAATACAATCAAGCTCTTAAGTGTATATTTGTGGAATGGTAATTTAAAACAATTAATTTATACTGTTTGTACTGTTTTGTGTGGATGTGAAAGGAGATGGGGTATGCCTGCTTTTGTGAGAAGACTACTGCAGGATTTAATGCTTTATGCTTGTTACTATTATAACGGTGTGATGGACAGGACAGAAGAAATTTGTAGACATATTTTTGTAAAGGCATAGTAGGAGCTTTGAATTTTAAGGGTATTTTGTCAAAAATAAAATAAAGATTATTATATCATTTGAAAACGTAGTTTTATATATACATTCTTTGGTAACAGGCCGATCATAGTGTCAAAATTATCAGATTTTTTTTTTTAATGTTTACAGATTACATTCATTTTTGTTGTTATTTTAGAATTATTTATTAATATTAGGAATGCACCGATACCGGGTATCAGGCCGATGCCACGCTCGCGTGCTGGTACTCGTACTCGTACTCGCCAAAATTTCCCGATACCAACAACCGATACCACTTCGTGGATATGATGTAGTTACGTTAAGTCAGCACACGGAGGTACTGTTGAAGCAATTACTGCCCAGAAAAGTGCAATACTGTTAACCTAATAAAACACTTAAGACACCGGAATTTGTTAAGGGCAACAGCAGCCATGGATCACTGCAACCAACTTTAAAAGAGACAGTTACAGAAAACAGATTATATTGTACCAGGTTACATACTTTTCTGAATGTTACAGCTCCACTGTTTTTCAACTATTTTCTGACCAGGTTTTTGGAGTTTCAAGTTTTTGATATTGGTAAAACAAAGGAGTGAATTTAATAATCAATGAAAATAAACACTTCAAAATGACCAATTTCACTATTATTTTGACTATTATAAATAGAGCTAAACAGGTATTGGTGCTCGGTACCGGTAAGTACTGGAAAACAATCAGTACTTGTACTCATTCTCAAAAAACTGGTATCGGTGCATCCTTAATTATTCCATTATGTCATAGTTGAATCAGTAATGCTAATATTCAGGACAGCGTTACATTTTTGCAACAGTCATCTCTTAAAATCCTTCCTACCTACCCCCAGATATACCCTGTAGTGCTTTATTCCCCTGGGCATGACATTGCCACTCTTTTCATAAGACCAGTCATTTATTTGGCACATTTGAATCGGGCGTTTCACTAGCATACAGACCCTTCAAGCATATTGTTAGATATGATGTGCGATTTTTCCTGCTACTAAGAAAAGCCTGACCTTGTAGATTCCATTGGGCTGAAACTGAAATATTACTGCACCAGGACGTGAGTTGCATGAGAAGTGAATGCTCCTTCAGCAGTTCCCTTTATCCTATAGACTTGCTTCTTCTGGTAAATGCATTTAATGCATGAATTAGTAATCAGTCATGTTTAATGTCTTGCATTCAAGAGTCTGAAGTCACGTTAAAATGACACCGTGGTTATTTAATGAGATGCATTAAAAACATTATCCTTTCACAATTGGCAAAAGGATAACATTTTCATGCAAATTATAATAAAACCAGCACTCCCCATAGCCTACTTTGTAATTTCTGCTTTTTCATTCATTTTTCCAATGGATATGAGCTCAATTTGATCAGTGTATAAGCATAAATATTTCTAACAACCACAGTGAGATAAAGGCCACATTTCCATTGCTGAGAATCTCAGATATGACATGAACTCAGTCCTTTTCTTGCCGCCGTTTGTATCTGATGACTGGCTGGTTGGGAGTGTGGATCATTGTTGTGTAGTTCACTGTGGGGAAGTTGCCGTTAACCAGCTCAAAGTCGTACAAACGCAGCAACGTTGACCAAATGGTCTTGATCTGAACATAGGCGAAATTCTCCCCGATGCAACGATGACGACCTGATACAGAAACAAACAAAAACGATGTTTGTCTAATGCAGATGGCTGTAAGGTCACAGCTGACTATGAGATGTCATAATCATAGATTACCAGCCCCAAACGGTATGTAGGCAAACTTCTCTCCAGCTGCAGGGTTCTCATGCAGGTAGCGGTCGGGGTTGAACTCCATCCTGTCCGTCCAGGTGTCCCTCAGACGATGGTTGACTGTGGGTGACACACACACCTGGTGCCCAGCGGGGATGGTATAGCCGGCGGCTGTCTGTAGAAGTGTGTACCACGAAGCTTAAATACACCAGCGGTGCCAACAGCTGGATCAAGTGCATTTCAGAGGTAAGTATAACTGATCAATAGATATTTTAGCTGCTTATCCTAGTTTATCTGCAACCTATCCTAGGCACCACAGAATACAGGGGTGGGGTACACCCTGGACAGGAAAAACAGAACCCAGAGTATGCAGAACAAACCCGTGAAGCACAGGAAGAACATGCAAACTGCATGTGCAGAACAAGGAGAACAAGCAAGCTGCACGTGCAGCACAGGGAGAAACACGCAGACTCCACGTGCAACACAGTGAGGAATACGCACACTGCACATGCAGCACAGGGAGGAACACGCACACTGCACGTGCAGCACAGGGAGGAACACGCGGACCTCATCCACCAACACAGGGCACCGGCCGCATTCAAACCCCTAACCTGGAGGTGTGAGGAAGCAATAATTTGCTCTGAGCCACCGTGCCCTTCTTCACTTCAGATGCAGTATTTTTATTCTTCAAAAAACTGAAGCATGGCACTGTGATCTCATACCTGGTAGGACCGCGCCATTCTCATCATGGTCATTATAGGTGGTCTGAGGCGCAGGGTTTCTTTCAAACAGCGGTCCAGCAGGGTCAAGTCCTTCAACTGCTCGACGGCAAGAGAGGGGCCCGTTTAAATGCAGCTGACTGCTAGAAGTACCATTTGTAAGGAAAGGAAACGGCGTAATCAGCGTAATGCTGACTGGAGAGTGGGGCAACTGGGAAATTAACGAAACCTCAAAAATTTTACTTAATGAGCAAGATTTCTTCTGTGAGTTAATTGACTCTCTTACCCAGAATCCACACAAACAGGATATTTTGCTCTGGGTCTATGCAGGGCCCTTCCTGGGACTCAAACTAGCAACATTCAGTGAACGAAGCACCATCCTTAAGCTGCCTGCTGCCCTGTCACAAAGGTGGGGAAATCCATTCTCTACAAAGTCCAGAAAGAAGCTCACCTGGTCGTATTGGAGAGTGGGCAGGTCGTCGCCACACACAGACTTCTGCTCCATATAGCAGCGCTCCTGCAGAGCCCTGTCTCGCGCTAGAAAGAAGCCCAGCCAGGCGCTGGTGGTGGACGATGTGTGCTGGCCCGCCAGGAGCAGCCCGATCAGCATGCCCGCGATCTCGCTGTCGCTCAGGGGTCGTCCGTCCCTGAGGAGAGTCATGGTCAGTTATGCTGCAGCTAAGGAGCTGCTGTGTGGCTTAGCTCAGTAGGACTTTGTGCTTGTGGTTGGAAGGTTGTTGGTTCAAATCCCATTGTCAGCTGACTGATTTCGCCAACAGATCCTTCAGCAAGGCCCTTAATCCCCAATTGCTCTAGGGACGGTCTGACCCTACCTTCTCAATAAATGTATGTTATTTTGAATAAAAATGTCTGCTAAATAAGGCGAATGTACATAAACAAGCACTTCTCTGCATGTTTTGCAGTTTCACAGCAAAGCTAGATACATGTCACTATGGCGTAAAATTATAACAGTTAAAACATTTTTTGTTCACATTAGAATTAGGATGTTTGTCACTTAGGAAAGTAACACTAGTTTGACTAGTGGAAATAGTATTTATATAACTTACATTCACATTTACAGATATCAAACATGTTGCAAATCATGTAAAGATCTCATTATATATTTAAAAATATTTTTGTAAGGTGCCCTTTATATCTGATGGAATGCAAAACTGCTGGATTACCCATAATTTAGCTGAGCATATAGGTACTCAATACTAGAAGTGTTACAGCGTCCAGAGTATTACTTGTAGGTGACATCCATGAGAGTCTGCAGGATGTCATCCTCTTTCTCCAAGGACTCTCTCCGCTTCTGAATTACCCTGAAGAAGATGTTCTTGATCTCAACATGTGCTCTGTCCCTTCGCCTTTTCATTAGTACCAACAGGAAACAAACAATTAATTAATGAAGGCCTGTTCGGCAAAGAGCGGGTGTATTAATTATGTAAGACGCAGGGCGAGGCTCTGTTCTTGATGACATAAGAGACCCAACACAATGTCACATAAAGGATTGTGTTATTGATTATCGCGCATTTATTTTATGGGCTGGTTGGTCCGAGTCTCACATGTTACCTGAAACTGGGCAACGGCAGCCAACCAGGAAGGAGCCAAGCAGCATGGGTAAAGCCCCCATCCAGATCTGCGTACAGCTGGGCCACCTTCTCATCCAGCATGGCGCGGATCTCCTTCCCGTGGAGACAGTGGCTGGCTGTCAGGATGATCAGCTCTGACAGGGCTTCAAACAGATCTGCCAGAGGCGGAGAGAAGATGGCAGTTGCGGACATTTGGGTTAGAAATACACCCATATCTTTTTACAAGATGTCATTCATGTAATTGCGATGGCAGAGAAGTTCATTCCATTTAGGGTCACAGTGATGTGGACCTTACCTCAGCATCCTCCGCCCATTGCAGGGCACTCATGCACTAACAGCAATGTGAAGCTATTCCCTCACCTAAACCTCTAGCGTTTACCCACGGCACTGCCATTCTGCCCTTGGCTACGTTTTTCTTAATAACCGGACAGCCGAAAAGGGAAGTTTATTGGGAAAGCTTACTTCTGTCTCCGCTGTCTCCCCAGCGCATGAAGTATTCCCTGGTCTCTTCTTCAATTATTCTCACGTGTTTTTTAAATTGTGCAATATTCAAGCCCGTCTTCAGCATTTTCTTTTGCTCCAGGAAGACCTGACAATAGCGAATGTTGTACTTTTAAAGAAGGTTGAAAATAAGCATGTTATGGATGTACCTCAATGAGAGCAGCTCTAAGATAAGAAGGTGGTAACCAACACATCTTCCAGAAAATAAAACAACAGAATATGATCGTGACTTTCCATCAGAGTGAGTGTTTTCCCCTTTACTGACATGCATCAATAGGTACCAACACATATTTCTCTTACAGGGTTTGGGACGTCGTATGCCACTCCTTTCCCAAATACTGGAGTTGTGAGTCGAGAATACACATCTTCAGCATTAAGGTCCTCATTCTTGCTGTTGAACATCAGTGTGGCAGCATCGCTCCCCAAGAGGTAGGTGAACGTCTTTCCCACCATGGTGAAGCTGAACACAGGACCATACTTACAAAAAAATAAATAAATAATTCAGGACTGCCATTATTGTGTTACAAGTTTAACACGAGCGTTCATTTGTTATCAGTCACAACGGTTGATACTGAATTTATAACGTTGGGATTTTGTTAAGCATGTACATATATATACACACACACTTACCTTGTCATAGGCATTTTCAAGAAACTCTATAGGACTTTTTCCAAAGGCTATAGCGTGACCCAGAAAGGGAATACTGGATGGAATGACTGGAGGGTATTCCTAAAACATAAAATATGTACATGTAAATTAATAAAAACATATTCTGACACATTAAAGCGGCATTTAGATTGTGTTTCTCCAACTCTGCAATCATGCGGTAACAAAACCGCGTGTTGTTTTGCAGTATTGCTACCTAAATGCATAGTATGTAAATGATAAGCATGTTAATGTAAAATATTTGTTTTCGACTTACCGTATCCTTGTCCCACGACTGAAAGTGTCTGAATATCAGTTTGGAGAAATACCCCACACTGAGAACGAATGCTGTCGTTACAAGAACCATCGATGTCAGGTTGTCCATCTTTCCGACTGTATTTTCTATCAAGGAGGTACCAGCTTCAAATATCTGAATTGCCATCTTCACGCCCCTCCTTGGCTTTCTATCAGGAACTTAAAACAGAATATAGCAAATTTACCAGTATAATAAAAATTATTTTTATTCAGCCTGTTTGCTATCCTAACTTCGAAAAATAAAATCCTTGTGTACCACTTTCCAGCTACGGTATCTGTTAGGGGAATTAAACCTGCACAGCAAACCCTTCCTGTATCCCTGTCAACGCTACACCCAAGTTACTTAAAAGAATCGGTGCGCAATTTCTGTCTACCTGAACATATTTTAAAAAGAACATTCCTTTGCCCCGCCTTCTGTCCACTTCATTGGCTAATCGTCGTTGTCTATCAAATAGCTCCACGTTCCGTGTTGGGAATACGGCCACCTGATTCGCTATCGCATCCTGAACTGATCTCTGACTATATGACGTCATGGGTTCTCCACTGGAATCTCCTACCACGAAGCGAATTGCATTGGTCAGATGGATTAATACATCGAATAATATTACTTAAAACAGTGGTTCTCAAATCTTTCGCAATAAGTACCAGCTCAGAAAATATCTGGCTCTCCGAGTAGCATCGATATGACCTAGATTAAAAGACAGCAGCGCAGGCTTTATTAGATGTGTAAACAAATATAGTTTGCACATGCGGCAATTTTATTCCAAGTATGAACAATATTTAGTATTTACTGTAATAAATTTAGTATTCATTTAGCATTTATTTGGGGGCAGTGTGTGTGTGGCTCAGTGGGATAAGCCTCTGTGCTTATGATTGAGAGATCGCCGGTTTGAGCCCGGCCTCGGCACGTCTGTGGCTCCTTCACCCCCAGCTTCCCAGGCGCTGCTATGGGTAGCTGCCCTTTGCAGCCAGCTCGCTCTCACCTACAGAGTACAAGGGAGGCGTAAAGAGAATTTCCCCTTGGGGATAAAGTACATATTATTAATAATCCTCAGCCACAATCGAGTGACATTAACCACTGTATTGCATTTATATTGCTATAGCGCTATATTGCATTTGAAATGAGCTCATTTTGTGCATAAAATTGTAAAATTTCCCAGTTTCAACATTTATCTGAGTTCTGTTGTGAATAAAATACTGGCTCATGTGATTTGAAAGTCTTTTAGTTTTCATTTGACTCAAATTTAAAAATCGTCCCAACTTTTACGGAATTCGGGTCATATATATACATGGAGGGGGGGGGGGGGGTTATATATGCATCACAGCTGAGGCAAATGAAGGATCATTATAGCGTTGCCAAAGGCTTGTTCTCCACTTCAGGCCATGAAAACTGTCAGAAAGCTTTAAAAACAATCGTTTTATATAGGGATTGAATAATTGTGACATGGCTATCTTAACAAAATATACTGTTACACACAAATACATCATGCATTTTCTTTGTTGATTATGTATCACTCAACTCATGTCATCCAAAGCAAAATCTTGCTCTATGAAAAAATTGATGAATCCTTAAAATCTTTGGTGGATTGAATATTTGATTGCAGCTGCATATACACAGATTTTATATCTGTGTAAAATAACATCGGAGACTCCCAGCCTACCACTAGGGGGAGCCCGTGTACCACATTTTGAGAACCGAGGACTAAGTGTGATACTCACTGAAAGACTAAACAGATACGTAGCAGAAAGGTATTGTATCAGAACATAGAAATCCCCAAATATTCCATATGGTACAGGCCTGCAGCTAGAAGTGAATTTCGAGGGGGGCCTGGTTCAAACCCGTTACTTACTACGCGGATACGTGCCTGATATACTGTACAAGTAAACTACATTCTAGGCTTTGCGATTTTAACTTTAGAATTTTTATTCAATATAGTTTTCTGTAAAGTTTTTCCTTAAACGTACGATGCGTGAGAAGGAACAAATGTCAAAAGTATGAGTCGTTATAGCCATTCATGTAACTTGAGTAAATGAACGTTCATCCATGTATCTTCACATTTCATACAATACGAGAGATTTAAAAACGCTAAACAACCTAGGAGTGGAGGAACACTAGTTCTGATTCAATTGAGGACCACTGCTGAAAGTGGAAATAACATCCATTTAACAACTTCTTGCAACTTGCTTGTGCATAATGTGCTAATGCAAGAGGCCATATACATACCTGCAGAAGCAGTATGACTTGCATTAGTTAATCCCTACAGGTGAGCCAACAAATATACCCCCCAATTTCTTCATTAGGGGCAAGAAAAGGACCTTCTACACCCTCCCCCCACAGGAGGGCTTGAGTGGCACATGTGAGCTCTGCCTGGGAGGTTTCCTAATGCATACAGTGGAATCAGGGTACCATCTGGTGCACCTACCCAGGTAGGAAGAGCTCTGGTGCCCAAACTACTTGCAGGAGTCACAGGAAGCCCAGCTGTATTAAGACCTTGGCAATGGGTACAAGCCATCAGATCAAGAGCCAATTGGATGGCCACTGTTAGATACATGCCATCAACCACCAAGTGTGACCCTAGTTTATGGGATAAGCCATCCCAGTACTAGTGTGGGCAGGGGTTACTACTTCCTAGCATGTTCATGGATGGCCAGCTGAATGGCAGAGTCCATTGGGTCCCAGTTTGGAAGCACCTCACCATGGGGAGGCATGTGACAAGGGGGTCTGAATACACAGCTCTGGAGCAGCTCAAGGACAAGATGCCATAGCCAGCAAATCCCTACACCTTGAGGATAAGTGTGGGCACAGTGCCACAGCCAGTTACATAGTGGACACAAGACAAGCAGTACAGTCAGTCACCTTTATTAAAGGCACACAGCTACCATGTCACTAGTGACCACAGCTCTCCTCATCACCACCTGCCAGCAGGTGCACTGAATCTGCCCATTGAGGTCACCAGCTTCACTTCCCCACTGGACACCACAGCCTTGGCACGGGAGGAGTCCTTGCATATAGCAGACAGATCCCTACCTGAAATGCAGGGTGGGAGGAGTCAGACACACATAGCCATGCAGAACAGAAGCCAGCCTGGAGCTCACCTTTCCTGAAGCACCTCTGATCACAGCTGTCAGCAGCTGAAGGGGCACACACAGCTGTGCTACAGTGGAAGAACACCTGCAGAGACCACAGCATGTAGGCATCATTCCATATATACAGGCAGGCCAACAGCCTTAGCTTGCTGCTCCAGTACCTGCCCCTGCAGATGCTGCTTGGAGGCCGGGTCCACAAATGCAAACATCTGGACAATGAACCGCTTGTAGTGGGTTGGGAAGGGAAGCCCAGATGAGCCATCCACAGGAACCAAGGTGGTCAGGTACTTGTCACCCTGGTTGGGGCACCTGTATGCATACCCAGTGTGAGGTGTGGATGCCACCGAGACGCATAACCACATTCCCCCAGCTTGCCATTTACCCAGCTTCCAGCAGGCTCCACCGAGGCAGGCTCAGAGGGTCAGGGGTAGGTGTTGCCCAGCAGCTCTCCAGAAGCAGGACGAGGTTGGGGTCCATCCTGTTCAGGAGGCGAACCTCAACATACACAGGCTGCCGCAACACCTTGCTGACGGGGTAGTCACCGTCCTGGTAGTAGGAGGTATAGGCAGCAGCTCCTGCACAAATACCAGCAGGGGAATTAGTCACATCCACATACCTACCAGCACAGAGGCAGGGGAGCATCCAGCTGTGACATACCTTCATCACACCCTTTACTGTAACACTGCCCATTTGCCAGCCTCAGCTCTACCCGGAGAGGCCCTGGAACAGCCACTGGAAGTGGCACATCTGATGCCACAGGTTGGTACTCAGCCACCAGGGAGACAACCTCAGTGCCCCAGTACCTACATTGGAAGGTCAGCCTGCCAGGCAACACCAGGCCATCAGAGATGGCCAACTCAAGTAGGGCCACAGAGCCAAGGACTCCACTCACTCATAGTGAGAGTCCCTTGTGATAGAACCCAGGGGCCCGACGCCAACTTCATACCAGGAGGACATCCTGTTCTCGTACACCACGTAGTCACCATCCACCTAGGAGGACCGCAGTTAAGCCAGATCCCCACCTCAATACCATACACAGCCTGCTTGTGATGAGACAACCCACCTTCACCACAGTGCCACAGGCAGTCACAGGAAAGGCAAATATGGCAAAGGAATCTGTAGTGGCAACAGGGCTACAAGGGGCATCCTTTCCTCCCAGCATGGAAATACCAGCCACATCCAGCTGAGGCACAGTGGAATCCTTAGCCACCACGACCACAAACTGCCCATCTGTGGTGCACTGCACAGTCACTGGAGGGAGAAGCATGGCTAGTCAATATCCACACACACTCTACCAGAAGTAGCAGGTCTTGGAAGGGGTCACAGCCTCACCTGCATTCCCATAGTAGCACTGCTGCCCATCAAAACAGCAGGTTAGGGCCTCACAAGCATCCTTGCCAATAGCAGAACCTCCACAGGGAACCTTCTCATACACCTGGCATTTATCATAAACGGCATCCTTAACAGCAGTCTT
>JAAGVU020000045.1:7770860-7782996 GCA_011763525.2 Mormyrus iriodes | reverse complement strand
CCCATGGTGAGGTGCTTCCAAACTGGGACCCAATGGACTCTGCCATTCAGCTGGCCATCCATGAACATGCTAGGAAGAAGTAACCCACCCCCCCTGCCCATACTGTGTAGTACTGGGATGGCTTATCCCATGAACTAGGGTCACACTTGGTGGCTGATAGCATGCATCTAACCAGTGGCCATCCAGTTGGGACTCCCACTGAAGTGGTGTACCCCATAATGGCCCAAGTACCTGTAGGCTGGGAGTATTGACAGTGTCTATATACTTCCCCAGTAGGTGTATTTTGCTCATGACTGAGATGGCTCTTCAATTCAGTAGCCTGAGTTGCTCATCCATCAACTCCTTCCTTTGGGTCTCTTGCTATCATTCAGGGCAGCATTTCCCAAAGGCTGCTGCTAGCAACTTATATAGTTGGACCCATTCAGTTGCATAGTTTTATACCTTAAATTTAAAAGGTCTACACCTACCAGTTGTAGATCAAAACCATGCTAAATTTGGCATGTAGAAAAATGTGGGTGACCAAATCAGCTTTCCATATATGTGAAACTTCTAGAAGGCAGAAAGTATGTATACATCTGGATCAAAATGATTGGCGCTACAGTGGCCTGTATGATGAAGCAGGATTTCTTGCTTAGTCTATTTAAATGAACTCTTAGGTAACTTGTCAGATTTATCTTCATTCACTTTCAGCCCAGACTACTTTAGACCTGACAAGTTATCCAGCTAAGCAAAATCCAAATCTGTGATAGTGACCCCAGATCTGTCTGCCTGCTGGGGTGTCCATTTTTATACCCTTGTACAGTTTAACCTAAGCTAATTAATGGATGAGCAGCAGTATGAGTACAGGACAAATAACCAGTCAAAGCTGTTTACATGTGATCTGCATAAATGGTCCTGCTATGCATATTGATATATTAGCAATTTTAATGAAACTGTTAAATACACATATTTACAATGCTTTAAGACAAAACTATTTTAAAAGGAACACAACTTCAGTAATAAATGAAAATAGAGGGTGAAAATCAGTGGGGACAAATTCTTATACATATAAAAAAATGCTTGATGTAAGGCTTTACAAATAGTTATCCATATGCATATTTGTCTGATAAACCTCTTTCATTTGGCGTTATCTGTCCACTTAACTTCATTAGGAGCTTGACTATAAGTCCAGCCTGTGCAAAGAGAGAGAATGTTAAAGGTGCTACTAATGTGCAGGATCAGTATGGAGATGGAACAGCAAATACACTGGCTCTGAATGCATCAGTGATCATTTAACAGCCCCTACAGCTTCACAGTTTTTTTTTTCGTGATTGTTGAGACCAGAAATGCTTCATTTTGGCTTTTCTTAAAATTTACGATGCAACTTGCAGAGCTCCATGTACTTTTTTTTGTAGAAAACGTGCATAAATTGGCACAATTGCGAGTTCAAGAATTTTTTATAATAGCAGCAGTGAAGAAAGAGACACATGTAACTCTTTGTATATATCATTCCGTATCATTTCTTTTCTGAATTCAAGAACCATGAGCTCTTGCCCAGTCACTGTATTGCATTTTTTCCCCCAAGTCACAGTGTCTGTATTATTAAAGGCAGGTTATTCCAACCTCTAGCACAGTCAAATACACTGACAGAAAAATGTTTCATTTCCAAAGTGCCTATAGTTTGTTTATGTTGATCTGTGCTCTATATAATGCCTCAACTTTTTGGTAGATAAGGTGTTTGTTGTACTAATCTTCCCTGGGAGGGAGCCTAGCAAAGAACACACATGAATGTGCACTGCGATGACTTCACAGGATGTGTCATGGTCCGAATGCAAGTGGTCCATTCATTTTGCCATTTCTTGTGGAAAAGTTTTGGTAAATTTGAAGAATTGCAAGCTCTTTCAAATATTGCAATGCTTGGCATTTGCTTGATTTTGCATTAATTTTGTGATCGCAGTACCACAAAATCCTCGAGGGACTGATTCAATTATTGTCTCACTGCAGAAACTAATGCTGGCACTTTTAGGACCAAGAATGCACAGCACTTCGGTAAACACTTGGTGTTTTTAAATGTGACTGACTACATATCATTAATTCAATGTAAATTACCCAAGATCTGTGTGGTAGAAATCGTAGCTGGTTTATTGAAGTGTCATTGAATATCTGTGAAGTAAATTAAAAATACTTCTAGAGAATCACTACTGCTAAGACTAAGATTCTCCGAGATTTTGTTACCTGTTTGGTATGAACAATGAAGGTGATCTTCTTCTCAAGGCCATGGATTTGGAAGCATTGATCAGCTTGTCCCAACTGCCACACGAAAGAGCCATGATCCAGACTAATGTGCAGAACCTGCATTTAAAAAGTATTAACCGTCAATACCTCAACGTATACATCTAACATAATTTGAATGGATTTTGATCCGATCTTGTCAATGAGTATTAATTATGTTCAGCATTGGTCAGGATGAAATGAACCTTAACCTTATAATCAACAGGGGCCACGATCCCTGGGGTAGTAGGGGCTAAATCCCTTATGGAGAACGAGGGGCGTTAAGGTCCTGCTTTTTGGTGGTATTATTATTGCGTTTATTGTTATTTCTTGTGTGCTTGTTGTTTCTGCTTTTAAAATATCCGTACACCCTGTAAACCCTGTGATTAAAACACTACTATATAAACAAACATCGCTCAGGAACATTTACTAATACGGATGTGCAAATTCAAAGTCGGGCACCTTCGTTTCCATGTTCATCAGATGCAGCCCCTTGGTGTTGACTGCGACGTAAACACGGATGACCTTATGGTTGCTGGAGCTGGCCTTGGTGAAGACCTGTCCGGTGAAAAAGGCTGCGCCGTAGGTGGGGATGTCCCAGCAGTTTTGCAGGAAGAGATGCTGGAGATGATGCATCTCCTTGCTCACACCCTCACTTGTGCTGAGATTCTGCAGGAGATCATAGGCCACATGATACGTCAGCTTCCTTTATGTAATCCTCACTGTGCTGTAGACTTTGATGCATTATTTTCATTAGCAAAGCAGATCTGGAGTCAAAAACCAGGTGATCAAACCTCAAACTAACCTTATATTCATGGAGAATCCTATTCGTCCAATGATGTGCCTTGCTTTTTATCTTGGATATTGGAACGATTGATTTGAGATTCTCCTCACTGTCAGAAGCAAAACAAACAGGTATAATTTAAATCAACAAATATACTACATGAAGGACATGGCGTTAATGCAGAAGCTCCATGAGAGCACCAAGGAAGAAAGTTTACTTGAGGAACCCCTGCTTGTGCTTTTTGCTCTCATAGTTTCCATAGATGATCTGAAGGAGAAGGCTGGCCAGAGTAATCAGCTTGCCATCAGGCGATGGGTAAAATCCCTTGAGGAGACAATGGCGTGCTTCATCGAACAGCATGAGGATAGACAGCGGGTCTGAAACCTGAAGATATGGCAAACCGTGGGTCATCTTGTCACACATCATCACGCTGTCATTTTGGAAGTCGAGCCATTTTTCCTCAATGGAGCACAGCACCTAACCTTCTTCTCCACGTCGAGGGGCAACCTGACATCCCTCCGCAAGAAAAGTTGTGGTATCTCCCTCTGCGGATCCAGCACGGTCAGGTCAGCAACGATCTCCGTCCAGCTGCGCAGGTGCTGCAGGGGCCTGTGATATGGCTTTAGCTGCAGACCTGGGAGGGCGACACCTGCGACTCAGACACCCGCAGCGGCTCTCCGGACGGAAGGTACCAGGAACGAGATGAGCACGGCTCTCACTGAGGTTTTCCGAGCAGATCCAGATGGTGAAGTATTGCTGGGTCTCCTGTGACAGCCGCATGCCTTCCATGATCTGCTGGACAGTCGTGTTGTTCCCATGTTTCAGCTCCACGGATCGATAGGAGCCATCCATGCGGTAAATGCGAACCTTTTCATACTGCAACATACAAGTAGATTTACTCATATTTGGGAGCATAAATCAAAGCATCCTAGAGGTTACTGCACAGTCAGCAGGAATCTTATTCAATTACAGGCAGCGTTCCTTACTGCACGAGATGTTAATGCTAGAGTGTAGAACGTCCTAGTTCTACATACTGTATGATAAATATAATATGCATGTCACCATAAAAGTCAGACTACCTTTTGATATCCGGACTACTTTCTCCAAACATTTATATACATTTTCTATTGCAAAAACTCCTAACGGATTATCTGGCTACAATGTCATCATCTCGCAGGGTTTTTTTCCCTAGACGGGAATCATTCTGGCAAGACTGACTGGTTTGTTGTTCGCCTCCTGCAACAGCTTGACCGTCTCCTCCCAGTTGTTCCTCTTGTTCTCCTCACACACTTGCAGCGGTGTCCTTTTCTGCTGGTCTTCAATGTGCTTTGCAGCAGAAACAAGCGTGGGTGCATGCAACACATCGTGGGTGCATGCAAGCTGTCGGCGTGTGAAGGTGACGAGGAGACTTACCCTATCTATTTCCGGGTGCTGCAGTAGAAGCTGCACGATCTCAGAGTGCCCTCCCCCAGCGGCAAAGTGCAGGGGGGAGCTCAGCTGCCCATTCAGTAGGTTAGGGTTACACTTCCCCTTCTCCAACAAGAGCTTGGTGGCCTCCACCTTGCCATACCTACAAGTGAAGCCTTCGGTCAAAACACATTTAGCAGAGTGGAGGCAAAGTAAGCAGAGTTTCAATATACAAAACAATGGCCCTGTGAACCATTATCATGAGTCTACACTGTGTAGGGAGGCCACACCCACCAGCACGCATAATGAATGGGAGCCCAGTGGTCACTGTCTAGCTGTTTCACGGAGAAGCCACTGTCCAGGAGCTTGCTAAGGAGGTCCGTGTCACCCTCGCAGGCGCTACGGTGCAGCGGGAAGTCATCCACCCACTGGCGTTCCCTGAGGAGAAACCCCGTCCAGCCCTTAGCGCTAAGGTATGTAGCTTTTCAACACGGAAGAATCCCTCCCCCTCTTATTTTATTTAAAAGGTGCTGCAACTTGGGTTCTCACTTGTCTTCCATCACGTTACCCATGCTGCGCTGCCACTTCTCGCGCTTGGGGATCTGGATTTTGGAATAGTCCGGAGCCCCCAGGCCAAAGTAGGGGTTGGTGATCACCTTGTCCACCTAAGGGGTCAATGCAGGCAACCAATGGCGTCGCATGAAAAAAAGAAAACCCTCGTAACACATCGTGTCCTACGGAAACCCTACATTAGGCAGCAAAATAGGAGGCGTTCACACGTTTAACAGGAGGAAAAGCAATTTTGGCCATGATGGAGATTTCATAAATATCAATTGGCACTTTTGATAATAGGCATCTTTTAACATTAGATGACATCCAATTAAATAGCCTTAATGAAGCAATTAACAGCTGAGTGTAGAGCGGAATCTCCCCTTTGAGAACTAGAGCTGGTACACTTGTCTTTATGGTGATTAGACATATGCTACTTAAAGCAATGTGAGACAGTGGGAGGGGGGCTCTCACCCGGTTGGTGTACTGGAGGTCTGAGCCGTAGAGGGGGTTTTTGATGTACATATCTGCCTTCTCTAGTGACATCATCTTGCTCTTGATCTCCAGGGCGGTATATCCCATGTGCAGCGAGCCCTCAGGCTGCTTGCCGTCTGTAGAGTATGCAGGGTTGCACACGCTGGTCTTCACCCTCTCCACTGGGGAGGGCCGGAACAAGGCAGGGATGGCGTGGGGTACACTGTGCTGTTCAGCCAGCCACCTGGGTGAGATAGATGCGTAGCGGTCTCATCATTGGCGGCGATGCGTGGCTCAGTGGGCTAAGCCTCTGTGTATGTGATCGGAGGGTTGCTGGGTCGAGCTCTGGTTATAGCTAGATAATCACATGTTTTTGGGCCCTTGAGCAAGGCCCTTATCCCCCAGCTCCAGGCATGCAGTAGGCTGGCTGACCCTGCGCTGTGACCCCCAAGTTTGCTCTCACCTGTATATGTGTCTGAGTGTGTCTTATGGAGAGCAGGATGGGGTAGGCAAAAAGAGAAGTTCCCCACAGGGATAAATAAAGTACCGTAATGGCCTGAATATAAGACGACCCCCAACTTTTTGGAAACTTTTTTTAAAAAAAAGTTTTTGGAATACCAAATCTACATTACAGTACATCAAAACACTCATTACAAAATATCGTATTTGGTGCCATCTATTCCCTTTTTTGTCTAGACTGTGAATATAAGATGACACTACTTTTTCAGATGTATTTTGAGAAAAAAAAAATTGAATCTAATAATCGGGTGAATACGGTTTTAATAAAGTAATAAAGTTGCCGGCCAATGCATCATTCCATTACTGTGGTGGGGGGCCTAATGGTTGGGGAAGCATGCATGTGATTGAAAGGTTGCTGGTCCGAATCTGCGACCCACAAGGTACCACTGGGGTCCCCCTGAGCAAGGTACCGCCCCCAAGCACTACTCCCCGGGTGCTAAATTAGGTGCCCACTGCTATGTCACTGCTGTCACATATGGGTTAAATGCAGAGGACACATTTCGTTGTTGTGCTGTGGTGTGTCAACAATGAATTACCTTCATTATTTTTACTATTACAGTGACCCCCATGAGACAACAGTCTCTGGAGTCCGTGTAACCCCTGGGAGAGCACTTACTTGTCCAACGCCAGGAGCATCTTGGAAGTAGTGGAGGAAAAGTGGGTGCTGGTCTCACTGCAGACCCGCATGATGTCTTGCAAGCAGTAGAAACTTGGACACCCGGGGCTGTATGTCAGCTTGCTGTTGTCTGTAATCAGACAGCAGTCATGGTGGTTGTCAAACGCTGCCTCCATATTACAAGTTAGGATGAAGTGGAAATTCTCTCGGCAGATCGTAAAGCTCTCGGTCCCATGTTCTGTGGCGGCGACGCGTAGCAGCCTACCTTTGACGTTAAGCGGCACTATAAACAAAGATGCTTCTTTCCCAGCATTTTCCCCATCGAGAGTGAATTTCTTCATGTGCACGACACGCTTTCCTATAGCATACAAGGACTGTTAAGGACTGTTTTTAAACCATCAAGTTATTCATTTTTAAAGCTGTTTGCCCCCTGTACCCCCTTCACATTTACCTATGAAACCTTGGTTATTGGATATGGGTTTGGTTGTTTCATCAACATAGTCCAAAATCGATCTGGACTTATCCCCATCAGCTTGTATTTTGGTTCCTAGAAGAACTTTCTTCCTTTTCTTCTCTTTTCCTTCCAAAGGAACTTCTACCAAAAGGATCTAAAAGTTAAACAAACTTGCCATCAATGTGGATGTAGTGCCCCCTAGCGATGCAAGGCGTAAGATACATGCTCTACTGTACGTTAATATTTATTGTAAGGTGTAAAACTAAAAATATTCTCATAGCTTGACAGTCTTCAGATTGATTATGGGATATCAAAGAAAGGTGAAATGGTTACGTAATGAAACGATTAATTCTTACTTCATAGGCTTTTGCTCTATATTCTTTGGAGGTCAGACTGACTGTATTCTTCAGACGGATGACAGCTACAAACACGTCTTCCAGATTATCCTTGTTGCCCATCTTATTGCTTGATTTTCAGTTTTTGGACAACCAAAACACCAAACCTTTTCTCAGAGTCACCATGTCTGAAATTATACATTTAAAAAATCATGGTCACACAAGGGTCATCTCAAATTTAGATTTCACTGTATAACATTAATTCAAATATAGTACAGGAGCCACAGGCTTTGATCCGTTAAATAAAAGTCAAAATATTAATTAAATAATATTTAGTGTCTTTACTTGTTGACATCTGTTTTATCAACACGAAGCATCCAGAAGCGTGTTTATACATATTATTGAAAATCAGAAGAGTTGTTTTTATAACCACACTTCGTTTACCCGGGTGAAAAACTCATTTTGGCTTCAATTTAACGTTTTATACAGGTGCTCCCCGATTAATGAGAGCCATGGCGATAATCCGTTATGCGGCAGCGGCGCATCATTCACGCCCCGTCCGGCGCACCGCCGCTTGTAGGTGCGGTTCAGCATGGGTCCCGCCGGGTTATTCGCAGGTATTTTTACCCAGTTATTAGCCATGACTCCATCTCAAACCTCTGAAACATCCTGTCACAGACACACGGAAGATGAATCGGGCAAGACTCACCGCAAGCAGTCACACCCTGGAGAACAGCCTTTAAAAGCATACACGGTCTGCCTATTTACATCCACGATCTGCGAGGGGGGGGAAATATAACAAAAACTGCGGCGAAAAGAAAGAAAAGACACACATCATCCGTGAGCTCCAAAACGAAACAATGCGCATCTAGTTCCTATCGTTTCTAGCGATGATAACTGCAGATACGTGTGTGCTTCCTGCCGTAGGAAGTCTGGGCTGAACCGTAGCTTAACTCGGCTAAAAAAGCCCAATAAATGCCGGATCTGCCACTTAATCAGAAAACGGCATCTGATTACCCTACCTGGGGTTGCGGGACCGGCCCGCTTACGGTTTAAAACCCCACAGCTCAAGCCCCCAGAAATACGGCTCCATCCAGCGTTGTTTTTCTGTTATTATTAAGTTTTCGTTTCCAGCGTGGACTTCCGGGTCACGGTAGGGCTGTCATCGTATGCAGAACCAGAACCAGCCCACTGCCTGGACCGGTGCGGACCGGGATCAGAGTAGCACCCAGGTAGTGAGGAGTTCGGTGTTTATCTCTGATCGCATAGTAAATGTGTAAGACATTTTTAATGCTGAGGATTCAGTAACAGTTTGTTTCCTATGAGTTGTAGTTTGCACCCCCTAGTACTACAGGATAATAGCGTAGTACTGCTTCGTCTTTTAACATTTCGCACAAGACCCACGAACCTGAGCAGGATAAGCGATAGGAGGATAGGTGGGTGGATTTCACATAAGCAATCTGCGCCAAACATTTAGGTAGAAACAGAAGAACCTGGTAGAAATGTCCGTGTTGACAGTTTGCGTATAAAAATTTGTGAAAATTTGTCAATTAAATGAGTTGCTTGTTTTACGGGGGAGACTAACAATTATGATTTTTTCTGCAGGTTACAGACAGCAGAGAGATAGAGCGAAAAGTCTTTTAATTTAATAAATAAAGTTATACAAAGATATTATAACAACACTTTTTAATCAGTCTGCAAGGTGCACATCACGTGTTCTATGTGCAGAATCTATTTCAATGAAGGGGCCTCTACAGATCTTCAATTACAGTATAAATAACCCCCCATCTGTATTTGTGACACTTACTTTTAAAAGAATGGCTAGACAAATTGAACATTTTCATAGTTCCGAAGGCTATGACACAAAACGACAAAACGTTAAAAGGTGGCCAGTTTTACATTGTATTTTATAAATGGATATAGCCTGAAACGGCGTTCGACCCGTGTTAACAAATAAAGATTTATGGGGGCTCTGCCACGATTTTGTTATGCACCAGAATGTTTGAGAAAGTAGTTATCTTGCCCCCTTCGTGGTTTTTAACCGTACAGTACACTCGCGGCTGCCCGTTCTGTAAGATTTTTCACATTCACTCACCCCGCCCACACGACTGCAGGAGCCAATCATAGCGCATGTGTGGCTGCTTCTTGGCCAATCAAAAACTCAGTCCTAGCACGGTTCCGCAGGCCCTTAGGCGGGGACAGGCTGTTTGATTGACTGAAATTCAACTTCCGGGTTGGGCTCGGTGACGCAGCACTTCTGGTGTCGTGAACCTCAGATACAAAACAGAGAAGAAGCTGTCTCGCTGTGGAGCCAGATCTATGGGTGGGAGCGGCGGCCGAGTGATGTGGATTTAAGGAATCGGGGGGTAGTCCCATGCTAACAAAGGCAAGGCTTTAGTCGCCATATACTGGATAATCGAGAGGACTGACTGTGTAAGTCATTTACTGGTTAGGCAGCGTGTTTAGGTGGATGTCGATGGCAGAAGCTCACTGGCTAATGCAATTTACTGTGGCTGTTTCGTTAGCTGAGACGTCATCGCGAAGCCGAGGGAAAAACAGCACTCAAGATCGGACATATGCATTGGCCCTGGACTTTTTGCTCGTAAATGACTGCCTGCACCTGGTTGGGCTTTGCTCCTAGGCTGGGCGGCTTGTTATGGCCGTGCACAGAGCAGTTGGCCGTGTGGTTTGTTTGTGAGGGAGAGAGGAGAGGCGAGGGCGATCCGTGTGCACGTTTCACAGCATAATCACCCCTGTATGTCTCAGCTGCTTTGCTGTAATTTCTTCATGACAGTATCTTTCCTAAGCTCTGTTTTATACATATGCCTCATAAATCCTGCCACGCAGAATTAGGGTTTTGTTGCTTTAATTAGCCGAGGCTCAGTATTGTTGTTTCGGACGCAGTTTATCGGGCGTGAGTGCCTCGGACCGCGTGCCTTCCCCGGCTGGAGACGAGCAGGCGGCTGCCGGGGCTCCATCTGAAATCCCCGGAGTTACAGCCAGCAGACGGTGACAAAGACAACAGAGTGCGGCGTCCGCTGGGGTCCGCTCCGGCTTCACCATGGCTTGGGTGTCCGGTGCTGACACGGCGACGTTAAGCGCTGCCTCTCGGTGAAGGCGGATCGGGCTCTGGTTCGTGATTTTACTGGAAGCACGAAGCGTGTCAGCGAGGCGGGGAAGAGACGGAGCTGAGCCCGGCCCGGTCCGCTGGGTGCGGGACCGCAAGGTGAGGTTCGGCCAGGGTGGCTCCGGCCTTAGTGCGCACCCTCCGAGTAGTTTTGTCTTTATTAAGAGGCGTCTCACCCCTCTGCATCTTGGAAATGCACTTAATAAAACAACACGATGCCCTTCCTCCAGCAGCAGCCGTTGTACTTTCGTGTGGTTTCTGCATGTGTGAATACACAGATAAAGCTGTACTTTTTTGCAAATATTACTAGTGTGCCTCAGCACATCGTAACCCAGTCTAATTTCGATAAATTTGATCAGTCCACTGTATCCGCTCATGTTGTATTTTATGTTAATTTCTAAATTGCCTCTGCTGTGGTGCCATAAATGTCTGCATATTTTTAAAATCCATTATTCTGAAATCAGTTATTGAATTAAATGACGTCGTACGGAAATACTAATAATTTCATGGGCCTTTGACTTAAATTTCATTAGTATGTCTTGTAGGGACTCTTATCTTGTAAGTTTCTATCCAGAATTGTAGAAAATAGTCATACTGATCGCTGTGCAAACTGTAGTAATAATTTATATGTGAAGATAATGGGATACGCTGTGAAGGCTGTAATGTCATGGGCAGTGAGATTGGGCTTTTAGATGGCAGCAGATGTATTGGTTTGTAGTGCAGCTCTGCCTTTAATAATGGGGACCAGATGAGCTGTCCAAAAACCCATTTGAACTCAGTTGATAAGCGCTCCTGTTTCTGATGGGGCTTTTGTCTGGGGAATCTTGCCCTGTGTTCCTGTGCTGCTGTGTCTCATTTGGACGTGTGTGAAGCTTTTAGTTTGTGATTTAACCAGCGTGGGGTGAATGGTGAGGACAGTGCTTATCTTTTTCAATCAGCTCTGGGCACTATTCAAGTGCCAGGCAAGCGGTCCTGCATGTCTCTCTGTTACTGTGTGAAAGTGGGTTACTGGAAAAAGAGCAGCCCCCCCCCCATTCATGAAACAAACTGGCAGCCTTCTGTCAGTGGTCACACCTCAGATGCATGTCTACAGCTGTGCCACCTGCTGATACGTGCCACCCGAAGCCGTCAGTTACCAAACAGACAGGGAAAGTGGAGAGTTTGAAATGAGATGCGACGGTATGTTTGGACTGTGGTATGAAGCTCACTTCACATCACAGGACCTGGACAGTTCAGCATTTCAGCTTTTTTTAACTTTATATACTTTGCATCAAACAAGTGGACTATGGTGCATGGACGTAATCGTACCAAAAGTCCATTTATTGTAGTAGGTTTAGTATTTCTCCCTTCACAACATATACTCTATTTTTCTGTTATGGTATACACCTAGACTAGCGTAACATCTAGTATCTATCACTCTCCACAATTAGGAGCCCGTTGTCATTTTAATTATTACTTTTGCAAGCCTGGAGTTTGCTGGAGTTTAGGTGTAAATCTGACATCACTTTTAATCTAGTCTTTCATATCTGTGGCCCCCCGCCCCCCACCCGTTAGGCCCTGTTAGTGGCAGGAACAAGATTTCCCTCCTTTCCGACAGGATTCCCTGCCAGGACTGCTAACG
>JAAGVU020000045.1:7739325-7752591 GCA_011763525.2 Mormyrus iriodes | reverse complement strand
CACACACATATACACACATATACCCACACACATACACACACATATACACATACACACACACACACACACACACACACACACACACACACACACATACACACACATACACACATATACACACACATACACACACACACATATATACACACACATATATACACACACACATATACACATACACACACACACATACACACACACACATACACATACACACATACACATACACACATACACGCATAATATATATATGCATAATATATATGCAGTACATAAATGCATAATTTTTAGCTTGAATGTGAGTCTTGAATATGTATGCAGCACACATTTCCTTTTTGATATTAAAATGCAAGTCGTGTCTTCGAGTTGTCGGGAGAAGCACTGATATTTTTAGAAGTGGTTTTCTCCATCTTACACACCCTACATAAAGCCTAATTGTCTTCACAGCTCTGTAGGTCAGGGTCGTATCAGGATCTTTTTATTCCTTTCATTAGAGAATTGTAAGTTAATAATCTTGGGCTGTAATTGAATGACAGTGTTATTGTAAAGCACCGGGAAGCCTGGCGTTCATTCTGCTCCGGGCGTACCGATCACTCTGACACAGAAAGGACACAGGAAGCTGGATTTTAGCGGAGGGGTCACCGAAACGACGCCTCTCGGCTTTCCGACGTACGCATCGGGGCTCGTGCGACTTCCATTGGCTATCATCCTCATTATTATTATTTTTTTAATCTCCAGAGTTGTTTTTTTTGCGTGTTTTGACGCTGCAGGTTTCCATATTATTTTCTCAAAGAGCACATGACCAGCACACCTGCCTTTGTGGCTCTGGCCTCATTGTTTAAATCCCTCCCCAGACCCACATTATCTGGCCCGGCAGGTGTAAAAGGTCAGTCTTGTTTTTGAGATGTGTGTGGGAGGGTCCGCAGATGAGTCTTGATATTGATTTTAGTGAAATGTGCGTAAGCAGCTGCTTTTTAAAGTCTGTTTTATTGTTGAGAGAATAAACTTCAGCATAGCATATTTCTGAATAGTGTTCCTTCTCTGTCTCTCTCCTATCTCCCTTCTCGCTGTCTTCTCCTTCTGCTCTGCTTTTCTCCCCCCCCCGCCTGTGTGAGTCCAGCCCTATGAGGGCCTGAAGCTGCAGGACTTGCGTCGTCTAAAGGACATGCTCATCGTGGAGACAGCAGACATGCTCCAGGCCCCCCTCTTCACAGCGGAGGCATTGCTCAGGGCTCACGGTACGTCCTGGCACGGCCAGTGGCCGTGGGGGCCCAACCCCCCCCCCAGTACTTGAAACTCTTTGAAGAAAACGTAGTCCAGATCTCAAACCTGATGAGTCCGCTGGAGTGCTATCAGACGTGGTGGTACTGCCAGAAAGGTTAACACTAAGAGCAGTATTTGCTCACTGGAGAAGGCCCGCTGCCTGCATGTTCAGTAGCAAAGCGCTAATACAGGGCATGAAACTTCATAAAGGAAATGGCACAGCAAGCAGTGGCCTGGGAAATAACAGAAATGACTAATAGGAGTCTATTGCTGATTGGTTGAAAGATTCAGGTGATGTATTTTTGCATTGATCCTGATTGGCTAAATATTTTTATTAAAATGTGTGGCAATCTGAAATTTCATCATGGTCAGTTGCTTTAATTCATATTAATTTTAATGTAATGGAAATCTTAGTTTTAAATGGAGTTTGTGCTCGGTAAATTTTTTTTTTGTTTTATTTCTGATACTGAGGTGAGAAATGGGTGCTAGTTGTGTCCTCATCCTGTTGTCAAGTACAGCAGGCTGTGGTCAGATGCTTAATTTCCTCAATGAATATACAAGAACAGACTTGTGTTGTAGATCTGTTTGTTTAATCCTTCATCATTCATTATTTTGGAAAACAAAGGCAGCCCATTGCACTGTGCAGCCCATACCCCTCCCGGGTATGTTATACACCCTCAGTGGATGTTTGATTTAGTGTCTGAGGCCGGCATAAGCTCCTGTCACAGAACCAGCTTCAAAGAATCCCTTTGTTGGATGAGTGTAGGGTGTATGGTGATCTGATTGGTTTCTTCAGGGGGGGCGTTACGCTCAGTTTCCTGGGCACCATGTGACTGATGGCTGGTGTCTGGAAAACTGCTGTGATATATCGTCTGAGCAGGGCCGCTGAGAACATGACCTGTTTGGGCGGCGGGTCCTGCTGACAGATGTGGAGTGTGGGGATGGGGGGTGGGGGTGTGGGGAAGCCTTCGGTCACGCCTCTCTGCTTGCTGAAGCAGGTCACCCCAGCTATTCTGCAAGCTGCTTTTGCCTTCTGACTGAGAACGTCTAATTAAAACTCCATTTTTCTTCAGTATTAATAAATTGATTTCCAATAATCTGAGGAATACCTACAACATCTGCAGGAGGAAACACATTTGACACGTTCAGAGAGGGGGCAGGGTTCAAACCCCAAATCGTGGTACAATTAGATCATTGATCTTAATTGGGGTAAACAGTGTGTGGCGTGATGTCAGTCATATGCTTTGTCTGACCAGTGGTTCAGTCGTGGCTGATTTTAAGAGCTGAACAGCAGCACGCATTCGGCAGGATAAGAGACCCAGGCCACATCTGACGTAAAGTCGCACAGCTACATTTGTCATGCTGGGTACCGCCGTTGTGTAAGCGACTAAACATGTCTCACGGGGGCAGACTGGGATCGTGAGAAGCTGCTGGAGGCCTGGATGTCCAACGCCGAAGACTGCTGCCAGCGCTCAGGAGTGCAGATGCCAGCCCCGCCGCCCAGCGGCTGCAACGCCTGGGACACGCTGCCATCGCCCCGCACGCCACGCACCACCCGCTCCTCCGCCACCTCACCTGACGAGATCAGCCTGTCACCAGGAGACGAAGGCATGCCCCTGGTGAGAGGGGGAGTGGAACTGAGAGGGAGGGAGACCCCCCACCCACCTGTCTGTATTGCCTTTCCTGCGTTTGTGTTTAAATGACGTTTCTGCTGCTTATTGGGCTGAGAGTGGAAAAAGTATCAAGTCCAGGGATGGTTGTACTATGGCAGGACAAAGTAATGGAAACAAGTGGTAAGGCACTAATAACGTGCTGAATAAGGAGATGGGCCCACTCTTTGTTCTTCAAGAAGAAAACTCTAATGTACTGCAAGGGATGAAGAAGTTGGAAATCTTCTTTGTCTTCCGTGCCTTAGAACGTCCTGTAAAAGTTCAGTGATTGTCTGGATATGATGATTTGGGCGGCCGCTGAAGGCTTTTCGCTTCGTACTGGTGTTCCGGAGCCGCTACTGAATTAGTTTGGTAGGATCATCCCCACATGACGGCATCATGAGGAGAAACTTTTTGCGGCACAGGGTGCAGCTGGTCCTGTGAGGAGGCTTCATATCCCATATAAGAACAGTCATCAGATACAGTGGCTTCCATAAGATAGCTGCGCTTTCCATTACAGTCTCTTCCCATTGGTAGTTGAAGCCTTCCTTGGGCTGTCTCCATAAACCTGTCTAGATATGGGAAGCTGGGTGAAAGATCAATGTACTTTTTTTTTTCCCCATTGCTCTTAGACGAGGTTTGCTGCAACAGGATATGTTTCTTTGGACACTGGCCTTGGATTCAAACAGTTCTCAGTTGGCAGCCCCCCAATAAATTCCAGATTTGTGACACTGGTGACGTATAGTCTTTGTTGAGCATAGGTCACAGAGGGGCTGAATCAGTAATATGGTATTTAGCATCCATCCTATTCTGGTGTCTGTCCCTGTTGCTAGACTTCAGCTTGTCCCCATCACCTCTCTTTGCTGATGTCTCCATGCCTAGCCAGGGCTGGCTTTTCCCCCCAGATCCTTAACATATTAAAAGTTTTGTTTTCTGTAACCGATGCACCTGCAATTTTGCCCTCTTTGAACTCAGTTGACGGTTAACTCATTACTTTGAGAAATTGCATTTCAAAGTGCTGATCGACGCATAATGCTAATTAGCTTTAGCCTGATATGACTTGCTTTTGTAGGTGCGTTTTATATTTTAGCTACTCCAAAGTCCTTCTTCATGTGGCGTTTCTTGTTTGCTGTATCCCCCCTGGTGTTCTTTCTGGTCAAGCACATTTCAGAAGTTGTTTTTAGGTCGTTCAGAGGCTAGTTTTGGTACTTGTGAGATGTTCCGCTGGAGGCCAGTTAGAATGAGCCGGTCAACCTGTAATGCACATAATCTGAGTGGTGACTTTGCCATGTGTGTAACTGCAGTGTGTAACAGTAGCTACCATAACATCTTTGGTTTGTTGGGAGGGCAATTACATCATTGATATGCTCCTTTTAATTCAGATTCAGATTCAGATTGAGATTCAGATTCAGATTAGTTTGTCACACGGAAAGAAACATGTACATGTTAAAAACCATGTAGTGAAATTCTTACTTTGCTTGCTCACCGTTTTAATGGTGGTAGACATCTTCATATACGCTCACTCAGAGTTGAGTACTCTGTAAATGTAAGTCTTTATACTCAACTGGCTGGTTGAAACAAACCCTGAACTTTCCACCTCTGCTCATACGGTGGGTCACTATGGAGTGTCGTTTTCTAGGAGTAGACATTAAAGTGTGATGTGAAATGTTTCTTTTTCCCTCTATAAGTGTGGAATCTGCATGTGTCCCATCTCGGTGTTTGAGGACCCCGTGGATATGTCATGTGGCCACGAGTTCTGCCGAGCATGCTGGGAAGGGTAATCTCTAGTTTTTTTTCTTTTTTACATACCTAATAGCATATTAGATTGGCATTTACCTAGTATATATAACTAATGGCAAGATCTTAAGTTTTTCTGAGTAGTGGGACATCTTCTATACTCCTGAACTTGAATCTGCCTCATCCTTCTGCTAGGTTCTTGAACTTGAAGATCCAAGAGGGGGAGGCACACAACATCTTCTGTCCGGCCCATGACTGTTTCCAGCTAGTTCCCGTGGAGGTCATTGAAAGCGTGGTGTCCCGGGAGATGGATAAGCGCTACTTGCAGTTTGACATTAAGGTAGAGCCACCGCCGACCTGGAAAGACCCAAATCGACCTGTGCACCAATGGTGGCCATCGTGTAACAGCCCTGGATGTTGGTCAAAGAGCATGATAAACAACACTCATGAAAGTTCATCTCTGTCTGGTTCAATTTGAAGCCCTCCTTTTGTCATACAGGATTACTGCAGATTACCTAAGGCAGTGTTGACCTCAGTTAATCTTGTACAATTACCTCATGATTTCCCTGAGAGTTTAATTGCTTGAGTCCGCTCCAGGTCTGCACCTGATTATCATACCCAATCATCTCAGTTAACCTCATACCGTTGGCATAAATTGCCATGTCTGAGATAACGAGCTCACATTAGAAGCCTCTCACATGCTGTGTATCTCTCACCTGGCATCTTTGAGCTCACTGAACCGCTCTGTTCCTTCTGGGTCACCTTATAGAAACAACGCCATTATCCGTTCAGATGTCAGTCAGAGATGGCCAGTTATCACGGGGCTGCATCTGATTAGTGGGTTTTTGATGTGGGGGGCCGGAGAAATAAATCAGCATTATGCTGATGAAGAGGATCGTGATGAGTGACAGTTCTCCTGTTGCACCTTAGGCCGTCTCTTCATGTTGGCGTGGTGATGTGGTACATGCTAGTTCATGTTGGAGCCCTGAAGTAAATACTTTGGAATGAAATGTAACCTTGAAGTCATTTTTAACTCTTTTGATAGACTTGAAGCTAATATAGAAAATATTGGTATTTTTGTTGGTTGGCTTTGTCGTAAAATGATTACAGACTCTTGCCCCAGGGAAGCCAATCGGCACACGTGTGCTCAGAGCACCTGTGACATAATTAACTAACCACTTCATCTATTTATACATTTGTTTTTAAGATGTATTGAACTTCAGCTGCATTTTCCATCAGGCATTTGTAGAGAACAACCCCGCCATTAAGTGGTGCCCCACAGCAGGGTGTGAGCGAGCTGTGCGTCTCAATCGGTTGGGCCCTGGAGCCACAGCCTCGGACCCACTCAGCTTCCCTCTGCTCCGCGCTCCTGCTGTGGATTGTGGGAAAGGCCATGTCTTCTGCTGGTGAGTGGGGGTGCTAGCATTGTTCCAAGGAAGTTTTTAACTAAGTGGGAGGGGTGGGGAGAGAATCACCCTTTTATTTGTTTCTGGACCTAAAATGGATCAGCGTTTCCATCTAATAGACCCCTTGATGTTTCAGAAAAGTAAGCAAGAGATCGTGCAGGTCTGTAGGTACACCATATGGCCAAAGATTTGTGGACTCTTATTAATTAGAGGAAATGTGTAATTAAGCTACACGCATTGCTGACACAGGTGTATGATTAAGCACACAGCCACGCAATCTGTGTACAGGATGGGTGGCTGTACAGAAGAGGTTAGTGACTTTCTACTTGACACCATCACAGAAGGCCACCATTCCAACATGTCAATTTTTCATATTGCTTCCCTGCTATTGCTACCCTGGTCAACTGCAAGTGGAGTGAAGCCAAATCGTCACGGAGTAAGGTTAGCGTCGATACCCAACCTGAATGGCAGCAAATCCCACCAGCAATGTTCCAGCATCTTATGGAAAGCCTTCCCAGAAGAGTCGAGGCTGTTATAGCAACAAAGGGCAGATCAGCTTCGTATTAATAACCTTGGTTTCCCAATGAGACATTGGAAAAGCTGGTGTCCACATACTTTTGGGTATATAGTGTACATTGCAGGGAGAGAAACTCACCACTGGGGGGCCTCATGTTTCGCTTTGATGCAAGCTCTGCATCTATACATTCCATGGCGTGGCCTACTTAGCATGGTGTGTGTGTGTGTGTGTGTGTGTGCGCGCGTTTATGTTTTTCCCAATCCCCTGGGGTTGTGTTGCATTCTGGGAGTTGGAGTGCCAAAGTAACTCCCAGCTGCCATTTGTCACATGGGACACTGACATCTTGCAGAACTCCTGGCCAGTGATTACCCTGTTTATGAATGTCTGTCTCTTTGTCTGTGTCTGCGTGCGTTTGTTTGTGTGTGCGCACGTGTGTCTGTCTTATGTGCATGTGCTGTGCTCCCTCTAATTTCTGGCTGAGGGCCAGGCTGTTCCCAGAGCATTGACGTTTTTAATATCCCCTCACCTCTTGCGCTTGTTCTGAGCATGCCCCAAGGTGCTAACCCATTTTTTCGGGTCAACCGTCCTGACCTCCCCTGCGGGTGCTTAGCACGGCACTTGCTTTAGCAGCTCGAAGACGGCCAGGTTCCTGTGTTCCTAGGAATTCCGGATAAAACCCACTAATAGAGTATGTAATGTAACGGGAGATGGCGGAGGCCAGCCGTGCTTGGCCACGTGGTGGGAAACGCGTGGTGACGAGAGCCAGCTAGCCAGTGCCCTGACGGGGAAGATGTTCAGCCGGCTGCTTGTCGGGGCTCAGCATGGCCACTGAGCACCCCTGTGTCTTCCCACAGGGAGTGTCTCGGGGAAGCTCATGAACCGTGTGACTGCCAGACCTGGAACATGTGGCTTCAGAAGGTGTCCGAGATGAAACCGGAAGAATGTGAGGAGCTGCGCCGGCTGGGGCTCATGCGGGCGCGTGGGAGGGAGGGAGATGATCGGCCGCACGAGCGATGGCGCTCTTCAGCCCCGATAAAACGAACGAATCTCTGAATCACCGCCAGCTGCTCTTTGACCGTGTTATAAGGCCGTATGTTTCACCAGAGCAGTTCAGTGGCTAGGGATTCCATCCTGTCTGAAATAACTGGGCAGCCATATTGACTTTGTTGGCATTGGATTTGCTGTAAAGAATGATTTATTAATGCCATTTCACAGAAACAGATGTAATGTAATTGCAATGTGCATTTTTTATTTAAATAAAAAAAAAAAAGTGCAACCCTCGTGTGGCCGTGAGAGGGGCTGTTCATTATGGCTCAGAAACATACTGGATTTGGTGTAATTGTTTTTGCCGCCTAAGGGTTTAGTAACATAGTCAGATGATGTCACCTGAAAAGGCTGAAGGCCAATTTACACTTCTGCGTCGATCCTACGCAAGTGGCCTACGCTGTCACAAGCATTTACATGTGTGTGCTGGTGTGTCTGCGCCGTTCAGCAATTACACCACCAAAACGCTAGGTGATGCATAGTTTTGAATGTTGTGTGTGTCTTCCCACGTTGCGTGATTGTTGAATCATGCAGTTGAAACCAGGAAAAAAGCAACCATTTAACATCCACTTATAGAGTCCTGGTTATATTTGTGCTGCGTCAAACTTCCTGTAGACAAATTTGGAAAAACGTCAAGCCTCTACAAAGTCACTTTTTGTGCATTTTTCCTTCTAAAGTTGGTATCTAGATACTACTTTTCTTTTAACTTTTTTTTTATTATTATTTAGTCTCGTTAAGTAGGAATAAGCTTAACGGAGGTAAGCGAAATTGGCGCTGACTCCCAAGTTTTGTAGACCTATTGCTACGATGCCTAAGGTGGGTTATTTAATGCTTGATGTAAATAGCGCTTCAGTTTGTCAGCGCTATAAGAGCACCTGGAATGTATGCTTTCTTTGGTCCCATAAAATAATGAATGCTACCAAGTGGACCAATCACAGTTCTTGCGGTCTGTGTTACCGCGTCGTGCAGTTACATTTGCGGAGAGGTGCACAGCGGGCTACGGCGTGGGGTCCACGGCCCTGCCGTACTTACGGTGTTGAATCGACGCAGATGTGTAAATCAGCCTTGAGGGTGAAATTGAGTGAATGGAGCTTCAGTCTGGGTGGATGGGTGACAGTCTGTGTGTTTTCAAAATGGCTACGATAATGACTGCTGTATTTACTGTATATATGACTATGGCTAATTTCACATGTAATTTTTTTTTTTGTATGTCAATATGTAATTTCATAATTTCGTATGTTAAATTTATTTTAGGGATGCACCGAATATTTGGCCACCGAAAATTCAGCCGAAAATGGCCAAAAATACATTTTCGGTTTTCGGCCAAAAAACTTTTAAACACGACCAAAACATTGATGACGCAAGCAAAAACCGCAACCAGCACGTGCTGGATTGGATTAGAACCAACATATCTGCCGTGTGGGTGTATTTCTAAATATCTGCGAAAGACCCACGGATAGCAGTTTGTAAAGCGTGCAATGCTAAAATTTCAAGGGGGGGGTGCATCTGCAAAGACTTTCTCAACGTCGGGATTAATTTATCATATTAAATCAAAACATCCCGATCGCCATGCTTATTATGAGACGGAGTGGGTGTGCTCGAAGGGACCTTCCTCTTCTGTGCCAGATTTGTCTGTGGCGGACGTTTTTGAAAAGGCAAAGTTTTCCAGTGATTGTGCCAAGGCTAAGGGCATTACACAAACGATGTAATTCATTGCCTTAGATGATCAACCGTCCTCTGTCATAGAGGACGTTGGATTTCATAGGCTTATCGAGCATATTGAACCCCGTTATGCCATGCCGAGCAGACGGCATTTCTCAGACGTGTGTTTGGATGAACTGTATGATGTTGTTGCAACTCACGTCCATGAGCTTATAACTGCAGGTATATTAGCCATCAGCTTTGCGACAGACACATGGAGCTCAGACGTTAGCCTCGCCAGTATGCTCAGTCTGACTGCACAATGGATGGACATAGATTTCAAGCTGCACAAAAATTCTGCTCCATTCACAAGAAGTTTGGGGGTCACCTACAGCAGCAGCCATTTCTGATGCATTCGCCAATATGTCGACACCTGGCATATCGACCAATCTAAAGTGCATGCCGTAGTCAGTGACAACGCAAGAAACATGGCAAAAGAGAGAGGAGAAAGCCAGCTCATTCATTCATGAGTGGGGCCAAGTAAAACCATTTTTTAGAATTTTATTTTGTTTTATATTGTGCATTGTTGGAATGCCAGCATTCAGTGCTAAATAAATATTTTCATAGTTTTGTAACTGATTTATTCTTTGAAGCATAAATATTAATTTATGCAATTGCAATGCCTTGACTTTAGTGAGGTAAGTACACGCAGTCCCAGCCATAACAGCAATGTTACAAAAATTGATATAATTTCTTTCGGTTTTCGGACAAGTGTTTCCTCATTTTCGGCTTTCGGTTTCGGCCAAAATTTTAATTTCGGTGCATCCCTAATTTATTTCCTATATTTAAATTTTCTGTAGGTCAGGCAAATATGATTCAAACATAGATTCAATAATGTAGTGTGTGTTGTCTTCATTGCAGTCAAATAGAAATGAGTACAGTGGTTTTGCACAGATCTTTCTCCTCACCTGGGACAGGAAGTGACATGCTAGAGTGTGTGTGTGCCGTCCTGTTAAGCGGGCTCGTGGGGCGATCTCGTAGATGTGGCCTGTTGCCCTGCTCGTGTTAAACCCGCTTTCTCCGGTATGCTGGGGTCCCGGCTCACCATCTTGTACCGTTCCTTCTGGGAAAGTGGCTGGTGTGAGTGAGGCCTACGAGGACGCCGCCAACTGCCTGTGGCTGCTGACCAACTCCAAACCATGTGCCAACTGCAAGTCGCCCATCCAGAAGAACGAGGGCTGCAACCACATGCAGTGTGCCAAGGTAGGCCTGGCTCCCAGCACGGCCACCTGGTGTCACCGCGTCTAATTATAACGTGCCACCGTGGCGGGGGGGGGGTGACTGCCGGATGGGGTGGGACTGCCGGATAGGCCACTTCTTGGTAACAAGGGGCGTAATGGCACAGTGGGCTCATTCGATGTGGATGGTGATTGTGGGTATTAGGTGAGAAAAGAAGGCTGAGCTTTGTGTTATTGTAGTCTGTGTGTCCCGGAAACAGTCCAGATGAAGCACGTTTAAATGGGAACCGGTGTGTGGCTCATCAGGCCGGGACTCTGTGTCTGTGATCGGAAGGTCATCATTTCGAATCCTCAAACTTGCAATGTGATTTCACCCCTGGGGCCCTCGGGCAATGCTTTTATCCCCCAATTACCCCAGGCATTGTCTAACCCCGCTTTTTCAATAATGTATGTTGCTTTGAATGAAAGCATTTGCTAAATTAATAAGTTTATGGACTTCGCTTCACAGAGCCATCCTTAAGGTGTGTGTGGCTATTCCCGGTGAATCCTGAGGCGTAGATCCTGTAAGGTGGGGCTGTGATTGCAGCCATATAGGTTACACGGATCATGTGTCTCACAGAAGCTCACTTTCCTTTCCCAAGAGTCCGTCTGCAGTCAGAAGCTTCCTGAATGCCTTAATCACCTACTCAGTAAATAATGTTGGCTGAGGCTGTGGCAAGTCCCTGTACAAGATGGGGGAGTACATGGAAGAGGTGAAGGAGCTCTTGATTTGACATTATCCATTTAAGAAGGAACGTTTTTCTCTTTGGAAGCGTCGGTTTGCAGCATTTATGGATGCTGGGTCTTATCAGTTTGAGCTCAAGGGCAGGCAAGAGGTAATGAGTTATAATGACGACTTAGTTGGGGTGGATCACCTACAAAACGCCCGTTTTCCTGCAAAGCTTTTGTTTCTTTCAACGTGTCTGTGAAGAAGAGCTTCCCTATCAGATGAAGAAACTTGCTTGACTTACGGTGGTTTCAGTTGACTGACCATGAACATGACCGGCACATTGAACAGAGGCTCCTGTGAAGTGCGTCCACACGGCCCAGGCCACTGTTGTCTGTGATGCTGGCTTTTGGTTTTTCGCAAATTGATTCCCTTGGGGGTCATAAAACGCCCATATACTAATGCGACTGACATGCAGTGCTGCGTTTCGTTAGAATTACAGCCCTGCTCGTGTAGAGCGCCTCTCTAAATGAGATGAAGGTCCGCTTGGGCCACCCCCTCGCCAAGCCCTGAGTCACACCGGCTTTCATTTGTTCTCACCAGCAGTGCGGTACCTTTTTATCCCGTGCTCTGGTTGCCAGACTGTATTTCTGAGCTGTGGAGGTCAAGCTCTAGCTTTTAAGCCAAGCTGTGAAGGAGCGCATGCCACCGTGTGTGAGCAGGGCTCTGTGGCCTGCGGGATGCTCCTCGCACTGCGGGGGAAGGCTCTGGATGGTTCTTGTAGCATTTAATGGGCCCTGGGTCCATCTGCTGCTGTCACTACCATACCTCCCTCAGCAACCCTTAATTCTCCTCCTTTTTGAATGTTCCTGCCTGTCCAAGCGTCCTGATCAGATTTCCTGTCTCGGATTTGGAGGCTCGCCAAGTGTGGCCATACAGACTGATGTGGTGATGGTGTGTCACCCACGGGCACCTCAGCCCTTCTTCTCCAGTTCTGGATCATGTCAGGCAGAAAAGGCGGGATCAGTTGCATGTGGTTGCTGGCCATATGGGTTACTGTTGGTCTCTTTGTACAGGGTTAAATGTCAGCCTCTGGTCATTGATGTGAATGTGTGAGTCATTCGATTATGGAGGTGCTACACAGCTCGTAAGGTTTTCAGTGTCGTGGGCTGTATGATTATTTCAAATTAGGTTATCATAAGAGCTGAGAGGTTTAAAATCTGATTTTTCCTGGGACAGTCTGTCTTATTACTTTGTCTTATATTTCATTTCCCTTTCAAAGAATAGACTTAGAATTGATCCAGCTGGGATTGGGCCCAGGCGCTTGTGCCTGGATGTGCCCCGCCCCCTCTGACCACTGCCCCCCTCTGTTTCCCGGCAGTGCAAGTATGACTTCTGCTGGATCTGCCTGGAGGAATGGAAAAAGCACAGCTCGTCCACAGGGGGATACTATCGTTGCACGCGCTACGAGGTCATCCAGCAGGTGGAGGAACAGTCCAAGGAGATGACCGTGGAGGTGTGGCTCCATGGCACAGTTGCACACTCCTCATGCCATTATTTACAGTGTTTCTGAGTATAGCTGAATGACAGTCATAGTCCCTGCATTAGTCCCTGCGTTTGCCTTTCACCTTGTTTCTGGAAGCACAAAAAACACCGCCTAATTTGCTAGTGATCAAAGCAGGAAATTGTTGGCTTGGCGGCTTTGTTCGCCAAAGCTGATGTTAGCAGCTGTCGTGCAAAAGGGTCACGTTTCTGTGCAGCTGAGCATGGGTTTGTAGCTGCTGTTGTGGCCGCTTGCGGGAACGAGAGCATCCCCCTGGCTTCGCCCATCCCTTGAGTGTCTGCCGCTTCTCGTTCCAGGCTGAGAAGAAGCACAAGAGCTTCCAGGAGCTCGACCGCTTCATGCATTATTACACACGCTACAAGAACCACGAACACAGCTACCAGGTAAGTGGCGTCGCCTTCCCTCTGAGGGGCGTGACCTCTGCCGCCTTCCCTCTGAGGGGCGTGACCTCTGCCGCCTTCCCTCTGAGGGGCGTGACCTCTGCCGCCTTCCCTCTGAGGG
>JAAGVU020000045.1:7703744-7732009 GCA_011763525.2 Mormyrus iriodes | reverse complement strand
CAAAGAAACCCCTTCCCATTCCATGCTGTCAGCAATGGCACCACATGGAAGAGAAAAGTCACAAGACCTGAGAAAGGGAATAATTTCTTTACATAGGAAAGGTGAAGGCTACAAGAAGATCAGCACAGCTTTACTTACCAGTATCAAAATACTGCAGCAAAAGTTTAAGAAAGATGGAACTGCAACCATCTCACAGAAGCTATCCATGGACGTTAACACCTCGACAGGAGCATCTTCTGATAAGAAGGGTTGAATAAAATCGCCATGCATGTTCACTGCAGTTAGCTAAAGAAGCAGAAAGCCAAACTGGCGTGACTGTTTCCCATGACACAATACGGCGTACACTGCAGAGGAATGGCATGCATGGGTGTCATCCACAAAGGAATGTTTGTGTTTCTGTGTGTGTGTGTCTCTCTCTCTCCCTCTCTCTAATATGTGTATATATATATAAATATTGCTGCCTATATAATATATTATATAATGTGTGTATGTATAATGTGAACCACTTTTTTAAATGGTGGAATTTAGTGGCCAGAGGGAGATATTAAAATGACGAATTGTTGACCTGGGATGCACATACTCAGTCCCAGACAATTTATTTATAATTAATTGCCCCTAATTAACAGGTGAATGCATTCTTCCAGATCATAGTCATTCAGGACGATGTCTGAAAGCCCGGACTGGTGCACTGTGCTATCATGTGACCATGGTGATTTTTGTCTAAGGCCCTCCGTTCCCTTGACGACGATGACCCCAACATTCTACTGGCCATCCAGCTGTCCCTGCAGGAGTCCGGCTTAGATGTGGGTGGCGACACCCAGGAGTTCCTGAATAACGAGGCTTCGCTGGGCGCGATCGGCACCTCCCTGCCCTCCCGGCTGGACCCGGCGCCCCGCAGCGTAGAGGTGCCCCGTGCCGCCCTCAGCAGCTCTCAGCTGCTGGAGCTGGGTGATAGCCTGATGAGGCTGGGCGCTGTGGCTGGCCAGTATGCGCCTGAGCACTTTAGCGGCCCGCACGCCTTTGACGATGCCACGGGCAGCAACCTCCCACAGTCCGAGGGTGCTGACCCCGACTCTGAGTGTCGTGACCCCGCTGCCAATGCCAATCTACTGGGCAACATCATGGCCTGGTTCCACGACATGAATCCCCAGAGCATTGCCCTAATCCCCTCAGCCTCCTCTGAGCCTGGCCTGGACACACAGCTGTCCAGTAGCCTGAAGGAAGGTCTGGAACCTCGGATTGAGGTCCAGGAGCAGGTGGATGAGCAGGAAGGCCATCTGGGGAAGGTGGGGCAGTGTCCGCCATGCCAGGCTGGAGAAGACACTGAAGCAACGAGGCCCACCCAACTGGAGTTGGAGCGTCTGGACGTTGTAACCGTGCCAGCCATGGAGCAGGACAACTACTGTAGCGCCAATCTCAGCCGCGCTGATGGCCCTCAATGTGACTCTGACCCTGAGCACCAACAATGCAGCAGCGCCTCCCCAGACTGGGAGGAGCAAGTGCACCTGGTGTGAGAAATAAAATAGCTAGCCCACCCAGAAAATCTCAACCGGTTTGAAAGGCAAATTTAGTAGCTTTGACAGCAGTTGGAAAGTAAAAAGGAAAGTTGCTTATGCAAGCACAGGAGGAAGATATCATTATGAGGGAGTTTGAGTGATGATAGTGAAGGTATTTTTAATGAAAGATGTAAAACGTTAGAGGGCAGTTGAATGCTGGGAGATTATGCTGATCTGTGGAACTAGATATGGTAACTAGTTAAGTCCGATGCAGACAATAGGAAAGTCGGGGGAAAATTTGAATTTTCATTTTTTTTAAATTTTTGCTTTACAGAAATATTTGAAAGATTAGGCCATGAGATCAGCCTCATCAAAGTGCATTTTCCCCCTCTTTCAACTAACTTTAACACCCCACCCCCCTCAAATAATCATTGTGGTTTTCTCACCTGGATGAGACCTACTACTGAGAGGGGGACAGAATTGAGCCCTCCTAACCATTAGGGGGCAATATTGCACCTTGCCGTGGTGTTGAAGTAGTAAACAGGAGGGTAAACCGCTTCCTGTCGATTCCCATCTGCCTCCTTTTTAAATGAAAAGGTGCCAAACTATAACTAGAGTATGTATGTACCACGTTGTTAACATGCAAACTGTGCCTAAGTTGCTAAGATTCAATCACGTTTATTTCCTTCACATAGTTACCCATTCATAGTTGATGCACATTTTGCTTGTGATATAGAGAATGTGAACAAGACAGAGCTACTGCGACAGGTTTTTTTTTTTTTTAAAACAATTAAAACAAAGCTGGAAAATAAAAATGCAGAGTAGCAGTGGACACAATCACGGTGTGTATTAGAAATGCAGTTAGCTATTTATTTCCCATAACCTAAGCACTGTAACAACACGCCTATGAGTATTTGAAAATGTAGGATTCATTTGAAATATGAACTTGCCGCGCAGGAAAGGGCTGTACCTTGAAGCGGATCTACTAAATTCATTACCGTGCCTTTATGTGAGAATTTTTAAATTATTTTAAATTAATTACTGCGTCTCATGCGCTCTTTAGCGGTGTCGCTTACAAGTACTCAGCTCCTTTTGTGGTACAGTCTGTTCATTAACAAAACTAACAAAGGTTTCCAAACCTTAACATTAAAAATACACATTTATATCCATCCTTAGCCTCTCTTGCTTGTTAGATTATTTCTACATTTTTTAAAAGCATTGAAAAATGGAATATAAATTTAAATGTAATTATAGTGAGCCAACGAATTGTTGATCACCTTCGATTATGTTACATTTCATTATTAAGTATAAAAAATGCCATTTGTTTGACTTTTTCTAATTTGGGGCATGCAGGAATCTAGTGCCAGAGAAGTGTAACGCTGTAAACTTAATATACAAGGGTGCAGGGTTTCTTTTTTTTTTTTTTTTACGGGGAACTGAAGTGACACTAAGCAGCAGGGAGTCGCACAGGTATTTATAAGAAACACTTTAAGGTATTTACTAAAAAGTGAAATTTTCCCTTGCAACTTTGAAACTTACCTTTAGATGTGTTGTCAAGGTATGAATTTGGATTGGATAATTTTTTTGTGGCAAAACTGAACCTCGAGATAATCAGTTGTCCTTAAGGTTTCACTAAAATCGGTCTGTTTCTCAAGATAGGTGTGACTGTGCTGAAATACATGTCATCTGATGCTTAGAACAGCGACGAAATGTGTGTCGCATTGAAGCAGTTTGTGAGAGTAACGTGCTGCAGTCCGTGACTTTCGTGGGACTTTCTGTTCTGTACGTCCCTAATTAAGTTGTGGAGTGTGACCATCGTCTTCTGTGAAACAGTATGCTGTGCATGAAAAGGGTCCTACTATATAGTTTTTTTTTTTTCCTTGGTACTGAATTTGACCTGACAATGGAAATCACTTTAAATTGGCAAAACTATTTTATAACCCACTGAAATTTTATATTGTAAAGCAACGTAACCTTGAAATGCGATTTGCACTTTCATAATATACTTGATACATTCCCAGTTTATATGGAAGTAAGTAATGTTTGATGTCTGGCCAATACATGAAAGTGTCGGTTAAGGTTGACTTAATAAAAACTGTGTAAAAATCATACTTTGCAATAGCCCATTCTTTTAATGCACATGTATTATTGATGATGTATTGGGTATACAGTTTAAAAGATGGATGAATTGATAATGAAAAGGCTTAGGCAGTCACAGGAAATGTTAAAATGATCTTCATGTTGCTGTAAAACTGACATAGTCTGTCAAGGTGTGTCGGCTTAGCCATTTCTGAACCTCTCCTAAAGTCACCCCAGTGCTTTCAGTAACCATCCGCTACACCCATGAGTGTTTTTGACTCGACCACTGTCCCACCTTGTTTGGCCAATCAGTACCCCACTGAGTTATTTAAGAAAGCAATTTAATTGAGCTGGTGGAGAAATTTAACGAACACATAGAATGGCTGAGGTGCCCCTAAGGAGAGGTTTGGGAACCAAAGCCGATTTTATCTAGCCATCAAACAAGATATCAGTGACTATTGGAGAACAGGCGAAATGTTTGTTCATTTTGATTGTGTTACCGTTAATTTGCGTATGTTATTTTAAATCGTTTTTTTGCTGAGGAAATTTACACGTACTACCAAGATGAATAGCCTTAAACATTTTCTTTGACTGCCTAAGACTTTTCCACAGTACTGGATAATATTTTCTTATGATGTAAATAAGAATCAATTTTAAAAACCTCTTAGAATGGCCCTTGCCGGCAGATTATGAAAAGCAGAGGCGAGGTTATGGGGTCCTACCAAAGACTACCACCCGAGGGCGCCATGTACGGCGCTTTCCCGACTGGCGTTTGTTTCTCTCATAGGGCAGGAGTATTTAACTCTGGACCTCGATTCCAAATCCAGTTCTCCCAGGGAGTTGTGTAATTACTGATTCTAACTGGCCAGAAGTATCACAGGTGAAGGAAGGCTGGAAAATCAGCAGGGCACGGACCTCGACGACCGGCTTTTAGAGACTAGTGGACATTAGTCCTCCCACCACCAGAGGGCGCATGTTCTTCTGTGTCCTCTTTTGTGTTTGTTTACGATCCGTCAGCCATGTTAGTTTGTGCCGCTTGTGACTATTCGAATACCTCCATAGAAAACGGAAACGGAGTCGCTTTATGTTGTCTGGGGGGGGGGTTACTTGCTCGGATTGTAACCTGGGGTAAATCTGAATAAAGCAGGCGCATGCACGGAGCTCGCTAGCGACCGTCTGGCCGGTCTCCGTAGCGTGAAACATGCCGCTGGGTCTGAAGCCGTGCTGCGCCGTTTGCAAGACCAACTCGTCCTCCATGTGGAAGAAAGGCAATCAGGGAGAGATCCTGTGCAACAACTGCACCGGCAAGAGCGCCAGCACGGGGGCCGCCGGGGCTTCGGCCGCCTCCAGCACCCAGCAGAACAACGGCGGCGGAAAACAGGTAGAGAAGCCGAGGGGCGGCCCGTCTCCGGCGGCTGGGTGCTGTGGCGACGTGTGAGACGTGTCACTGTCCCCCAGTCTAAGCAGGAGATCCACCGGAGATCGGCGCGCCTGAGAAGCACCAAGTACAAGGCTCCGGCCTCGGAGAAAAAGGTGTCCACCAAGGGCAAGGGCCGGCGGCACATCTTCAAGCTGAAAAACGTGAGTGAAGCGCCGGGCCCCGAGCCGCGGCTCCCGTGATCCGTGTGTGGGGGTGTTGCTGCTTATCAATGGGCCACGCTGCTCTCTGCCTTTCAGCCCATCAAAGCCCCGGAGTCTGTTTCCACCATTATCACCTCCGAGTCGCTGTTTTACAAGGTATCCGAAAGCCCGAACCCGATTTATAATATGCTGTGTTATTGTCAATTTTTCCCATTCCGCAAAGCTGTTTCATTCCCATATCGCACTGCGTGTGTATTATTTATTACCATACATTTGTATTATTATATTTAATTGCTTTTTATTACACCGCTGTGTCTTTTGCACCCACCCCGCGCAATTGTGGTCCCAGAATCACAGTTTCCCGGCTACGTGTGACAGTAGAGCTGTATAACTGCGGGGCTGCCTTTTTGCTACCGATCTGTCGTGCGGCTCCTCTCGTCCCAGGGTGTGTATTACCAAATCGGGGACGTGATCCGAGTCATAGACGAGGAGGACGGGAAGCCATATTACGCCCAGATCCGAGGCTTCGTTCAGGACCAGTACTGCGAGAAAAGTGCAGCCCTGACCTGGCTCCTGCCCACCCAGGCCAGCCCCAAGGACCACTTTGATCCTGGCACTTACATCGTGGGTGGGTAAAGGCAATTATATTAGTAAGCAGAACCAAATTGAGCACAGTTTTCCGGGTATGTGTCAGACCCAGATCGGCTCAGACCTTGTGAAGCATACTTGGAGTTTATTTATGATGGTGCATCTAAATTAATGCGAGTCACTGTCACGCTTGTCTTCTGTTTGCCAACTCGGGCAATGCAAACGTTTCAGCCGTGAACTGGATGTGCCCTCCTCACATTTATAAGTGCAATACAAGTTCACCTGTCAGATATTTACAGGGAAGGCACTGAAGTTAGTATGATGTATTATTTCTCAGTGACATTTCTGAAATGTGCTGTGCATAGCAATGCTTTCATCTCATCATAAATATGGAATATTTTTTCTGTTTTAGGCCCTGAAGAAGATTTACCAAGAAAAATGGAATACCTAGACTTCGTTTGCCATGCACCCTCTGAGTATTTCAAATCGAGAAGTTGTCCATTTCCTACTATACCCATTCGCCCGGAGAAGGGGTATATCTGGACACACGTTGGACCAACACCTACGATCGCCATTAAGGAGTCCGTCAGCAGTAACAACTAGCCTAGCAAGACTGACTGACAACTGGTTTCATGGACTTAACTGACTCCGCGGATAGCGGAGGTTGTATATAGACTGGGGAACGGTTGTGTTGCTTGTCTCTTCAACCACACCTAATGGTACTGCACTAAAACATTTCCTCAATTTTTATATTTCATATGTTGTACAGTCTGTCTACAAAATCTAGTTTTCTCAATCTGGGTAATGACTGATCCCTTAACTTGCAATGTAAAAAAAAGTGAAGTTTTTGATGCTGAGCTCTTTCAGGCACTTTTTTTGTACAGAGGAATAAACTGATGTTACCTGTAAATCTGCCATCTTTACCTCATTGAAAATGAAATCCCTGTGAGCTAAGTGAGCAGGCTCTCCACAGGCTAAGGGAAAATGGTTTTCATAGATTGGATACATCATTAATGGACCTTTTAAGCTTTATAATGCGGAACTCTAAAAATGACACTTTCTAGCTTTGATGTAAGCTCTTTATTTGGCGTTGGAAGGACCTATATTTGGCGTTCCACACAAACATAACTTTCCACGATGTGCAGGAATGACATCCCAGTACTTGTGATGTTTGGGGCCTGTCAAGGTTTCTCTCCATCCCAAACACGTGCACTGTGGCCTCATCTTCAGCTCCCGGCCCTTTCCAGGTGTACAGATTGTTAACGGTACTTTTTACCGTTTTTTATTCACCGGCGGACATGTTTGGAGTGGTGGAGTATTATGATTCAGAATGTAACACGGCAGGGCAAAGGGCAGTCTAATGAAGACATTTGACCATGTTGCACCCATGAGCAAAAGCAAGGCCCTGCCATAACCCCATCGCATCAGTGTGTCCTTATCACCCCAGCAGCTCTGCCTAACAGTGCTATACACATACCTGACATTTGGGAAATTAGAACTTTTGTAGCTTGGGTATGGCTGTGGGTTTATACTTCTTAATAACCACTTATATTTAAAGCATCACCTACTATAGAGCAAGATACTAGCTACACAGTGGCATGTGCATTTCTATGCTAGTGTCATGTCATAATTTAAGTTCCTCAATCAATTCAGATGTTGATGAGTTAAAAACGTTTTAATATTTGCAAGGTACCCCAAAGCTTTTTATGCAGCTAATTTTAGGTTTATAATGAAATAATATAGATTTGCCATACGATTCTTTGTATGAGCATGAAAGTCTAAAAGACAAACATTTGTATGAACCCAAAAATGATGTGGTATTGCTGTGAGGGTAATGCTAATAAATGAATAGGCATTCTAATGACAAAACTCGTTAAGGTGGTGAGTTTATAACCATTTTGGAAGTATCTCTACATCTAGTGGGCAGCATAATGGTTTACAACTCCTCAGTTTAGGACCCGATACAGCCTCGTGTGTGTGTGTGTGTGTGTGTGCGCATGCAGCGCGCACACGCCTGTAGACTGAGTTTATTCTTCCTGTGTCACGTGGATTTCCTTTGAGTACTCCAGTTTACATTTACATTTATTTAATTAGTAGTTCCTTTCATCCAAACCAATATACACGTTAAGTTGTAGTACAAAAACATGTTGTTAGGGTAACTGGCAACTCTGAGTCACCCTAAGCTTATGATTCTTTGTGTGAGTGGACATGTCCTGTATCGTCCAGGGAATCCTTCGCCCCAGAGCGTCTCTGCCTCTCCATAGCGTCCTGAGCTGCCTGGGATGGACTCCAGCCTTTTATGACCCTGCTCAAGACACTAATGAGAGACATGAATCTCCAGATCCACCAGTGGGAGGTGTTCTTGTGGGAGGGGTCAATGGTTTTAACCTGTACCCATTGGTTACTCCAGTGGTTCACTTTGGTGTAAAATCAGCAAATGAGGCATAGCTGCTTTGCATAGCTAGTATTGTACTGGAGTAATTTAGGTTAAATACCTTGCTGCAAGTATACAGTCCTATGTCTCCAGGGAACTCAATTTATTTTTATATAGCGCCTTTCACAACGGAGTCACCCCAAGGCGCTTTACATGGGTGTGTTTTGATATTAAGAGAGTAATGAATCAATGTAAGTAAGGAATGAAACTGGCAACATTTCAGTTATGAGTCTGTGCCATTAAATAATATGCAATCCGGCTGCTCAGGAAACTTGTTATTATAGCAAGTGTCTGATATCATATTTTGTGGCAAAACTCATTGCTATATGCTTGTAATTAATGTATCTCAGGGATCCAGTGAAGGGAGACCAATCTGCTCAGATGAGGTACCCAACCAGGCGAAGTGGCTGGACATGTATCTTCTGTTTATGGATATATAGGTACAGAATCGAAGCTGCCCTGTGTTAATGTTTCAGATTTCAACAAACAGCGCTGTCACTGTCATCACACACGTATAAGTAAATTATATGAGTATGTTGTGTTTCTCAGCCAGCATGTGTTGAATTCTTCTAGAATTTCTGGAATGGTCACATAACTATGATTTAATAATAAACCGTGTCTATTTCTGCAGCTTAAACCAAAAATTTTGCCAGGGCAGTTGTCTGTGGGTGTGATGGATCAGAATGTAACAGAAATTAGATTTCAGCACACAAATGAAAGACCAGCCTAATTTTGAGAGATTTAATGCTGTTTTCTTCGAGGTAAAGTACGATTTCTGCCGATTTTCCCTTCAGATTAGTAATAAATCAATTAATATTTAAATATATTAAATTGTAATTACCCAGTACTGGCTCTGTTAATTTATGAAATGCAGACTGGAAAGAAAATCCATGTTTGAGAATTAAATACAGAATGATATTACTAGACATTCATTTTGCAAAAGTGTTTCATTGAATCAATGCGTTAATGATGTAGAAAATAACATAAAACCCAATATTGTAAAATCATGATTTCAAACAGTACTAATAAATATATTAGAAAGTGTCTTTTTCCCAGATGCATGATTCGTGAACCTTAGAATCGGGTAGATGGTAGTTGGTGCAAGAACAAAACCAGGCTTGGCCACTGGGTGGCAGTGCAACTCCACAGATTAGGTAAAGAATGCAGTGGGAGGTAAACGTGCTCTGCCAAACGGCTCGTGTGCAGCAGAGGAGGACAAACAATTGCGTCATTTTAAATAGAAGATGTAAAAGCGCTGTTGCCTAAAATCACGCAGGTACCACTCTGGTAAACTCCATCTTGAGCAGATTAGCAAACTCTTAACATGGAATAATCCCTCTTGTGTTCCAGCAATTCCCAGAATGACCACTGGCAAGAACCGTAAGGCGTATGAGGAGTAATGCTGTGCTGGCATCAAAATAAGAGTCTAAAATGTCTCATGTACACACAACGTGTGTTTTGAAAGGCTGTTAAATTCTAGGGGCAAGGTAAAAGAAGTCTTTTCTCCTGGTTAACATGATGTGTGATATTTGTTTTACCTGCTGCCACGATAGCTCGAAGTGGCGCCCATGGTTTGCATGCCAGCCATCAGGCATCAGAAAAAGGAGATTTGTCAAGGATGTCAGGAGTGATAATGGGGGGGTGGTTACGATGTTTCAGCTGCACCCCCTTTACATCTGTGTAATTGAGCTGTCTCTCCACACTCGAGGTAATGGCATTGTCCCACCCTGGCCCTACAGAGAAACAGGAGCATGTCATCTTCTAAACAAAGCACTTTTGGCTGTCCGCATTTTAAACAGCATTTGGAAAAGTCCCCGGAATGCACTCGAGTGCATCTCTGTGGAGCCCACGGCATCCATCTGCAAATCCGCGTCTGCTCCAACCATTTACTGCGCTGATCAAACGGGTGGAACAGGTGGGCGCGCCGAGCGCGGGCACGACACCCACCATAAACAGCCGATTTCCCCGGATGACTTTTAACCCAAACCCCGAAGGCTCTTCCACGGAGACTTGAGGTTCGATTGCCTGTACATCATTATCCTCCCACGCATTTTACCTTACATTTAAACAAGCAGTCTAATATCCCATATCCAATATTTCAATATTTAATATTTATACTGTTCCTTAATATTAAACCTTGAAAAGGTCAAATTAAAAGGAGTGTTTTGCTCAACTGGTAAAGCAGTAACTGGATTTATTGGTGCATTTGGTATTCTTTGGTCAGATAGGTCCACTTCTGTCTCAAGGTTTGTGTCATCTCCCAGACAATAGGAAAACAAACAAAGCGTGCGGTCTGTGGCCTTCCAGTAATGCAGTTATGAGTTCTGTTATGTCAGAAAACAAAGAGCAATACACAATGGCGGTTTGGCAGTTGATGTGAAAGGTGAAAGGGGGTCCCGTGTCTTTAATTCTGGTGTTCTGAATGTGTTACCTCATAGCATGTGTTAAGGAGAGAAATGCAGGGTTGCTTCTCTCACATATCTGGCGTGACGCTTTTAGACTTTCATGCTCATATAAAGAATCGTATGGCAAATCTATATTATTTCATTATAAACCTAAAATTAGCTGCATAAAAAGCTTTGGGGTACCTTGCAAACCCTGCAGACACATGTTTACAAGGTAATAAAACTCTTACATTCATGTAAATGCGTGTACAGGTGCATGCAGACTTGTCTCGAACTGAAAATCTCAGTCCAGCCAGCTGACCGAAGTTGGTGACACTGGAAATGTGAAGAGGCCTGTTTGGTGTGATGCTGTGCTGAGGTGGGCTGGAGGAGAGAATGGGGAACGATTTCTTTGGCGAGAGCTCTGTCTGGCATCCTGGCCACATGAAAGTGCTGGGGGCGGGTGAGGGGGTTGGACCCTGCTCTCCAGGTGCCCTCACCACAAGTATTTCATGCGGTACAATAAATAAGAAAATTCTAGCTTCTCAGTTTACCTCTGTGTCTAGGCTAACACAGTAACCACAGTCTCAAAACATTTCGTAGCGCAATACGACTCTAACGGTTTGCTATACTTCTAGATTTTTTACGGTAACAGGATGCTGATGCGAACGTGCTGTACCTTTCTAATGTTTTTTTTTTTTTTTTTTTTTAATACATATGGAATTATATCTCCTTTAAATATCTGATATATGTGAATGATAGGTCTTGCTGGTATCTCCCAGCTTCCATCAAGATTTTGCTGGGTAAGAATGAGATAAAAAAAAAATAATAACAATATTAATATCTAATTAAACTAAGCATTGCTGTTTTTAACCAAAGAACGGATACAAAGTTTGCCCTTTCTTTTTTCTTGCTCTTACATCCTTGTAGGAAAATGTCCGTCCCGTGCACGCTGGCGGGCGGTGACACCTTTTCAGGAAGTAGAGCTTTCAGGCATTGCTTTTGTACCGCGGATTTTCCACCCAATACGTGCATTTTGATTAAATGTTTTTTTCATCCTTTCTTTTTTGAGGAGTCAGCATTTCAGACCCCAGCCTGCGGAACGTGCATTAATCTGGATATAAAGCAGGTTCTTGCCAAAATGTCAGCTTCACTTGATGCATTATATGCTGTAAGCTCATGCATTATCTCCTAACGTTGCCTGACAGAAATAAATGTCAAAGTTGAGTTCACATAGCATGCTGCACTCTTGCTCAGATCCATAACTTTAGTTTTTAAGCATTGTGTCGCTATTGTTACTATATTATGCACTTCCTGTTATATTTGTTGATGACACAGCCAATATTTTTTTGTAGTATATGTATAAATCTTGTAATAAGGTTAATCAACACAGAGTGTAGCGATTCCGGAATCATTCAAAACTGAGCCGAGAAGAATTGGAGCCCCCTGTGTGGCGGGGAACTTGGACCGCCTTAGAAACGGGTCTGTGAGGGACTTGGCTGTGGGAGGAGCAGCATGTTAGTCTGTTAGCCAGCTGCCTTTTCACTATCACCGCCAACAAGCGATTCAGCACCAAGGACAGTGGCATGTGTCATTGAGTCCAAGGACTTCTCCTCCATGTTGACCAGCATCCGTGGGTCCTCTACGTTCACTTCTTGGATGAAACAGTCTTTGAGGTGGCCAAGGTGTCCCTGTGTTTCCTGAGTGCTGTCCCAGCAGAGATCCCTGTATCTGTGGTGCTATGTTCCTGGAAGAATCTTAGCATTACAGCGAGCCTAGACTGGGGTCACTCAGCCCAGTGCCCTTTGGGTGTGTATTTCTTTTATATATTATTATAATGTAAGCATTGTTATGAGTGTGACACTCAGAGAGTAGCTTCTGATGCGAACCATCGTTAAACTGGCCGTGACAGCAGTCATGCATGCAGCGCAAGTCACGGGTTCAGCGGTAATCACTGCAGCATTTCCGGTGTAACCCACTGGCCCGAGGCATCCTAACAGTGTCACCCTCGTGTGAGAAATCGTCACTTAGCTGTCCCTCATATTGTTTCCCTAGACACACGTGCTGGAAGAGGTAATCCCAAGCAGGATGAGAAGCAGGAAGCTTCTCTACAGATACGGCTTTGGTGTTTCTTCAGAACTTTTTCCCCATAATGTACCGATTTTTATAGTAACAGGACTGCTGATGCTAATGTGTGCTGCATCTTTCTGATGTTTTTTGAATATATATGGGAATATATATATAACTCCTTTCAATAAGTTATCTATCAGAATCATAGATTGTGTGTTTGTAATCAGCACAGGGCGGATGGGGGTGGGCAGATACCTCGATATTTAAGAATGCAGCCGCTATTGCATTTTAACTTCACCATTATCTCCAAGAAGTAGCTGGTGCCGCAGCGTGAAAAGACTTTGATGGTAAGTGAACCAAACTTTGCTGTGGAAAGACATCCACATGTTCTATCACCTTTATTTCCGACACATTTATGATGACGTCCTGTGCTGCTTTTAATGGGTTATCAACAAACCCGGCACAGGATGAAGAAATTCATACCACCAGCTGCGTGAGTTTGGGTCCCAAGGACATTTTACTGATACAAGCTGTTTTTGGCTTCTCAGGAGAAATGCTGGAAATCTACTTTTAAATATAGTTGCTGTTTTTCTAATATCACTGTTGAAATTATAAACTTTATAACCATGAAATTAAGAAAATGTAAATCATATAAGAAATAATGGGAATTTTACAGTTCATCATGATTGATGGAATTCATGAAAAGAAGGCGATTTTCACAGCGGTAAGACTCATCTATGTTTTGTGGTAATATCATTAGGAGAATAATATAAATTATTAGCAGGGTAATAGCCATTTGGGCGGCACGGTGGTGCAGCAGTTAGCACTCGTGCCTCAAGTACCCAGGTTTGAGTCTCTGCCATGGCTCCGTGTGTGGGGTTCCCTCTGGGTACTCCCATTTCCCCCACAGTCCAGAAACATGCTGAGGCTACATGGAGTTACCAAATTGCCCGTAGGTGTGAATGGTGTGCGTGTGCCCTGCCATGGGTTGGCGCCCCATCCTGGGCTGTTCCCTGCCTTGCACCCATAGGCTCCGGACCCCCCGCTACCTTGAATGGGATGAACTCTTATAGAAAATGGATGGGTGTATAATAGACATTTGATTTGGGTATTGCTGCATTCTGGCTTTGTGTCGCACAGCCCTTATGTTTCATATTTTATTATGGTTTACCCTTTCCCATGCATCGTTTTCTCTTACGGCATAGTTGCAGTAAACATGGAGCGTATACCAGTTAGCATCGTCACCAGGCTGGGGGCCGCCTGCAAAAGATGGAAGCTGATTGGCTACCTACAGCTTGCCAGTTCTTGAAGGTCTTGAATTTTAACCAGTCAAAATATTTTGCTTATATAATTCCTTTAAGCCCCTTATTATTTTTCAGTGTAATAATACCCTGCTTATTAACAGGATAACAAAACAGTTGCCCTCTTTGTTTTCCCAAACGTGCAATTCAGAAACACTTGTGGCAGGGGGTGGCCTTTAATGTTGCTTGATATTAGCTCTCCCTTTTATTTCATCATGAGCGAGGAGTTAATAAAGTATTACACTGCCATGAATAATTTGTCGAAGACAAAGTGTCGTTTTATGGGCATAGCTGTCTGAGGTCATACCGAGTCTCTAGAGCCACTGAAGAGGAGACATAAAGTTTCGCTCCATCTAAGAGAAAAGATAAACTGTCCGTAATATTTTGGGCTACCCTAATTTACAGTTGCGTCATTTCTACTGCTATCTGGTAATTAGTGTGTTAGCTAAATAATGTTAAATAGATGCAGATATTAATGGAGAAAGATAAAAGTCTATACTTGGCATGTAATTTCACAGCTTCAGTTTGCACCTGAAACTGGCATTTGCTTAAATATTTTCTTCTCCTCTCCCGTGTTCAGGTTGTATAAAATGCAGCCCTTGTTTCAGCTCATTTATTATTAAACAGAAATATATTTGATCGTTCCGTGCAATAAACACTTCACCTCTGGTGTTGCACATGAAAAGGGTTTTAGGGGCTTGGAGGCCCACCTTCAATGCTGGGAAGGAGGGCTTGAAATTCAACACTGAGGCTGGAATCAAATGATGTCACCCCCTCTGAGACCAGCGACGATTCTGTCATAATTGGACTAATATCCAATTTGTTCAGGCTAATTCTTAATTACCTCAAAGTTTAATCTCGTTGTGGCGATGGAACGGGCACATTTATTTTACAAATCAGCAGAATTTTTAAGCTTCTACGTTCAGTGCCAATATGGATAATTATTCCTGAGTTGTATACACTGGCCTGCTCCATAAGGAAATCATAGATCAGTGATAATCATAAGTGTTTAATTCAACTCTTAATGGTCAATAATTTTCAAGAACAGGAAGTAGAACCCAAAGCCTTCTGGGACAGCTAATTCTCTGGGTTCCATGACCTGTCAGATATTAGTTTGGAGTGAATCCAGATACTGATTGCTTTGTGTTTATCTTGATTTTGCTCAGCCAAGGACAAATTGGACACGGGGATAACGACTTCGCTCCAGCCCGATTTGGGCCTGGACAGACTGATCTGGAGCGGTACGTAGAAACCTCAAACATGCTCTGTGAGTGTTGGGTCCACTGGGCTGACATGCCACAAGGTAAGAAAACAGCAAGTAAACAAGTTGGTAAGTGGCTGGTAAGGGGAATATTCGGGGTTCATTGGACCTGTCCTGAGAAATAAGCATGCCCTGGATACCAGCCTCAGTGACGGCAGGGAGATGAGACGAGGACCCCCAGTGTCCCTATGGGTTCCACTCTCCCTTTATGCGAGAGCTGCTCGTCATAGCTAGTAAAAATTGCTGTTTCTCAGGAAAAATGAAAATTAATGATGATTGCAATTATATTAGTATTATATTTAAACAAATAAAAACACACAGCTGGTTGTAATGGTGTTACCTTAGAAGTAGCTATACCAGCTACAGCCTAAGGCAAATGCGTGCAAAGAACTAAAGACATTAGTTTTCATAAATAACAGATAATCATAAGTGTTTCATTCACTTATCGATCACATGGTTGGTGTTTCGATCCACCTGTTGAGTTTATGCAATTATGTGGTATATGCCATTAATTGCTTTGGTGTGTGTTTTAAAAAAATAATAGATTAACATACCTGTTTATAATGCAACAGCCTCTCTTTTATTGCCGTCTGCTCATCGAGTCTTCAGCTTGTACTTGCTTGCAGGTAGTACTTTTGTTTGAAATTAATAATCTGTACATCACAAGTTTTTAAGTTAAACCATTAAACAAATATTAAAATATGGGGCATTCTCACACACTTTAGAACTTTTTGGAAAAAGAAAAAAAAAGGATAATGTGTTTGTTTTTTTGATCTTTTTAGGTATATTAAAATGATCTTTTGAACAATTTTCCCCAGACAGGTAAGCAAAAAACAAAGAATACAAAACTAGAGAAAAGGTTTTTATGTAATCCACAATAAACAATCAATTTGTATGGTAAGATGTATATTTTTGCATTTTTTTTTTGTTAGTTTTGTTATCTAGGTAACTAGGTAACCCTGGAGTAAGGGGGAGGTATCTGGCATCCTGTGCAACCTTAAGCCCTGTGCTGCATGGGATAGGCTCCAGGCCCCTGTCACCCTGACCAGAATATGTCATTAGAGGACGGATGGATGGATGGAAAGAAGATGTGTATTATCCTCATGAGTAGTTCTATCAACTTTGCTGTATGCTGGATTAAATGTAACCTGGAGAAGTACTAATCCTGTATGAAGCAAATTGCAAAATTCACTTTGACATTTAACAGCGATTCTTCATGGCTTTGTTTAGTTTGTTTCTGACTTGGGAACTTTTGATTCAGTGGATTGTGAATTTCGTCATTTCCCGGTAGGGAAGTTTAAAAAACAGTGACTAGTGTCTCATATAGTCACCAATACGTCTAACTTTTTCCAGGTAATTACAATAATATTTAGCAAGGGACAAAAATGACCTTTCAAAGGAACATTTTTAAGCAGACCTATCGCTGGCGCCACTAGCCATGAAAGCAGATAGTTGCTCCCTGTTCTTTTCCCAATATTACCGTAGTATCAACATGCGGTGCAGTGAACAGCTATTAGAATTAGCGGGAAATGATAGGGTGGTCCAAGGCGTCCCGTGGGAGTCAGAAGTCCGCTTTGACAGCCTGTGATGGCATGAAACCTGCCTTAATTCTGTGAGCTGCAGTGCCGTGTGGCACAGCGTTTAATTGGATTAGGGGGAGGGGATTGGATGGTGCTGGAGACCGTGGCTTTTCATTACATCTGAGGCTTATCTGTAACAGCTTCATTTCATTATGCTTCCCCATCGTCTGCCTTTTTACTCGCCGCTCCAGGTTTATTACATTCCTGCTAACATTAGTAGTTTTTGTGAAGAAATTGCCTTTACTGCTTGGCATCAGGAATCTGCAAAGAGCTCTTGGGGTGGGGGTGGGATGGGTCATCATGGAAGATGGTAAAGGTGTTGTAAAAAGACGATTAAACATTCCTGAGACATAAATGAGTGCAGTTATTTGTTCCCGGTGAGTCTCCGGTGTTTAGTGAGCTCCACCTGGATCTGGCTCTTGATTCGCTTACCTGACAGCCAATCCCAGGTTGTTTTAAACCGCAGGATGATAACGACTGGCTGGACAGCTCCGCTTGATGAATGGCAACTAGGTAGCAAATTGGAAGTCAGAAGCACCTTGAGGGGCCTTCAGTCCTTTGACAGCAATGGCGCCGCCGGAGGCTAATGACGCAGCACTCATCCGGGAGGACCTGCCTGTACCTGGGCGCCCATGTGCAGACAGGGACCTGTGTCACTTTCCACATGCTCTTCATACATGGAGAAGAGAGTTAAAGATAAATAAAGAACGTACAAAGTCCAAAGGGCCAGTTTGCAGTGACAGTTAATAATAGATTAAACCTACGACCCATAGATCTATGGGTTCAATACCCAGGCGAGCCTTTGCTGTCGTAGCCATAAGCGATGCACTTCACCTTCACTTTAATAATTCCCACAGTAAGCAAACGGCGAGAGTGGCCATATGGCTGAGAGTGTGCAGAGGAATACTGCAGACTCCTCAGCAGGGTCTGCTCAGATGATGGGTCTGAGGAAGGAATTTGAAACCTAAATGTAGCACAGTCACACACCCCAGGGCTAAACGCTATATAATGCAGGAGAAAAAATTCTGGTTCCATAAGGAAATCAAGCCCTTCACTTCTGCTACCCTCTGGCCTCCAGAAGTTCCTGCCAATCAAACGAAACAAGCTTTTTCGAGTTTTATATATATAATGCATGGCAGTTTTGAAGATTGTTCCAACATCTGGTTTTGCTGTTTGATTGTTCTGAGAGCAAGTATGCAATTTTCAACTGTTTATAGTCTGCAGAAATCAGGTACATAATCTCCTCCACAAGAGGCCTCCGCTGCGGTTTAACTTTGTACCAGGGCTGACTAAAGAACGGGGTCAATCTCACACGGGGCAATGTTGTTAGACATGCAGATTTAATTCAGAAGATTCATGATTTCAATACAACACTAATGAAATATTACAAGAGATTGAAGTCATTTCAAACTAACAGCCAAACAGGCTCACCTAGTATGAGCTGGTCAGTATCAGTCAACAGTAGTTATATTCAGAGGGTATTTTCAGCACAGACCAATAAACCATATTCAACTTAACTGTCCAAAAACTTTCAAAAATGTTTAACTCGGTTAAAGAATATTTACTGGGAATTCTTCCTAGGAAATCTGAAATGAGCCAAACAGAGACATCTGCATAAATAATAATATTGTTGTGCATAACATTATGAAGGATTAAAATGTCTGTTTTAAGCTGATGATTATGTACAATAAATACAAATACATTTGCTTGGTATGGAAAGCAATGTGTGGCACTCAAACAGGTTTACAAACAAAGGTGCTGGCATAAATAAGCAAGGACAGAAAGCAGAACAAAATCAGGATCCCTGTACCCTCCTTGTTATCGATTTGATGCTTAAAAACACTCATTTATAGGCTTGCGGTGGGTCCAGCAGAATCCCTGTCGAATGAGAAAGTAGGTCCTGGTGGGTATTCTCGGTGTTTAAAGTGCATTTGCCTGGCAGAAACGCGGGCAGCACAAGGAGCGGGAGCCAACTGACAAATTACATACTGCTTTTATTCGCTGAATCCCATTTAATGAGAAATTTGCCCTCTGCAAATATTTATCTGACACCAGAATGCCTCCTCTTAATTCAAGTGCACCGAGTTTTTTTTTTTTTTTTTTTGCATCTAAAATGTTCCAAATGAGAAAAGGGTCACGATTCCTTGCCGTTTCGGATCACGCCGGCCCTGCCCTTGAAACGATATCTCTGGGGCCACGCTTCAGCGTGGCCATGCTGCTGTTACGGACCGAAAGTCTAATTTTAGAGCCCTTTGACAAGGTCAGCTGCCCACTGCTAGGCTGTAGTGGGCTCGGTGCGATTGTTCCTAAGAGTGTGTATGGAGAAACGGGAAGTGACAGGACGGAAAACGGGAGAGCAGTTAAAGGCTCCGGGTCACACCATCCTCCTGTATACCCGCGCAAAGCGCAGACAACTGTGAGTGAGGCATGACACTTCGTCATTGTGCCATGGTTCCCCAACCTGTGACGGAAGCATTCAGCCCCATATCCCTGCCTGCCGTCCTTAGCGTCCTCCCCCCTGCGGCGGTTTTGTATAAATCAGGGGCCCCGTGTAACGTAGAGGGACAGCCATTTCGATTGCACTGCTCCTCCGCTCCGTATGAATTTCCATTAGCCGGCCCTGACACCAGAGGGGCTTACTCTTAATTAAAAACGATCTGCACCCGTCCCTGCCTCACGCCCGCCACCGCCACCGAGCATCCATCCTCATACGGCGCCCACGACGACTGACCAGAACGGGCATCCATCAGCCCCGCAGTCAGGAGACACTCGCACTCCGCAAGACGTAAAATAAAGTGACCTTCAGGAACAACAGAAGACTGCCTGTCCCCTCAGTCTGGCTGGCCGTCCTGCCCTGTCATGTTTAAATGGCTCCCATCCGCCCTCACATTGCACCCTGTGGTGGGCCAGTCAGGGCCAGCGAACACGGAGACGGTGGGGAGGGAAATCTCTCGCTCTCCCTTGCATTGGGGGTGCAGTGGTATACTCTGTGATCTCTATTTGTGACAGGAGAGGTTCCGAACAGTAACGTCTCACAGGTTCTGTGCGAACAGGATATCATTGAATTTGACTGTGGGTCTCAGGTATAATCATGTGACCGTGTCACGTGATTCAACTGGCAGCATCGCGGGCAAAAAGGGGTGTTTTTAAATTGATTTTTTACATCACAGGAGTTGTAGTTCAGGGTTACAGAAACACAAAAAGGGCGTCGCCTGATGTTAAACGCTGAACGTTCCTGGGTTTTATTGTCGGTAAACTCTGAACCAGGCCAACTTTTCTACACCTCAAACATACATATAAGCAAATATTTTCAAACAAAGGACAGAGTGCAAGAAAACAAAAACACTGAGAAACTTTACGCTGTTTTAGATGTTACCAGCATGGCAAATGCAAATGAGCCGTTATATCTAACCGCTGTAGGTTATAAATACGAGGCAGGGATAAACCGCTTTCTTTAAAGGTGCCTCTCATTACCGCCGTCATTGGTCACTTCCCCTCGATATGGTTGCGAGCCACCGCGATCGTTTCAGCCTATAATTTAAACCATGTCACTCACACAGCAGAGCACTTTGGTGTCAGCTGCAGGTTCACGGTGGCAAAACAGGACAATTAAAGGCGTCCTTGATCTCCGAGCCACTCCGGAGCGGCGAGGAATGGTGAGCGGACGTCTGAGGTCCCCATTAAAGACGGGTTTTGTGGCAGTCCTGTTATACCGTACTGTACTGAGGAGATGAAAGGCTGCTGTGAAATCAGCCTGACATCTGCCAGGGTGTGGAGATTCGCTAAATTGTTGCTCATATCAGAGGTTAGGCCAGTAAATTCTGCACTATTTCTGCTTAACTGGGACTACTGTTGGTCACCACTGACCATGGTGATTCAGGACTTCATCCTTCATTCCAAAACAATGTTTCCTGTTGCATATAATCTGTATAATATGTATTTATTTATGCATGAACATAGTAGTGATATACTGTATGTTTATATATATACATACACACACACGCTATATATACACTCATACATATATACATATACATGCATTTATGCCTATGTGTATATATATGTATAAATAAATGTATGAGTAAATGTATATATGTATGTATATATAAATTAATAAATGTGTGTTTAATATATATGTGGGTGCTTAATATATACATGTACGTATACATATGCATACTGCTGTGTCAAACATTTTACGGAAAAATTTTAAGGAAAAAATCCCTAAACATGGAAGTTGGTAGCTATATGTTTTCTTCCCCCATGTCCTGCCTGGCCTGACCTCTCCGCCACTTCACTGCCGCAGGTATGACAGTCGCAGGTCGCAGTTTTTCAGTTCCCCAGAGCCGGGCTCCTTGACGCCACGCAGGACACTCCACCGCACAGCTGCTCGCTCCAGACGCCTCCAGGCCTCCCAGGTAAGAGGTTTCTATTCCTGCTCTCCAAAGTCGCTGTTCCTTGCTCAACTCAGCTCCCATGGCTCCTGGTTCTCCTTAAATATCTTCTGACAGTCTTCCTGTTTCATCCGGGGTACCCGCACTTCACACTCCCAGCATGCATCGTTTTTACTTTGCCCCTCAGCTTATTCGAGTACATTTTCACAAACACCATTTTGTTATTTACTATTTTTTTTGTCTTTTGACATGCAGTCTCCAAAAGTGCATTGTTAAGAACACTACGATTATGTTAACTATTCAATTTAAATTCTGGAACTGTTCCTTGAATTCAGCCTGTATGAGCACTGGACCACCCTCACTCTACACAGCATTGCAAGTGCAGGGTCTTGTAAATATTTACCAGCGGCTCGGCCTGTAGCCTCCTGTTTACCAGGACACGTTTCACTTCTGAATTAATTCATGACAGTGCAATATCGGATTTTCCATTTGCAGGCACTGCCCTTGAATGAAAACAGATCCCAGTAACATAGCGAAGATAATAAATCACTCCCAGTTGTAATCCAAAAGGAGAAATTCACCAAGGAATAAGCCTTAAACTCAGCATAGATGTTTTGATTAAAGCTGGGGTTATTTGAACTTTATTGCTAGTGTAAGCCAAAGTCCACAGGACGCATGCTTTTCCATAGAATTTTAAAGCGGTTCGACACCATAACATTGTGATCAAATTAAATAAAAATAGCCTTCAACTTAGTTTAGGGCTGCTTGTGGATTCCTATTCCCTTCTTTTCTAGTTTCCATGTCTGTAACATACATCCAACCTCATTATCTGTTTACTACATCAAACAGATTTGCTGTGCTATGAACAGGATGTTATTTGCATTCTACAGGATGAGTTTGAAAATAATGCATTACTTGCTGAAAAGTCCTCGCCTGTTACGCCTGACTCTCTCTTCACATCAGGCATGCTTTATGTTTTGTCATGAGGCCGGGCTGCATGCATCTCACCTCGCTAATTAAAAGTCCAGCCCCAGCCACCTAGCAGTTTGGTAGAATATGTCCTCAACCGCTACCTGCAGAGTACTTGGCTGGTGAATGAGATATGTGGTTTCCATACTCATACAGGATGCTGTGTCAAGGCGAACTGCAGGTTCTGTGTATTATCCATGTACCCCATCCAAATGTACATAGAAAATGTTACCGTATATTTAAGTAGACATACTGGCTTTGACCTATATTAACACCATTGAGCATAATTTGGGGTTTCTCACTTCCATTAATCCCATTTACCAGACTATAAATATGCATTCTAATGTACTAAGGGCTGGTTTTAAAAATAGTTTTTTCATGGAAACATTACTCTTTTGCCTGATGTTGTTAAAACAGGTTTAATCAGATTGAAAGTCTCCCTATGAAACATTTTGCACACTTTCTCAGTTAACTACAAGAAAAGAATAATGTCTTTCTTTCATTCCTCCTCAATACTCGAGGGTGTATAACTGTTATTGAGGAGACCTTTGCATCCAGCCATTAGATGCAAGTTTACCACGCTGTGCTGAGGGACAGATGGAGATCTGAACTGAAAAACAAACCAGGATGCCACCGGCTTTAGCCAGACTAAAACACAGACACCCTCCTGTGCAGGAAGCAGACTGATGTCTCATTGATCATGAAAAAAATCAAAGATAAATAATATGATACCAAACTGAGGCGATGGTTCTTGACTCTTCAAACGTAAATAATAGGAGAGGGCCCTTTGCTCCAGGTTATTTTAGGGTTATTTTAGCAATTATTCCAACTCCTTTACAATTACAATAAATCCTGCTTATTCCAGACCACACCCCCCTACTGGAGAAGTGGCTGGAAGATCTATAGATGGATGCATAAATTACGTAAATGTCAAATCCTTTGTTTATCATTGCTAAACAAATAGCCTTGTTAGGTAATATTTTTATTATGTTGCATATATTCACTGAATATATTCTGGTACCATTAATCTGTAATAGAGCTGATGATGGGAGAGTGACCTCATATCTAAGGGAGTGTCCTTTTGATGCTCCTCCCCCTGGCCATACGGTGATTGCATTGTAATGCTGTGGGCCTCATTCCCTGACTGGTGGATTAAGTGAATCAGTGTCCCTGAATCTGTGTGTGTGTGTGTGTGTGTGTGTGTGTGTGTGTGTGTGGTGTCTGTTATGTATATATTACATTGTGGGGGCATTCCCACAAATGTCATAAAAACCTGTTCTTTTGGACATTGTGGTGACCATTTTTTTGGTCCCCACAAGGGGAAACTCAATTTTATAAAAATCTATGACTGCAATGAAAAAACTAAAAATGCCAAAAGTCTTGTACTTTGTTTGGTCGCTTATGCTTAAGGTTAGGGCTGGGTAGGGGTTTAGATTGACATTGTTAGGATTAGGGTTTTCGCCATAGAAATGAATGGAAGGTCCCCACGAAGATCTGATTACAAACGTGTGTGTATGTTTGTGTGTGTGTGTGTGCGTGTGTATTCACTTCCTGGAATGCATTGGCATGACAGCCAGGTTGTCCCCTACCTGCGATAGTCTCACCTCGACTCAGTCCTGGATGGTCCATTACGTAGTAACAGCCAGGGTGTTCCAAACCATGTGCCTTGCCTTGGATAAGCTCACCTTGACCCCGTTCTGGATATAGGGGCATAACTAGAAAAAAATAGCACCCCCGGTAGGTTGTACCAGCTATCGGGGGGCATTAGCAGTATACAGTGCCGGGCCCCTGAATGCCCCACCAATGCCCCTGCCTGGATAAGCCTTTATGACGTGTCCCCTACCAAGTGCCTTGTAGAATTGTTGGACGGACTTTTTGTAATCTGCAAACATAATATCTTGTCTGTCCTTATTGTCTGCTTTTATAAGTACCTATTAATACTGAATGTTACTGATTAATAGCATGTTAATAAAAGTTTTTACTGCCCTGTATAGCACTGCACCGCACTGTGCGAGAAAATAGATAAAAATATACCCTTTCAATCAACATATTCACACTGAAGTATCCATATTAAACTCTGTCGTATTGATATTGTGACGTGAAGTTAGAAGTTTTTTGGAAAAAGATGATAATAATCTATCAGTAGTGCATCTGTTTACCAGTCAGACACAAACAAGAAAACGAACATTAACCCAGGAATCACCTTGGCTCATATGTGATTATTGTAACATCCCCTGTTAGCATGAGACTCCTGGGAGTCTGCTCCATAAACTACCAGCTCTGATTTGCAGGCCCTGATGAAACCTGTTCCAGGTGAGGAGCATATGTCCTGCTTCCGATGGGCACTTAGCCGTGTCTTTGGCGAGGGGGTGCAGGCTGTGAATGTGCGATCCGGTCGCCCGTACGTCACATGACTGACGGTAACTATGAGTGGCAGTATTGTGATTTGCCAGGCAGCTGATCAGGTAGCCTTCAGTCTCACACTTACACAAATTAAGACCAGATTTACTTATCTAATCCTCCCAATTTATGCCCCTGTCTTTCCTTTTTAAAATCAAAACCATCACGGCCCTTGTCCTCTATCATGAAGATGTTTTTTTCTCTCAGTGCAATGTAGACTCTCATGCCTTTGCCTCTTGGTGAGTCACGCACAACAAACTTCACTTGATCATTTTGATTCTGCTGTGCTTGTATATTTTTTCCCGTGGAATACAGTCAGGTCCGACTCCCCCTCAACGTCGCTGCCATTCCACATGTATAATGAATGCGGCCTCCTGTTTCGAGTCATTTCCAAAGGAACCGGTAGTTTGAAGTTTGTTCTCCTCAGCGCAACAGTCCCACTCTGCGTTTGATCTAATCTTTCATCTTTCATCTCACTTGGAGGTGCACGGCGTAGCGGTATTCCACCGTCGCCTTGTTTTGTTCCATGGCTCCCGCTCTGCATCCCGTAATGCGCACGCAGCAGACCTGTGCATCCGTCAGTCCCTCTTTGATCTGGAGAGCGTGCTAACGCGGCTGTGCTTTCCCTCTACCACCGAGTACGCATGAAAAGGTCCAGAGAGTCAGCCTGGATTGTGTTGGCATGCACATGGGGGTTAAATATGGCTCCTTCTGTCATTATTCATTGTATAGTCAGACACTTGTGGTCTCTGACACTACATCTGACAGGGGCTACAACAGGGGTGGCCAATCTTACCCAGAAAGAGCTGTTGTGTATGTGGGTTTTTGCTGCAACTCCCTAATTAGATTACTAATTAGAGGACTGATTGGCTGAAGAGTCCTCACACCTGGGTTTGAACAGCTGACCTAAAGGTTATCCCAAAAACCTGCATACACACCGGCCCTTTGCGGATAAGATTGCCCATCCTTGGGCTACAAGGTCAACAGGCTCAAATATGCATTCCTACTTCCTTTGGACAATCAGAGACTTATTTCCAGGTCTTCCAAAACCCTCCTAAATGATGTTGCTTAAATCAACACAATAGACCCTTCATCAGCAGGGCTGGATAATGTATGCTCGACTTGATTCGTAAGTTAGCATTCTTTTTAGCATATATGCTAGTGTTATGTATCACATTGCCCTGCTGAAAAAAAAAGCTTAAGCCGGTTAAGCTGGTTGACCAATTTATGATATTTATGATAGTTGACTTGTAGTTAACTGAGATAGTTTACTGAGGTGATGGTTCTTGACTCTTCAAACGTGGTTTGATTTTGTCAAGCGTGTAGATCACACGTTGGTCGTATCAGCTTATGATGGTCATTATGTCTGGTGTAGCTAGTCATATTAGCATGTTCATCTTGATAGGATGGACACCCCAGCATAATTAACTGGTGATTCACCCAGCTAAACCATGAAAGAGCAGCAGGAACTGGAACATGACCCTTTTAGACCAGCTAAAACTGGCTAAGACTGGCTACCAGCATAAGCTGGTTTTTAGCTATTTTTTTCAAATGGACAGCTCATAGCACCCGCCCAGTGCTTACCTTCTGAGAACCTGTTCCTTGATATTTCTGGTTTCAGGAAAACAGAGACGCATTTTCCCGCACAGCCAATGCTAACAGGTTTAATTTCATTACAGGGCATGTGACTCACTCAGTAGACGAGCCCAGAAACTTAATCAAGCACAGGCCTGTTAATTAACACACCAGCCCCCGATGGCTAAACATGTTAACAAACACTCTGGCTTATGAACCCGGCCCAAGGCTTACAGACCCAAGGATATTATGCAGAAATTAAATTTGAACTTTTTAACCATTTTTTTTTATACCTTTATGGTAAATAGTGAATTTGATAAGACTTGCTCTAATTTTCAGTTCTCTGCTATTTAAGGGGTATTTTAAGTTTAATGTGTAATAATGACAGTGGCAGCACATCTTGTAATGATATCCACAGGGAGATGAATGACACAGTGATGCAGTGGAGCAGGCAGGAGTAACAATCAGTGACAAGGCCCGCCCACCTCAGGTAAATGAGCCTGAGGGGGAAAGTTTTCACAGTGTGCAAGGAACGGCGCTCTGCACCACAGTAACAACAACTGCTGGGAAGTAGGAGGCGCCGCTGAGCCCGGAACTGACACGTGAATCATCGCTCCTCTCCTTCTGGCACATTCCGCCTGTGGCTGCCATAATTAAGCAGGCTCGCGCTCCTAGCATCCGCCGCCGACTGTTTGGCGGTTTACCGGCATGTCATCTCTGGGTGAAAACAATTACGGTGCATTAAGATCACACCCGTTCAACACGTCCCGCCTCGAGGGCGGAGTCATCTCATTGACAATTTGTTCAAAGCAGAAGACCTGCCAGATATTTATAATTTGGTCTCAGCAAAAGCTGCAGATACAGAGGTCAGATGGAGTTCATACGGCCCATAGGGCTGTGCTTATATACAGGCTGCTCTGTGACTTAAAATGAATCAACAAACTGGGGTGGGAATCCCTTTGATAATATTGATCTATTACAGAGAAGGATCAGTACTATAACTAAATCCTAAGGGGGGGGGGCTTAATTCCATGGATTGGCTGCCATATCCCTTAAGTCTGACATGCATATCAACATTAGTAATGCTAACTCCACTTAATATGTATTTGAAGTAACTAGTGAAATATGGTGCCCAGCTGCTAAAGTTAAAATGACTGTAAAATGACTGTAAGGAAAACTGCCACCCCATGCATCATCTCAGCAGCCATGATTGCGAGACAGGTCAGATGAATTGTTTCGTTTTAGGTTTTGTATTTTTTATTTTTATTTTTTAAAGAAAACCCATCACAGTCAATAAAGGAAGGGTTCCTGTATTATAGTACTGACCGCTGCTTGTCAGTGAGCTACTTCAGCTTAACTCCCAGCTTCTTCCACTGCTTTATTTTAAATACAGCTGCTATTTTGCATCTAGGATCTTAAGATCCATCCCCATCTGGTCATTAGAGTTCCTCTCAAGCTTCAAGAAATGCCTTAAGACCCATCTGTTCCAGGAACACGTCAACTAGCTCGTCCACCTGCTCTGTCTTCAGCTGCTGCTTCTTGGCCAGTCTTTCATCGGTCTTGGATAATCTTGTATTTATATTAGGTTAGGTTTTAACTTCTGGTTGTTACTGGTCGTTCATTGGAAACGTCGCATTATTACCTTGACAGCTGAATGCTTGTGATATGTGATCTCCTTTGCTTGGACATCATTTTGATGAAAAATATCTAAATAAATAATGCAGAACAAACACAGCTGACACAGAACCCAGCTGCAGGAACCAGGCATATAACCCAAATACATAACACTGAGTACTCAAATGCAGTCACAGGAACGATGTAATGCATTCATGCACAAGATCCAGATATATAACACTAAATATTAGAATCTGACCCAAAACCTAGCAATAGAAACCATGTACTGAAGTCACTTATAGAAACCAGAAACACAACACTGAGCACTAGAACCTGAACAAAACTCAGCTTCAGGAACCATGTACTGAAGTCAGGTACAGAACCTTGCTACATAACACTAAGTAGTAGAACGTGATACAGAATCCAGCTACAGAAACCACATAGTGAAGTCAGGCACAGAACCCAGCTACAGGAACCACATAGTGAAGTCAGGTACAGAACCCGGCTACAGGAACCACATAGTGAAGTCAGGTACAGAACCC
>JAAGVU020000045.1:7683547-7703644 GCA_011763525.2 Mormyrus iriodes | reverse complement strand
GCTACAGGAACCACATAGTGAAGTCAGGTACAGAACCCGGCTACAGGAACCACATAGTGAAGTCAGGTACAGAACCCTGCTACATAACACTAAGCAGTAAAATGTGATACAGAATCCAGCTACAGGAACCACATAGTGAAGTCAGGTACAGAACCCAGCTACAGGAACCACATAGTGAAGTCAGGTACAGAACCCAGATGCATAACACTAAGTACTAGAACTTGACAGCTAGAAGAGCCAATACCAAAATCAGATGAAGAACATGGCCCCTTAACAATTAATACCAGGACCTAACAGAGAACCCAGATAAAGTCATTAGCGTAAAGGGGCTAATTATGTTACTGCCTGAGAGGGCTGGCTGCTGCAGCCAGATGTGGGAACCAACTCCAGGAACAGACACCATTTTCAGGAGCTCGAATAAGGCTTTAAGGTACCATTTCCAGCAAAGTAAGAAGTGCTATAAGCCTAACAAAGGCAAACTCTGAATAAAAAGAATAAAAAATAGCTCTGCATTTCAGCATCATGCAGTAGTTAAAATGTTACAACTGAAAGCTGTACGCACAGTGGTTGTAGCCCCGTCGGATTTAGCTTCGATATCCTCTGCGTGTTTCAGCCAGCCTGGATAGGCTCTCACATGATCTTCTAGCAGTGCTCTCCATAAGGCGTTCTTTCAGTAAAATCCAAAATATGCAGTCACTGTAATAGGATGTGACTTCATAATATTGTCTTATTCATTTTAAGATTAGTTCAATTGACATTATAATAATAAACTCTTGGAGGCGCCCTGCAGATGCCTTTCATTAGGTCATCACCAGTATCAGTTTAGACAGTTCCATTAGGTCTCACCACACAAACAAAACATTTCCTGTCTCCACTCCACAATGCACCACAGGTGGGCATAGAGCAATATTTAACAGACAATTGATTGATTCATGGAGCAAATGCGATTAAAATATTTTTAAATATACCCTGAGAGAAATTTTATGAATTTTGTAACTTGCTCTTTGTACAGCAGTTTCCATGTAAATGGCAAGAAGTAAATGCAAATACAGTGCATGGGCTTGCAATTGTTAAATCTTGAAACTATATTTACTAATTCACTCACATATGTAGTTAGTGCTTAAGTCTGTGTAAACAATAATATTTGATGTTTGATGTATGTAATCAGGCAGAAAGCTGAAGTCCAAGCCGAGTTCTCATCTGCATAAAACAAGCATATGTTTTGATGAGTCATTTTAGCCGCTGGTTTTAATTTCCCACTGGGGTGCCGCTTTCCCTGCGATGCACTGGCATCCCATCCAGGGTGTACCCTTACCTTATGCCCTATACTGCCTGCGATAGGGTCCACGACCCTGTCCAGGATAAACGGTTGGAAGATGGATGGACGGGTGTATATATACCGCTGTACGTGAACGGCGCAATGATCACCTCGCTGGAAAACACCGTGCATTCCTGCACATGGCCTGTCATCAGGGAGTATCGGCCCGCTTTTCGGTGTAATCTGGTTATTAATGGCCAAGGCAATCGCTGTGACACGAATGATGAATAAATCACAGCTGTCACAGATGTTATCACTAATACAGTTTATTACTCATGACCGTAGTGCCATAAATAGACCCATGATGGGAAAAACAGCTGGGCTTTTCCTTGCTGCTTTTTTCTTGCAGACTGACACCGATGACATTGTGCAGATGACACGCAAAAACTCAGTGATCATCGTTACATTGATCACTATGGCTTAAATCTGTACAGACTTCACACCCACGCCCCCTGCTGAAAGTCACGTACAGAACATCCCCCTTGGTGCAGTAGGCAGGCAGTGGAGGGGTCCCATGTGTTCGGAAGCTCAGACAGTCTCTATTGACACCATACACACTGTGGCCCTGCCGAGAGTCAAAGGGATCGGCACGTCGCCCGCGAGGCCCCCTGCCTCCAACACACAGCCACTACAAAAGAGTGCCTCACAGTTCCCTGACTCTAATGAATATTTAAGGGTTCACATGTCCTCCAGGGATAACCCACATCCTTCAAGCCTTATGCAACTCATCAAAACTTCCCATATTAAGGAGGATACAGTCACAGGATAACAGCAAAGAGAGTAAAGTTCAGTGCGAATAAAGGAGAATGTACTTAACTGTTCCAGTTGCAGTAATTACTCAGCACTTACGTCACCCTTTAGAGCCGATCGAAATTCTGCTCCAGCAGTGATGATGAAGTACCTTCTGCAATTGGGCGGTGCTTTCCAAACAGACAGTTCTAACACAACAGCTGCATCATTCTTAACTAATTTCCCACACTGTTACCCACTGCTGATTTTAAAATATATTCAACAGCCCCAAGGCAAGGTTATTGCTATTTTACTTACTTATCATCATCTGTTTTTACAACATTAAAGTCAGCTTAATATCAGCTTTAATATACTGTATATTTCAAACTAAATGCTGCAGACAACTGTACCAAACATCATATTAACTGCTATACAGACTACTGTACCATGCCCTAGAGTTAGATTACTATACATACAACTAGACCAATTCCCAGTCTGTATAAGTACTAAAACAAACATACCAGGCCTAACTAACCACTATACAGACTATTGTATAGTCCAGTGTTTCTCAAACAAGTTCTTGGGGACTGTCAGACAGTTCACATTTTCCCCCAGTAGGAAGCTGGGACAGAGCAAATTGTCCATATAGTCCCATGCTGTTTGACCAGTATACTGAGAAATGCGACGTAAATACAGTATAATCATAACTGCCAACATCTGATTGAGGTTATTCTTATCTTAGGTTGTATATCGACAAGAATCTTCCGGAACCATCTGTCAGACACAGGCCAGGCCTGTAGGGATCACCCACAAAGGCTGGAACTGCTCCAGAATTGCATTTGGAAAACTGCTGAGTCGTCATACTACCCGGAATTAAAGGCGAGCTGATGGCTTTGACAGGCAGAGGACAGAGGGCTGCTGCTCATTTTCTCGGCAGAAGATGGGAAGGGAGCCCCATGCTGCAGTCGGATCGCTGCTCCTGGCCCCTGAGTGAATGGGGTTCACCTTTGCCACACTGGCTGCCCAAACGTAGCGATCGACTGCCATTACCATGCTAATTGCACTCACCATTGTACTCTTTACTGAATTTTAGTAGCTGATATTTAATGGTGCTGTTAAATTAAATCAAACATAAGTATCACACTCAACCCGGTGACCCTGTGCAGGATAAGAGGTCTGATGATGGATGGATGAATACCACACTCAAGGGTAAAATAGAATTTTCCTTCATGGACCCATTTCTTGTAGTGTGCTTGGTTGCACGATGCAAATGCAATGGCAAAAGGTGAAGATTAGGGCATGGAAGTGCTTCTTATACTCCTGTACATCGCACAGAGTTTACCTGCAGCTTGGGAGGCTGGCAGTGGCTGACTAGTGAGTGTAGCTCCATAGACATGAGCATACTATGTACTTGCGTAAAATGTGGATCTATCTATTCACATTATTTAAATGGGATACTGAGAACCAGTGGCCGATTCTAGTATGTTTTAAGGTAGGGGCAAAAGAGAGACCATGGTTCATACACAGGGGTCAACCTTATCATTAGCCAATGATACGATTTGAATCTGCGAGTGACAGGGGAGGTGGCACTCTGGGGGCCAATCGCCTTTCAGCTGGGGTCACTGCCCCTGTGGCCCCACCCCTGAATACACCCCTCTTGATAACCGGCAGTTGATATGAGACCACATTATAAAATATTACACGAGGATCATGGAGCTGAATGCTGACCTCGTTTTGGCCACACACCCCACATACGCCTTTGAAAAAGTTCACAGTTCATATTACCACCAAAAGCTTTATGTCTAAGTCTACTGAAATATTAACACAATTTTTATTTGTACTTTCTCTTGAGAAATCAAGCATGGATGCTGAGAAAAGAAAAACATCACACATTTAAATCAGCATATCAATAGTAAGACCAAGAGTGGAAAGTTGGGAGATTATGTTGATGCTCTCTTGTAACTGACATTGTTTCTAGTTATATAAAAACAGCTTATTCCCTAAAATATAACAGGATGCGGAATTAAAGACAGCCATAAATGTTAAGCTTAAGAAAAATACTGGCAGTATAATCCTAGTCCTTCTGACAATATGCCCCTTGCTGGTACAGGAGGTATCATGGAGTCAAGCAATTAACCTGGTGCGAAGCAGCTTTTTTTGTACCATCGAGAAATACATAGACAGACATACACGTGGGTGTATCTTATATATATATTAAAAAATTCGTAGCAAAGTTACAAAAGTTGCTTTGAGGAAAAAAAAAAAACACTGACAGATATACTGTTTATTTTTCTTAAAATACAAAATCTAAAAGGAAAATAATTAAAGTCAGTTAACATACTCTAGCTTAAAGGTCAGCCCATAGGCATAAAGCAGCCATTCAGACTGCGCCGGCCTTCGTCACCCGTCATGCCGGCCAGCACCGGCAGTGACCCGAATGGACGGCTGTCACATCGGAAAGGGGTGCATCCCTGTTAGTGACAGGGCTCCGCTCTCCCCTAACATACCAGTGCAAAAACTCGAAACTTCCTAACATGTGTTATTCATTCTTCGTTTTGGTACATTTGAAAAGTAAATGGATTTTAAAAGTGCACTGTGCAAATGTGACAGGGGCCCGCTGAGTGACAGGCAACCGGCAAAAGAGGCCGCGCTTCTTTCGGCACAATTTCCATTTTACATCTTGCATCGACTCAAAAATACGGCACGGCTGTTCCCGGTTTCCACGCGGCCAGGACTTGCCTACTGATGAGGCGCACACTAAAGGTCTAACAAGCTCGTCCTTGGACCTCTACAATGGAACCTCCTTCCTCAAGAATAAGCCCGGCGTTCAGAATGCAGATCACGTCCGCGCACTCCGTGCATTCAAAGACTCTCACGGATGCCAGGGAAGGGATGCGTGGGGGCAAAGAGAAACACCCTGCCTTTTCCCCCACTTAAATCAGCCGATTTTGGGAAGCTGTGCTCGCCTTACGTCATGCCGTGCCGATATCAGGAGGCATCTGGAGGAGTCCTATACAGAAGAGCAGAGTTTGTAGGACCATCAGACTCTTACTGACCCGCATTCACGGATCATGTAGCTTCTGTGTGCATCGTGTCAGCAGCAATAAGGGAGCAACACGTTACAAAAGCAATTAGCCTTTTTTAATCTTACATTGCATTGAAAATTTACATAATAGATTCATACATTTTACAAATTTTTTTTCATAAAAATATATTTCTTTACAAAAAAGATTTTTTTCAGTGTTGTTTTCCTTTTTAATATTTATTTTGAATGCATTAACATAGGAGGAGTACCCAGCTGTACTGCAAATAGGCTTCCACATTGATTGAAAGTGTTCATTCCGAAATGGCATGGATTTTATTGCAGTCATTTATAGGAAAAGCTAAGTGGGGAGGAGGTGGGGGGGGGTAAGGGAATTAGCTTAAACACACAATATCAGGTTTCTCGGGTGGAAAGCGACTGAGTAACAAAATATTTTATATATGAAGCCTGTGAGTGAGGCAATGATGCAAAATGAATTATGGGATGTCAGAAGTTGACAGCAGCACCCTAAGGTGAAAATGCGTTTTGATAGGCACAGTGTAAGCATGAGCAAGATACAAATCCTTCAAAATAACATTATGGCAACGGTGAATGCTTGACAGCACACTGCAAAACCAAAAAAAAAAGATGGAAAAAAGACCGATTTGTTTTTTTAATGAATAAATCTGCAATGAAAGATTGATTTAATTGATTTTAGATTGATTGATATGTATTTTAATACTGGTATAATGCCAGAGGAATGGAAAATTGTAGTAAGATCTCACGAATCTCAGGTTTCTATCCACTAAATAAAAACAAGATCTTTCTTACAATGAATAATCTTTTAAAGGCCCATCGTTTAATCTAGAAGAGAGAGATCCCTGCAGTCTTGCACACGTCTTGCTTTATCTCCACTCCAAGTATCTGAGGACCACTTTAAACAAGATTAAGCATTTTAACCGTTTCTCCTCCTTACCTCCCTCAGTAATTTATTTCTCAGTCTGAAATTACAGTTTTCTCTCATGTGACCTAATACTATTACATTTCTGATGTGTTTGTGTTTCCAGTAGCAATTTTAGGAGAAATTATTCAGACAACAAAAATATTTTGCTGAGATAAAAATGAGAAATACAGTGTTTCTCCCAAGGAAAAAAAAACAGTTCTGAAAAATACATTTTTCCTATGGGAAATCTATAGTCTTATGCCACTTTACTTCCTAGACATGCAATGAGTATTTTACAAGGCACTGTAAAATATAACACACCTCAATGCTGGCTAGATTCCTAGCCAACGCAACGCAAACTCCTGGCTGGCAACAGCCATAAGTCATCAGTTCAGTGTGACTTTGACTTTCATTGGATCTTTCTGCAGGTGGAATTGTTTTGTCTTTACTCCTGCTGGAAATGTTCCCTATGTTGTGCAAGTCTATTCATTGGAAATTGAGGTACCAACGCTACAAAGTTACACTTTGACAATTATCTTTGCACAAATGTAAACATTTTGTTTCAATCAAGCTTGGTATAAATTATACTTTGCTGGTAAAAAGGAACGAAGGAATCTCTAAGAAAAGCTATTTAAACATCTGTTATCTTTATTTACAACGAGGGATAAATTCTTAAGAAAAACGTAACCTAATTGGAGAATCAATCAATCAAACCAATTCAATCAACCACTGAAAATGGTGCCCCAAGTCTCAGTGGACAGTTACATTTATAGCAACAATCCTGAATAAACTCCATTTATTCACTGACCATTTTATATGGGCAAATGCTTCTCCCTCTACAGCAAAGACAAGGCTATAGGCTTCTCAAATATATACTTCTCATGTACAAATAAATGCTCAGTTTCAGACCTCCCACAACGGCGATTCAACCCCGCCCTTCATCGATAAGCCAATCAGCCCTTTCCTGGCCCTTACATTACTTGTGTACCTAATTCGCTGGACGATGTTGCTGCCACGTACTATACGCACGTGCATGTTTGTTTTGTCATGATTGGTGTATTTTTACTTATAAATCACAGCTGACTATTCGATGCATGTGTGGATGTTTCGAAACGTGATACCAGCTCCAGAATATTTAAATAACAGAATCACCTGTATAAAACTTAGAAATGGTAGCTGGACGACCCAAATAGCTACCCGTCACAGCTATGCTCAAACGTGTCCTACGGTATCATTTAGTGCACACGACAGCACTATAATTCCAGCTAGCTGCAAAGTTTCTCCTTTTGAAATGACCGTTTCCACAGATTTAAGATCCAAAATACCAATATATGTCCACAGTGTTGGAAGAGATGTAACAATAGAAATATAGAGGCTTTTGAGCAAATGCAAATATGAAAATATTTCATTTTGAGCCAATGGGACATGACACACTTCAAACACACTTCAGACATTAGCTTGCCCATTTTTACACCTTTTTCACTGAAAAGGAATCACCCCACACACTGAATTTTCTCAAAGTGAAGTAACTCCCTAATATGGGAACTTAAAGCAAGCGGCTTGTCAGCTACAATTGAAAATGGTAAAATTCCCAAAACAAAACGAAAAAAAAAAAAAACAGGAAGCTTACTGTAACATAATTTTGTGCATCGTTTTGTGTGATCGGCATATCTGAAATATCTTTTTATAAACTCTCGATATAACCTCTTTACCTGGGCCGACCCCATGTGGTAATAATATATAACACAAAAATATACGTGGTGAACGCTCCTCATATATATGCAATTAGGGTTACAGGATCCTTTTACTTCGAAAAAGATCAAATCAACTGTGAGTAAGCACTCGCAGAGTGCACATAAGGTAGCTTAGAAACTCTCCACACTAGCGGTGAAGATAGCTTGTTGTTGTTTTGTTTTTTTTTTGTTTTTTTTTTGTCGTCTTCAGTCTTCTAAAAGATGATGTCGGACTCGGAATCCTCAGGACGCACATGAGCCATCGGTTCCTGAAAAGTGTGCTTTAAATATCAGAGGACGTGCGCCTGCCGGGCCTCCCAGGTTCATGATATCCAGTTATGCAAAGCATTTTAAAAATGGTACCGTCTCTGCCCCCCCGGGGTCATTATACCATTGTGCAGACTGTGTTCAGGTTGGGGTCGAATCGGACCGCCTTCCCTTCCGCCGACTTGGCGTTGGTGTTGTACATGGGATTCTCGAAGGCCGCCTGGCCGTTGTTGTTCTCGTGAACTGAGCAGCCTGTGTACTGGGTTTTAGGTGTAGTCCTGGGGGGTGGGTGGGGACATGAAGAGAGTCAGGGGTGCTTCTAGGTCTGCCCGAATCTCAGAAGGAGGCTAACAAATGTATAGGACCGGATACACTTACCGCTGCTTGTAAAGATAAAACCCGAAGCCTGCGAAGATGAGGGCAAAAAAAGGCACGAGGATTGCTATGGCCACCGAGCTGCTGTTTGTACCGTGGGGCGGGTTCAGAGAATTATTACTCTCAGACATGTTCAGACCTGCGAAAACAACAGGATCACAGCAGAAATGAGCACTTATTGAAATACTCATCAAGCTATGGGAGGCACAACGCACTATTTTGTTTTCAGCTGAGCTGCTTAGCCATAAAATGTGTTTTCTTATATTTTGGTACTGTGGGGATGTGTTTAATGGCCCCTTAAATGCTGCATTTAAACTGTGAGCATTAGCAATATTTAAAAACGACTTGACTAATTTCTCTGCGATCCTACAGAAATCAGATGAGGGGCCAGAATCATCGTGGATACAACATATAGCTCAGAGGACAGAAATGTTCCCATGGGAAATTATGAGGGAGAACAGTGACAGAATGGCGAGGTAAATATATTCAGATCAGTTATGAGTCTGAATTATGCGGTTGCTGCCAGCACATTACTGCACTAATAACACACGCTGAAAGCAAAACAGTAGATCCTCCCGCCGGTTTGTACTCTGTAACCAGGTTTGGGAGTGTGGGAGGCTCTTCTAGAAAAATCTGCAGCAGTTTGGCATGAACCTAAAGGGACTTTGGTAAAGGTGGACCTGTTGAATGACAAGAGTGCATCATTCAAATTGCATCTGTCTACTGAAGGGGAGAATATGCTTGAGATGCAGCTATGCAAGAAATGCTGCTGTTTAGTCCTGCTGACCAAAGGAGCTAGCGAGGACCAAACGAATGGTTGCGATTGGCTCAGTCTGAGCACCAATCACTGCAAACCATATTCTATCAATGGGGGGGAAAAAAACCTCTCCTAGCCAAATGGAAGCAGCAGTCTGAGTAAACTGTGAAAAGTTTGTGAGTATACAGCTGACATTTAAAACAAGTACACAGCTGAAAAGCTCTGTAGTTTATAATGTATAATGCAGTATACCGGTATATATTTCTGCTTACTTTAAAAACAATGATATTCGACATTAAGTCATTTATACCGTGGTTATATCTGTTCTTATAAAGATTACTGGGGGGTAGGGGTTATCTCAGCATCTCATTAACATATCCAAAGAGAATGGTTACCTAGTCTCTGCAGCCCAAACTGGCCGTAATCTTTACCCTGTATGAAGCCTTGAAAGACATAGGTGGCGCCATCTGGTTCTGCGGAAACCTGATCAGATAACATGGAGATGTTCATTAGTGAAGTCCACACATTTTCATGACTTTCTCTGCGAACGTGGCAACTTCTGTGAACCGATTTTGACTAGATGTAATAATCATGTAATTGTGAACACAGGCCGGCATACAGAGTCTCCGCTGAACACATCTGAGTACAAATCGATGTGCCACGTCATGTTTATTAAAGCCCGGCCATCTTTAGGAAAGAATAGGCTATATTCTGCCAGGCAGCTGTAAAATAATACAGAGTCACCACAGACATCGCAGGACATCAGGCTAACGAGCAACTACAGCGTGCAATTTGTCTGAGAAAGCGGCCAGTGTCCCGGCAAACTGCAGCGCTGGGCACTTACAAACCCATCCATGGACCAGTCCTCCTCTTTCATTTTGCTCAGCGAAGTGTGAGTAGATGCCTTCACGTGGTACATGAGCAGCATCAGGCGTGCTTCTTGACTTTTGTACACTCCTGTGTTCCAGAGACAGAAGGATAGCACATGCAGAACTTATTATAACTTTTCAGACTCAAATAACAGGCAGCCCACCCCAGGACCTAGAACATGGAACAGAAACACAGCTAAATCAGGCCTGGCCTAATTTGTGAAATAAAGCCTTTTTTGTTCAAATCGCCCCTCTCGTGAGAGAATCGCTTAATGAGTCGATTTAAATAAACGTATAAAAACACAAAACACCACCAAGCAAACAAGCCCCGCCTCCGAGTTTGCGGTTCCATCTGCCAACTCCGGGGGCAGCTTTGTAAAATAATGGGATGGACTTCATTCGGAATTGTATCTGATTATTGTAAATGGTCAGAAGTCCATTTAAACGGGCAAATTAACAGGGTATAAATCGAGGTTCGGCTGCAACATTCACTTCTGTCACATATAAACTGGGATAATGATGGGAAAATTGGGAGCCCCACACCTGCTATCAGGTTCCCTTATGAAGGGGAAATTGTTTATTTTTAAAATGACATTATGTTTATTTGAGCACTAACAAGAGGAGCTGCTGGAAAAACGAACAGAATTCACAGCTACGCTGCGACTCACAATTAACAGATGAAATTTTGCTGTATTTTAACTTTATAAATTGTATTGCTCTTCTCTAATGCATAAATGGAACAGAAAAACAGTCATCCATCCATCTATCCATCCATCCATCCACCTATCCATCCTTCCTTCAATCCATCCATCCATCCATCCATCCATCTTCTACCTGCTTATCCTGGTCAGGGTCACAGAAGGGCCTCTAATCCCCCAGGCCAGGGCTTTTGTTACCAGGATGGCCCATTGGTTAAGGTGTTGAACTTAAGATCCAATGGATGTTTGTTTACATGGCTTCAAACCCCACTCTTGTAAGCTCTTAACTACTTGGGGGCGATGTGTGTCGCTGCAGATTAGGACTCATAATGGAAAGCTCCCAGTTTAAACACAATGCCCTCCTAAGGATAAAAATGTTTGCTAAATAAATAAAGGGTATATGCACACATAGTCATATAACAGGCAACTTCCAGAAGCCTAACTGCATGTCTTTGGACTGGAGGAGGAGATTGGAGTATGTATGTTAAACATGTGACCCTAGCGCTATGAAGCAGCTGAGCTAGCCTATGTGCCATCCTTGTTAAAATTCACCTATATAAATTCTATTTTAGTCTATTGTGGAAAAACTGAAGCTTTGCTGTTCTCTCAGTTTCTCTACCCTTATGTGACTAACAGTCTTCATACACGTACGCGTCTGTGTGCGTAACCCTGCTTGTGTGACTAACAGTCTTCTTGCGTGTGTGTATGTCACCCTGCTTGTGTGAGTAACAGTCTTCTTGCGTGTGTGTCTGTCACCCTGCTTGTGTGAGTAACAGTCTTCTTGCGTGTGTCTGTCACCCTGCTTGTGTGAGTAACAGTCTTCTTGTGTGTGTGCGCGTAACCCTGCTTGTGTAACAGTCTTCTTGCGTGCGTGTGCGTAACCATGCTTGTGTGACTAACAGTCTTCTTGCGTATGTGTACATCAGCCTGCTTGTCTGTCCACGTTCGCATCCCCAATAATGTAACGCTCCACCTGCCGCTCGCTGTGCTGGTCATTCACAGCGGGTCCTTTTAGTTGGCTAATCTCTGCTGCTGTAAGGACCGCTCTTTCACTAAGGCCGCACGTCCGCCTCCTCGCTGTCTGCGGTACCGGCAGGGTCCAGACTGCTTCCCCGAGTGCATCAGATAGTGGATCCATTTTGCTTTAGTTCCTGGCCAGAAGCAGCATCCCCAGTAAACATGTCTATTTTATCTATTTACTGGCATGTCCTTTGGCAGACTCTCAAATCAAATTATACCAAAAAGCGCAACACTGAGGCACGTTTCACAGAAAAGGACCGTACGGCGAGGCCGGAGCTGAATCCTCTGGAGATCCCCGGTACTCAGCGACTTTCTAATTCGGCCAATTATATCCAGACCGTGGACGAATATGGATGGGAGTTGAGGTGAGCGGTAAGCTAACGACCTAGTGGATTGTCCCGGAGTGAGGTCTCACACCCATGCGCTCCTGGCACTGGTGGACGACCTGCTCCATCAGCACTCAGCCTTGCCTACCTGAGAGCAGGAGCTCCGCGTTGCGGTTGACCAGCGTGGCATTGACCCTCCCCGTAGTCCTGTTAAAGCTCGTGATCATCAAGGACATGGGTAGCTTCTTCCCCTTGTAGTTGTAGGAGCCTTTCCAGATGTAGTTGGGGGCAAAGACGTCATCAGGAACTGTAACGCAAGGCACAAACTATTCAGCATGAACAAAGCACCAGGTCTGCAAAAGCAAGACTAGAATTTCTAAGCTGATGAATGTTAAACAAGTATCCCGATGTATGAAGGTCAGAGGAACTTTAGCGGGATTATCTACCAGGCTCCAGATGGTTGTACAGAAGTGTTTCTCTGTCTCCTCGCTTCACCATCAAGCTCACGGCAAAATTCTTACCTCTCATTAAGTCTATATTACTCTGGGGGCCTTTTGAAGCACATTAAGGCCACTTCCTAAAGTGCTGCATGGTAACAAGGCGAAATAAAACTACCATCTCACTTTCCTTCAGTTGTCGGGACTGAGGATGCTTCCCGCTTCCTGCCTCCCCCCCCCTGCTATCTTTTTGAGTTTCTACTGTAAAACCAAGGCTTGACAACTGCTAGCGACAGCAGGGAAAATAATGCTTACCGTATAGTTTCGGGCTGGGTGTTCCTGCCACAGGTTTAAGGGCTTTTTCTGACAATTTTGAGCCAGCTTAAAAATAAACAAACAGACACGCTGTAAGCATTACCCATTAGACACTCTCCATAAACCTTGTACTGGTGCTCGGCACTAAGCCACAGTTAAACAGAGCTATAGTTTATTTCTTTCTGGATGACGCCTTCCATGACCCCTGTACGATATGGTTATGAAAGCCTTGTTCTGCAAGACAAATGGCCACATTCTGCAGGTGCGCTGTATGGTTTGAAGACATCCTGCACCGTCTCAGTGCCCCCGAAGTTCTCCCTAGTGACTGCATCTGCTTTTCCCAGTAATTACCACACAGCCCGAGGTATGCAGCTGTGCCACTCGGTATCCACGACGTACCCATTAACTGTGAACCCCGACCGGCTCCATTTGGTCTGATACTGAGCCATGCTTCTCTCCTAGCAACCTTGTGAATCCAGGCTGCCTTGCACACACAGAACCGTGCCAATCCCACACACATCCGAAAGATGGAGAACTGTCTTTTCAGACAACAGAACTGGTGTTACTCAGCTACTGGTAATGATATTGGACACAGTTGCAATATCTAGACGACACTAGTATTTCATAGTCAGTGATGCTAAGCAGTTCTCCTGTCTAGAGCAAGGACATGTGCTAATACGCTAATGTGACGAGCAGCCAGTGATGTGGAAACACTCTGCCCTCGCTGAGGTCGCTGTGGACCCACCTCTGCACACCGGCATCTTCCCAGTCCAGGTCCCGTCAGACTTGCAAACCCGGTGTTCGGAGCCGCCCACCAGGAAGAAGCCGGGCTGGCAGCTGTAGAGGAGGGTGTACCCATAGCTAGGCAGGTCCATGCCCATCACGTTGACGTTGGGGGGGCTTTCTGGCTGCTTGCAGGAGTGGGCTGTGGGCAGGCAGGGGGGGCCGGGGCAGACCGTTATAAAGAGCCATGCAGTCAGTCCTCCCTCAAAGCGGAGAAAGACAGAGCCCCCTGAGAGTCACATGACTGGGGACACTACACACTGTCTCTGTGCTGTATATGAGCAACCCAAGGCGACTGAAAGCAGCCAAGACCAGACCTACACAGGAAACTGCCACCGGTCACCACCCACCCTCAAGCAATCAATAGATCCTCACTGTGCCTCTGAGCAATAGTTACCTTCAGGCCAAAATCCTGCTCCGACTGCATTTTGACCAAATGGACTATCTTTACCTCCTTTCCAGAGGTACTCTTCATGCTGAATGTTTTCCACGGATCCGTGCAATAGGCAATATGTCATATCAGAGAGTCAATCGAGAGCTGAGGTGGCGGCACCTTGTTAAATGGTGAGATTTTATCCATTTTGAGGTGGAATTTGCACCTGAATGTTCCATTCCAGGAAAACTGAAAAGATGAAAAGGGGGCAGTTTCTCGGGGGTGGAGATGGGGTGTGTTTAATGGATTTGACATTAAAGTGTTGATGACGGTCAGTTACCGCCCACCTCTCTTTGTGTTAAAAAACAGTAAGGATCTCTGCTGTGCTGTAGCGCCCCCTAAGTTGTCCTGACTGGAATTGCAGCTTGCATAATTGAAAAAAATGTGGAATAAATGACATATGAGTTTTATTCGGATATTCGGAGAATAAATTAATCTGCAAGCAGGGCGTGTGGTTTGAGGTGTCCATGAGACGATAACCCACGCAAAGCGGTGGGGTGAACACAGGGCTATCCCCATCGTGGCCAGTTTGTTCACAGACGTCAGAGGGCACGTTCATTCGGGCTGCCTGTTCTGGAGGAGCTGCCGTGGTGGGTCTGTGGGGCAGTGGAGCGTTCGGATGGAACAGGGGGAGTCTGTCTGTGTGGAGATAAGGTCTGACCGCTTGGGCGCCCCTGAGGTCCTAGATCACAAAGGTACTTCTGGAATGATCATTCTTGGTTCTGGAACACATTTAGAACCCATATCCCTCTGCAGCCAAGCTTGGCACCAAATATTCTGCCTGTTAGGGGAGCGGTTCTGTTTCTGCTCCAGTTTGGTTCGGTGTCAAAGCAATACAAATACATTTAGCACGCCTGGTGCAATCTCCTGGCACCATGAGCGTGGGCGTACTGATTCGGAAGCCTGAACAGAACTGGCTCGCCCACGGCTGGTCCCGTTCTCCCAGACAGGCGCCGTTCGACGGACGCAGACTCACGGATGCATTCAGGCTGCGTCCCACTCCAGGTGAGGTCCGCTTGGCACAGCCGGGTGGTGGATCCTTGGAGCAGGTATCCGGACTGGCACTGGAACTGCACCGCACTGCCCACCTGCGGCAGGGGAGAGAAGGCAGCTCCGTGTTGTTCCTCAAAACTGCTTTCATTAACATGCCGTTATGTTTACGACGAGGCAATGAATGTATGCCGTTTAACTAAAAGACAGCACTGCTTCTGCGAATGCCATTTTCTTTACATTCCCTTCTGTGTCCCTAACGCTAGTCACGTTCAGGCCAGGAGCAGATGTTTTGCTCGTTTAACTTTGCACCGGATAATAACGGCAACATTTTCAGAAGCTTACATGTAATATACTGATACACTCTACTAAATTACATTGGCTCGAGTGAAAATTCCAGTTAAAACCAGTACAACTTATTAACTTATGAACTTGTGCTTTACTCGCCTTCAGACTTATAATTGGTCTCTGTTGATTACGATCTGGTCTGTTACTCACCAGTATATCTACCAGGATCCCATTACCAGCAAAGACTAACGTAAACCAGCAGAGCAGTTCAGCTTGGCTAATAGAAATAAAAACAAACCCATTTGGAGCTGATCTGCCAGAACCTCCGTAAGGGAGGATTTCACTGCCTTCCCGTGGATTCAGCTGCGATGCAACAAGCTAAAAGATTTATTTGCAGGGCTGAAGGCGCACACACAGAGGAACATTAACCATATTCATTCCCTTCATTGCTTTATCCCGCCTTTGTCGATTGCGAGGGCAACCCAGCAGCACTCAGAAATGGTCAGTATATCGTACCTACAAGGACGCATGTTTGACGGCCCGCCACAGAACCGGAGGGATGGAATGGCGAGACGCAGTGCCGTCACACGTTAATTGATTAATACATCCCTCTGACAATGAAGCGGGCTGACAAGTAATAAGACACAGGGCTTATCTGCGGGGCGTGGCCTCTCCCTTGCCGCTTTTCAATATCATGAGGCTGCTGAGGAACAGTCAGCGCTTCCTCTGCTTCTTCGGTTCAGAGAAGTGATTTAGGAGCCGGAAAAGCTTGATATTTTACCCCCAGTAAACTCGGCACAACCCGGGCTGCTGGCGTTATACGGAGGCTGGGACCGATAACGCCGTTGTTGCACGTACCTGCAGGTGGTGCTAATTCAGAGAATCTGGATACAATCTTACTGACACTGATGTTTGCCTCGAGTTGGAAAGGTCTCATGGTGCCCTGTTTCAAACTTTTTTCACGCCCCACTCTCGTCAGCAGGCTGCTGGTCGAGAACGACACCCGCGGTGGCGGTCTGGTGGGGCACCTCCCTACAGCCCCGAATGCAGGAATGGCACTCCGAGTAAGTCACCTGACCACAGCCTGCCAATTAGGGATGGCACTTACATTACCAGGTTAAAAAAAACACTTAAATGACCAGGTAAAAAAAAATACATATTAATGTTGCGATTGGTTCTCAAAATGAAACTTTCAGCTCGAAAGAATTGATGTTTCAGTATCGATCCGCATATCTGCGAGTAAGGCATTATAACTATGGAATATATCCTCCACACCTTTAGGACACGGCTGAGCTACACAGCTGACAGAGGCCTGACTCTGGTGCCTGCCTCCCTGCTCGCAAGGAAGTCGCCTGCCAATCACTGCACTCCATATATCACTTCCTTTCTTCACCTTGTCACCCAAGGACATGACTCAGCCATCACTCTCAGGAAGCCTCCGGGCCTGTCCCGTACCAACGACTGGATCTCAGAGCCGCTCGGACCGTACCTTGAAGCCCGAGGTCCTGTTCAGGGAGCCATAGCGCGGTGTGCCCGGGTTCTCACACGTGGTGCGGGTCGGTTCTAGGGACACAGAAAACAAAAAAGAAAGATTAATCAATTCCTGATTTATTTTCACTGATTGATTGAACATGGATCCTATAGTAATGATGCACTGAGGTAATCTTGAGGCCTCTCAGTGCTGTCACCCCACCCTAGCCCAGCAGGTGGCAGTGTTATGGCGGGGAGGCTGCCTGGTGCTTGTGACTGGCATGTGAAGTACATATTCTGGCTTGACATGTTGGGCTGAATTCAATAAAATGACGTAAGTTATGGCGCGTATGGAGGCGTGATGCCACCAAGAGGTGCCCTCACCAGCACTGCCATGCTGGCAGAGTGGGAGAGTCACATGCCAATTACCCTAAATGCACTGCATACAAATTTTTTATTCTACAAGGAAGCCATGTCCAGGTGTCCATGTCTACTATTTCACAGTGAAATGTCCAGGCTGTCTGGAGAAAAGGATTTTCCTCTGCATAACTGGAGAGAGTCTTGCTCGGTACGGGGTATAATCAGCATAAGCTAAGCTAAGCTGAAAGTGGGCCGGTCAGGATGGCATTAGGCCTGTGCTGAGCTGTGACTGTGTGTGTGTTAATGGCCAGGGCGTACTGACAGGATGAGACTGCGACTCTTTGTGAGACGAGTTAGCCTCCCGCGCAGCTGGCCTGAGGCCCATCACCGCAGTTACAGCAGGAGCAATTCCGAGTCGCAGCGCCTGTCGCCGTGGGGACGGTCCAGACGGTGATGGAAGACTTGCTTGGCTTGTGGGCTGTTTTGGTCGTGGACTCGACACGGGAGAATTGAGAATGGTGTAACTGCCCGGTGCCTACCACCATGTGGGATGAGCCCTGAATGTTTGAGGCTAACACAGAGGCAGAGGGAATGTTTGAGGCTAACACAGAGGCAGAGGAGCCCTGGGCGGTTCATCTTTCTGCTGATAATCATCCCCAAGAGGACGGCCAGCGTTTAGGTGCTTAGCAGCGGACATTTAGCATCTCGCTAACGGGGCTGAGATAAATTGACATGCTCTGAGCCTCCGGACGACTGACACTTGTTTGCTTGGACGAATAGCCAAAAAACATAATGTTTTAATTCTGCACACCGTCCGTCCTTCTGTCATACCTGCATAGTGACGAATGCCCTAAAACAACCAGGCTCAGAGAAAACTTACAACTTAACAACTGTGCTGGATACTCCTGCTTTCTGATGCTTCTCTTATTTGATGTGCCCTCATGGTTCAGTATTTAATACATAAAGAATCGACACGTAATAAGCAAAGTTACTGCGAGCGTATCCAGTTACTGCCTGATACTGAATCATGTTAGAGAGCTTCTGCTTGCTGTTTGCAAGAAAGAACATCATGGGTGATAAAGGGAAGGAATTCAGGGTCTATGCATGGTACATCAGTAAGCTCCTCACATCCATGCTCTGATTTCCCCTGCTTCCCACTCTCCTTTTTCCTTCAGTTGCCCTTAAAAGGAATTGCTTAGGATCTGCCTGCCTGGTCATTTGAATAATCAAATCAATAACGAAATGCTGGACACATGGGCTGAAACTTCACAGTGTAAGAAGACCGGAAGGCTGCGTGGAAAAGTCAATGTTTGCCTGAAATCGAACTTGATAGAATCCAGCTAACGGGGGCCCAGTTAACCCTTGTGTATTTTACTTCTTCCGTTCTAAATTTTAGATTCTATAGAATTTATCCTCATTTTGAAAATGAACTGGGGTCACTTCAACCCCCAAAATAACACAGGGGTTAAGTGAAAGACCCCAGATTAATGCTAATAGGAGATATACATCTTATATGTATATGTATGGTCTTACACCATATCAGCAGACCTTTGTGTTTTTCTTTCCACGTCTAGGTTTTATTCCAGTCACTCTCTGCACCCCAAACGAGTCTCTGGTTTTTATCCCTCACGTTCTGGACTGTGATGTTCCAGGCAGGGGTGTCCCTCCTGCTGCCTGCGCTGACTGTAGATGGGAACTCGGCTGAACCTTTTCCAGAGGGCCTGGCTAGCGGGGCCCCCTAATTTCACACCGTTCATTGCTGTTCTTGTCTCAGTAATCTTGTAATGGCAACTAACGAGTGCTTACATCTCTACCCTCACGAGTTGTGCTTAGCAAGGTGTATGATTAATTACAGTCCTGATACTGAGCTTTTTGGTGGAAACAGGTGACTTAAATGGGCAAAAAGAGAGAATGAGCCAATTTAAGGGTATCTGGAACCGACTGGTCATACCAAAAGTGCCATAGCCATCGGATCGCCGTGCCCGGTGCTGAAGTGGTACCGAACGCCCCAGTAAACTTAGCTGGCTTCTCCATGAACACAAATTAGAAATGTACTGGGCTGTCACATTACACAGGTCACATGTCCACATGTGTCCAACTGGACACAGGCATTCGTTTCCATGTGATGAGTAGCTGAACTTTAAATGGGGAAAAAAAATGTGGAGCATTAGCAAAACGTGCGGTGAGCCGGAAGCAATCTGTATGGAAGCGTTCAGGCTGGTGTGAAGAAAACAGCCGGGGCCATGATCCCAGTGACCTCTGCAGTAATCACAGTATGGCCCGAACCCCTCAGGATCCCAGATACATCCAATCGGCCAAGACGCACAAAACCGTGTGAAAAACAGCCACCGGCTGTCAGAAGTACATGCCGGAGTGAGGTGAACGTGATGCGATTCGGGGCACAGAGGGGAGACTAAGCAAAAGGGAAGGAGACTGCAGCAGGGAACAACATGTCATGCATATGTAGCACGCCTGTAACAAACAGGACACTGCTATGCTGAGGGACGGGATTGACAAACAGCACCTTCAGATTGGGAAAAGCGAAAATGAACTGGAAAGCAGAAGGGAAAGCAGGAAACCGCCGACAGATGTCCTCACCTATGACACATTAGCTTGTGCAAACACAGATGCATATGTTTTAATACCCACACACCATCTGCCATATCTATAGCATCAGTTAAATTCAGTGTCACTGCTTGTGAGAAGGGAACTACATGGCTACCATGAGGTGCAGTGTGGAACAAATACAGCTATAGGTATATCATAACACAGTGAGGTACATATACAGCTATAGGTATATTATAGTGCAGCGAGGTACCTATGCAGCTATAGGTATATTATAGTGCAGCGAGGTACCTATGCAGCTATAGGTATATTATAATGCAGTGAGGTACCTATGCAGCTATAGGTATATTATAGTGCAGCGAGGTACCTATGCAGCTATAGGTATATTATAATGCAGTG
>JAAGVU020000045.1:7653196-7668753 GCA_011763525.2 Mormyrus iriodes | reverse complement strand
GCGGAGCGCTGTGCTGGATTGCTGAATAAAAGGAAAAGACTTTGCTCACCATCTGCGTGTTCCAGAGCCTTATTACTGAGTTATCTAGTTGTTAAATTTCTTCCACAATGTGGGTGCCTGGCGTGGCTATTGTGGCTCACCGCCGCTTTACAGGTTGGGCTGCAGTCGCCTTAAATGCTGCATGAAAAATCACCCCTCATTTCGAAGTGGCTAAACTTCACACTCGATTTTGTACCAGATATTACGGTGTGGATAAAACAAAGACTGTGTCCAGTTTTATAAGTAACAGGGAAATTAGATTGTGCGTCCTGGTTATTATCAGCAGATTATCATTTCAGGAAAACTGTGATCCTTTCAAAAGGGGCAGGACAGCCTAAAGAAGCCTCTTCTGATTTAATTAGACAAGGTATTAATTTAGAAAGCTGTTACTGTTGGATGGAATGAGAACGTGTCAGCAAAGGAGACAAAGGGGGAAAGTAACCATTTATTTATCCAGTGGCTTTCGTCTTCAGGACGTGTATCCTAAACGTAGTCTCCTTTACACATCTGCCACCTTATACGATACGCAGATGGATCTAAAGAAAAGCTAAAAATATACACACTTATATTCCATTTTTAGTCAGCCCATTTCCTTTGCTCGCTGATGATACAAGGAGAATTCATCATGTGACCAGAAGCATAAAGCTGATTGGACAGATAATGGAATCCAGGCTAGGGTCACGTGTTCCTTCTGCTGTGTGAATGGCCAGCTAAAGGGGCAGGGGGCAGGGCTGTCATCTCCGCCTACCTGGGCGGACCAAAGCTTGGCAATATTAGCATTTAGCCCAGCTGTCTACCCTGTTGCTACGTCACCCTGCTGACCTTGAGCGGTGGTGGCCTGGGGAGTAATCTGGGATCAATCAGTGGTAAATGGGGCAAACCAGGGCAGGCCTCGATTTACCGATGCACTCGGGTAGCGGTTTGTCCCACTGCCCCGTGGGCTGGCAGGTGAGCACGGACGATCCGAAGAGGTAGTAGCCGGGGCTGCAGTCGTAGAAGACCACGGTGCCAAAGGTGAAGTTGCCGTGTTCAATCTTACTCTCCCGGATGGAGTTGGCCGGGATCCCGGGGTCTGAGCAGTTCACCACTGAAAGCGGCGAAAAAAACAACAAGCCAATACACAGTTATTTAGCAGAAACGTCAACGCGACCGCCCGACTCGACGGGGAGCGCCCTATCCGCCTCAGCATTGGCAGGGGGATCTTTTCAGCTATTAAACTGATCGGTCGAAAAACTTGGGGGCCGGTTCGACACTGGAGGTGTTTATCATCACGGCCAGTGGGGTCGATGGACCGGCCATGCCTTTTGTGTTTACAACCCGCCGATGTCCCCGAGTTGAAGTCATGTAATTAATGACTTCTGTCAGGGGACTTAAAATCAATTTCAGACCCCAATTAGCTATGCTGCCAGGCCACGCTGGCGTGAAGTGCTCTTGGGTTCCGAGAGGTCGGCCCTGCCTTTCTCGAAAGGGCCTCAGGCGGTCTGCGGCAGACGGTCGTAATTCCCCGTGAAGGACCGTGTTTTAGCTGCAGGTGACACGATCATCAGGACAGCCACACCCTGATTGCAGGCTCTGACAGCTGTGCTCAAACCCAGTACTGCTTCCTAACAAAGTTCCCATGTTTTTTTCCAGACATATGGCCGCCGTGCTCTCTCTACATCTTCCTAACGTCACTTTAATTGCAAAATAACTACATTTTCCTTGTAGCACAGAGAAAGCTGCGAAGCGTCTGCCATTTTAACCCTTGTGTACATACCTCGGCTTGCTAGCTTCCCAGACCTTATGTTTGCAGCTCTCCTGGGGTCATATGATTCAGTGTGGAGGCTGTTCTCAGGGTCTATAATATACATTTCATCCGCTACTACTTTACGACCACATTTGTAGCTTAAAATTATTGTTTTATGGTCATTTATTTGCCAAAAAATTACCGGCTTGCTAGCGAACCGAACACGGTAAAATGTCTGCATCTTTACATGCACTGCAGCATTTGTAAACCGAACACAAACAAAAACATGCTTTCCCTCCCATTATTTCATCTTCCTTAGTCAAAAACATTAGAAGTTTGCTCATATTGACCTTTTATGTACCCCTATAACCCCCACTGCCACGCTTTGTTCCTAAACTGCAAGGTGTGAATGGGACATTATCTAGTAGTAGTATCTGCTATGTTTGTCAAATTTAACTTGTTTTGTGTATAAAGAACAATGCTGGATTTTGATCAATGGACCCTAACAGAGGTACAGTCATTGATGTCACCATATTTTGAGAAGTGGGGGCTTTGCTATACATGTAAATACACTATGTTGCGTATTGGGACGCCTGCCTTTACAAGCACATGAACTCTAATGACATCCCATTCTTAATACACAGGCTTTAATATGGAGTTAAGTGGAGTCCAGTGGCAGTGTGCTTTATACCACTGCATTTGACGCTTTGCTTTGCACTTGGTGACACAAGGCTTGGATGCAGCTGCTTGGCCATGGAACCCCATTCCATGAAGCTCTCTACGCACTGTTCTTGAGCTAATCTGAAGGCCACACGAAGTTTGGAGGTCTGTAGCTATTAACTCTATAGAAAGTTGGCGGCTTCTACACACTGTGCGCCTCAGCATGTGCTGTCCCCGCTCTGTGATTTTACGTGACAAACCACTTTGTGGCTAAGATGCTGTTGTTCCCAAATGCTTCCACTTTGTTATTTGGAATATTTAGTAGCATGGACATTTCACGAATGGATTGCAAAGGTGGCATCCATTCACGGTACCACACTTGAATTCACTGAGGTCCTGAGACCCATTCTTTCACAAATGTTTGTAGAAGCAGTCTGCATGCCTAGGTGCTTGATTTTATTCACATGTGGCCATGGAAGTGATTGGAACACCTGAATTCAATGATTTGGAGGGGTGCCCCAATACTTTTGGAAATATAGTGTAAATAGGAAGGTATATTTCATCTGGCAACCATTTTTAGCATGCTTACTGTAAAAAGAGCAACTTCTGGCTTCTGCAATATTGTCTCTCAAAAGTCCCATGTATAGATGGGTCTGGCCTTTAAATGACTAACTATTTGAATACAAAGTGATTGTAAACATGTATATCAAGAACAGAGGCACAATGACAGATTGGTCAGAGGCCCCTGGGATATTTGATCTTCTGTCGAATGAAGGGGGGGATGGGGGGGTTGGTTGACTTGGGGGTGAAGGTATAATATTTAATTAAACAAAGTTTGTTGAGGACCCTTTTTAGCGGTATCCCCTGGGCTTCAGCCCGGGTAAGACTGTGCATGAAAGCACTCCTAGTGGCTTTATCTTAGGCCCCTTCTTACCCACAATCCACTGCAGTGGCTCGGCATGCAGGCAATGGGGGAGCTGTGAATGAATAGAAGACTTAACTTTTTTCCCCACCTTTACATGTTGGTGGTGGATGGCTCCACTGCCGGTTAGCCTGGCACTGGGCGCGTGACGGGCCTTCCATGATGTAGCCCATGTTGCAGGAGAAGCTCACCACGTCGTTCAGGTTGAAGCCGTTCCCAACAGTGCGCCCGTAGATGGGACTGCCAGGGTGGCCGCAGCTGATAGCTTCACGAAGGACAGGGAGAGGAAGAGAGTGGAGAGAAAGACAGTGAAAAACACGGAGCACTACAGAGCACCCACATGCGCTCCATTACAGCATCTGGAACCTTCCACAAAGTCACCAGAAAGTAGACAGCTATTCAACAAAACTATTTAAAAGTATGAGTCCAGTGTGAACTTCCACATGGAAATAAGAAGCCCTTTCCAGGGAGGAATTGCGTGGCCTCCATCCATGTGACACGTTTGGGCTCCTCCGAATTCCCTGTCCTGAAGCGGCTCACTGCACACCAGTAAGACGTCCCTGGACCCGACAGCTAGGCACATCGTGACAGATCACCTCATGTTTCTCGCTGACTGGAAGCTCACTGAAGGGCACATAACTCGCAGAAGCGTGGAGGTCCTTCTGTGTGATACACCGAGACGCCACCATTTTCAGGCAACTGAGTCTGACCTGAGGTACCTTAGCTTATGTGAAGTACTTGGCTGGTGCTCTCCTGTAGAGGGCGCTCTGTCACAGGGGTGGCACTAGTCCACCGAACATGCGTATAATTCTCTGCCATTAGTATGAGTACTGCACAGAGAAGTGCTGCTTTGAGGTGGGGGCCGTGGTGTGGGGGTAGAGGAGGGGCTTATTCACACTGTCTCAAGACTGACACCTCTCTGCTCCCTCTCCCCTGCACGTTCGTTGTATGCAAAACATCATGCATATCTCTCAGATTACCAGCCTCAAGGACATTGATCAGCTCATTTGTAAGTGGCTTGCCCCTATTTCACCTCAATGGTTTGTCCATAACCAGAACGTACCAATACAGAAATGCTTTGAAAATTTTCTAGAGACCACATTCCGGAAGATTCTCATTGTGTTCACCAGGATCATGGTCTGACACCCAATTTATCAACAGGTGCAATGTTAAATACCTGTTACATACTCGCTCTATTTGCTTCTACACATCATTCTAGGAAAAAAAGGAAAAAAGAATTTCAAGATTTTTTAAATTAAAAAATGCATTGATTCAAATATATTTAATGCGACCCTTCATTAATCCATAAAGACAATTTCTCATTAGACACGGAGGCACCATTAAAAAATAACAGAAATTCAACTAAATCAAATTGATAGCAGAAACAGGCTGATGGACGAGGTTGACACGCAGACGTTTAAAGCATCTGGATGCTGCTTTCAGCACTTTGAGAATTTCCACAGAGAAGCCCTCCCTTCAGTTCAAGCCACCGTACTGCATAGCACATACTTTCTGACACTGTTATTTAGCTGGAATCAGCTCCGGGAGCTCGACGTGGCCTTAGCTTTTGTCTGGCATTTTGTTATAGTTCCAGCGAGCTTCTCAAAGGCGGCATCAATTGCTGCCAACCACCGTGAATCCGGACGCCTGGCTTCTGCCGTTGCTAATTAGTAGCACTGGAGAGCTTTCCGATGCACGGAGACGGAGGAACAGTGGCCCATTAGTGTCCGTGGTAACGGTGTGAAAACAGGATAAGGGCTGGAGGACCAGATCCCAACTGCGTGCCTTTAATTGGAGAGCGAACTCATGCACTGGGGGTCACCCGTCTCCATCGAGATGTCCCCCCACACTCCCTCCGCCTCCGTGACATGCCCCCGCCTCTCTCTCACTCCCCTGGCCCTTGCTCAGCATGAATAGGGCACCTCCCTACCATGGCTCAAACTCAGCAGCTCAGTGCGACACTTTCATTGTGACAAGACAAGGGAGTCTTAGCGCTGTCCCACAATGCACTGGGACACGGGGATGTCGCATAAAATTATAGCTTTTAAGTGAAGTCAAACAGCGAGGAAAAACCTAAAATCGAAAGCAAGTAGTCACCCTGGCTTAGATTATGGCCCCCTGGAGAATGGTGTGATTTACACAAATTTAACCTCTGAGCGCAGGAAAAATACATAAGCAGCACTCGCGTAATTAAAGATTATCAATCTCTTTTAATGCAGCGGTCCCTCAAAAAGGGACACTGGCAGGGACAGCTAAAAAGGATCATCTTTAATTATGCCGGTGCTGGCTGCTTCATTTCGTACATGTCCAGCAGGGCTTTCCCTTAACCTAGAGCAAAAATAATACTCGGCGGGCTCGGCTACGTAACGACGATGCCCTGGGTGGCCTTACTGGCTCCGGGTGTTACTGACACTGCATATTCTGCTCAGTTCAGTTTAATTGGGTTAATTTGCATATAGTGCCCTTCCCAATAACAGGGTTTACCGGCATCAGTTAGAATCAACCTCACAGCTGGTGTCACATTTTAGCTACATGGGGAATGAGGAGTTAGAAGTCAAACAGTAAGCAAAAAAGCCTGTGGTTGTTATTGAAAAAGAGTAAACGGGAGAGAGTCCCTTAGAAGGCTAAGGAAGCAATCTGTGGTTTCTCTTCTTAAAAACACAGCTAGGGTCAGAGGAACACTTACAGACGCAGGCTGGCAGCTGGCCCGACCAGTTGTGGTCCTGCTGGCAGATTCGCACGGAAGACCCGATGAGGCGGAAGCCTGGAATGCACTGGTACACCACTGTGTCCCGGTAGCCGAAGTTCTCGCCGATCACCTGGCCATTGACGATCTGCTCCGGGATGCCGCAGTGGCCAGCTGGCAGGGGGGGGGCACATGACAGGATGGTGACCGCGGGTGCAACGCAGGAGGATTACCCTCTGCCCCGTGTTCCTTCACCCAAAATCCACATGAGCCTTCTTTGTGGACAGTACCCCTTCCACTTTTATTAGCCACTTAGCACGTTAAGCTAACACAGCAGGAATGCGAGTGGGCCAGCGGACTCCATTACCCAGGCATCGGGTCTCCGTCCCGCTCCAGAGCCCTGATGACAAGCACTCGCGCACGGTGGACCCCACCAGCATGAAGCCCGCATCACAGGTGAAGATGGCCGTGGCGCCAAACGTCGATTGCGTGCCGATCTTCTTCCCGTTGGGAGGGGTGGGCAGCTCACCGCACGAAATGACTGTGGGAAACAGAAAGGTAGTAAAAAAAACCCAGTGCATGCTGGGTAACAGACCCCCACTACAACAACCATGTGGGGAAAAGTCAATTAGGCATGTCAATGACTGGCTGTAACTGAAGGTTCATTTAATGACAAAAATCTTTTAAGGGGTACTACATATATATATATATAATACAATAAAATAATACAAAAGCATAAATGCAGATAAACATAAACAAGGTTCTGTACACCCCCAGACACATTTCGCACTTACAGCCCCCGATATTATAAGACCTAATCCCCAAGAGAACACCCCCGGTAACCTGCACTCCCATGCATATTCTTTCTCAATGAGAGAGACAACAATCACCCAGCATTTTGATGCCAGGGGACAGGGGCAGGCATGCGTGTGTGCTTACTCTGGCAGTGCGGCCGCTCGTTTCTCCAGCTCCATGCGCCATTGGCCATGCACTGGATGTGGGAGGGGCCCAGCCGGAAGTAGCCCGGGTCGCAGCTGAAGATGATTTTGGTGCGGTATTCATAGTGTGAGCCATTGACAATGCGCCACCGCCCATGTTCCAGGGAGAAGGAGCCGATGCTGGGGCACACAACCACTGCTCCGGGACCGGGAGGAGGCGCAGGTGGCCGTTATTTAGAACACAGGCAGGAGGCGGCAGAAGAACAAGACAGATTTACCAGTGGAAAGAGGAGCGTGAAAACGAATTAATGGAACTAATGCGACCCTCTATCTCCTAACACTGCAATTAGGAAGAATGTGATGAAATATTCAGACGCTTTTGCGTGCTGGATACTGTTGACTCTCTTCCCTCATTTTTCATGCATCCAGGCCCCGCCCCCTGCCCCACGCTTCCCGCCGTACCTGAGCAGCGTGGGATCTTGTTGTGGTTACTCCATGTGCCGTCAGGCTGGCAGACGGCGCTTGTCAGCTCCTTCGCCGAGAGCCGGAAGCCGTCGTTGCAGAAGTAGGTGACGCGGGTGGCCACTGAGTAGTCGGTCGTAAGCACGCCGCCGTTAACCGGGGCCTTCGGAGCGCCACACGAGACAGCTGGGAAGGGGTGGGGGCATCAGGGGGCATCACGGACCTTCACAGATAGCCTCACCGACGGCCAAAAAAGCTGGTTAGTTTAGCATTAGCATGAAGGCCCTTTAACGCGAAGATCAGCCCACATTTTTGACATCATTAATATAGAAATCCCAAGCGAAACACGCTCAGTCTTCAGCTTCCTGCCTCCATTGTGCCGACAGGGTAAACAGACTCGGAGCGGGAGTTTAGCTATTAGCTGGGAGTTTAGGTGCAATATATTGTACAGGTGTCCGGCAAACAGCAAATACAAACCCCCTCAATTCCCACCCCACCTGATAGAAATAAAGACCGGTGATGTTCCTGTGCTCAAAAACCTCCCGGCACAGGAGCAGGAAATGGATGGGGCTCTACCAGAGCGGGGGGGGTGGGGCAGCTGCACTTACGCAGAGCACCCTCACCCCCAGCAGCTACCCCGGAGCCGGAGGTGCAGCCCCTTCACCCAGGAAAGGAAGACAGTGAGGGAATGATCTCAAAAACAGGTGGAATGGCAATAATCAGAGGCAAGCAGACGAAATAAAAACTTTAAAGAGATTAGAGAAATGGAGGCGAGGCGCTGCAGGGGCAGGGAAAATACGGATGTTGCAATATCCTTTCAAGTTCCTCAGCTAAAAAAGCAATTAAACAGAATTAACCGTTTTAGAGTAACTGTCACTCTGAAGATAAAATGGCATTCTCCCGCTTTGCACCGCATGATGTAAAGGAGATGCAACATAACGGCGCGTGGAGAGCCGTCAGATACGAGACGCGTGAACCACGGGTCCTCAGCACCTCAATGAGGGACATGAGAAGGTGACACGGCCCCAAACACCTTCCAAGTGTCACCTGGAACGTGGGAGAACAGAGTGGCCCATCTGGAAAAACGGGGAAATGACTGCAGAGTGGGAACCATCTGCTCTCCGAAAGGGCAGCTCATACGCACGGATGCCCGGCTCACATTTGTTAAATGTTATGTTATCTTGTTAAATGTTACGTTGTGTCCCCTTGCAACAGACCGGCATCCTGTCCCAGGTGTATCCCTGCCTTGTACCCTATGCTGCCTGTAACTGGCTACAGACTTCTATATGACCCTGATCAGGATATGCGGCTGGAAGATGACAGACTGAGGGTCGCTAGCAACTCTTTCCCTGGTTGTAATTGCCCTGATTGTGAGAAAGGCCCCGAGGACTCACCCTGGCAGGCTGGCACGGGGGTGTCCCACGCGTAATACCCATAGGGCGTCTTCTTGCACATGGCCGTGCCCTTGCCAATGAGGCGGAAGCCACGGTCGCAGGTCCAGCGCACCAGGCTGTTCAGCTGGCCACCCGTCTGGCTGACGATAGAGCCGTGCTGTGGCGAGTCCGGGGTGCTGCAGTACAGTGCTGTACAGAGAGGGGGCATCAGTGTGTCAGTACGTCACGACTTCTGCAGCAATGCCGCCATCCATTCATGCAAGTCTAGCTTAGCGAATGGGACAGGGCTGGCCTCAAACTCTATTACATGCAAGCTACCATGTCATGTGACTTAAGCTGTTCCAATTACAAATATCAAACTGCTTGTTCTCATACTAACATTAACAATAGTACTTAGAGATTGGGCGAAAGGAGTGTCAATCACCAAGTGGTTTAACCCGCATCCAAATGGCTCCCATTGGATTAAACCTCCTAGTGACTGACAGGCCAGAGAGATCCCATCCACCATACCTTTCAAAGTGAAAATATCATGATCATTGATCATAGCTTTGACATAATAGTAATAATCCTAATACAAATGCCATGTTTAAACAATCATTACAGTTCCAGAATAATCATCTGATTTAAATTAATGTTTTTGAGTGTAGTTTCTTCTAAAAGGTCTTCCCTCCCTTACAGAACCTGCTAGACCAGGGCTCTTCAAATCTGGCCCTTGACTCCAAATCCAGGCCTTATTTTAAGTTCTCCCAGGTAGTTTAATAATTACTGATACTGACTGGACACTGAGGCTTGCAAGTGGGAGCTTTAGTTACACAAAAATGTTTTTGAGGACATTAAACTAGAGGAGGTGGAACCAAGGCATCTGATTGGTTGGTCCTGCCTCTTCTAGTTGCTTGGACCCACCTCCTGCACAATGTGATTGGTTATCTCTCAATTCCAATTAATTTTTTCATTTTTTCATTTTTAGTTCTGCCCTCAGAACATTTTTTGTGTAAGTAAAACTCCCATGAACCTAAGGTTCCACACCTGGCTCAAAAGGTAAAGGAGGGTTAAAAAATCAGCAGTACTTGGCCCTTGAACTGCCCTGTGCTTGAATAAATGAAAAACCTGACACCAGTATCAGAAGAGGACTTTTACACACTGAGACTTTAAAGGCACATGCTCTATCTAGCTGCAGCCATAGCAGAAGGTGCCCCCACAGAGACTCAGAGCCGCATAAATGGACACGTAGCTCTCGGCATTTCAACGAACAAGCCTGTCAAGAACAATAATGAAAACGGTGAGTAGCCGGCATCACGTCCCGTTAATATTCACGAGGAGGATTCTGCGCGGCACTGTTGCCAGCCGGTAACACGTCACATGTCACATCGATCGGACCGGACAGGGTGAGGGGATGAGGCTGGGGCCCATGTCTGCTGAGGTCGGGACGGGTTACACAGGGCCAAGCGCTGCCTGTGCGTAACAGGGAGATATCCCACCACTCCCAGCTGGCTGACACCCAGCCACCGGCTTGGAGGAGCTCTGAGAGAACAAGAGAGCGAGATCGGAAATGACGCTAAGCGATGGCAGCGGCTGGTGGCCCCATTCACCACAGCACCAGCTGTATTTAAAATCTGTGTCACTTTACATCCAATAAGCTCTTGTGTGAAGTGCTCCTGTGGTTTGGAATCCCGTGTGAAGGTCCATGCCGGGTCACCGCTGTAACATGCCTTTTTGGGGCAAGTGGGGGAGCCGTGCGAGTTCCCCTTCACCGTGCGGTGCCAAGCCATGGGCAAAGGAATATAAAAACCGTAATCTCTTCCCAAGCTCCCTGAAGCCAGACGTGGCCTGCAGCAGGAACGCTCTCTCTCACTTCCCCGAAAGTTAAACTTCCTCCACAAACTTCAGCGACGGGGAAAAGAGGAGGAGAGTACCGAAGATGTAGAACGGAAGGTACGTGAAGGCAGCGGTCCCCAGACATGGGGGGGAGGGTACGGGTGACTGCCTGGTATCAGTGCGCGACACGCGACACGCCGTCTGTCGATGACAGAGCATAGAGGTGCACACAGAGGACACCTTCTTCGCAGATAACACACCGATTGCTATCTGGTCCGCTCCTCCTGAATACCTCTGAAACAAATCCTGCGAGAAATATGATCCATTATCTATAGACGTGCCCTTTATATGCACGCCCTGAAAAAAAGTCTATTGGCATGGATATTAAAGAACATATTAAACTGCTTTCTTTTGTTCATGGGTGAAGAAATGTCTACTGAATTCTTATCCAGCAGCATGAAAACAGTTGGAGGACGAGCAGAGCCAAATGCGACAGTGGAAAAATGCATCACATATATTGCAATTTTTGTGCGGTTACTGATTTTTGGGTGAGGTTGTTACTACAACTTTCAGAATGCCTGATTTGTCGTGAAAGAGCGAGAGAGAGAAAGAGCGAGAGAATGAAAAGGAGGGAGATAGAAGATGACTTCAAAGAAGATTTATTTAGGACGTCTCGCGTTCTTTAACACTGGAGCATGGGCTTGCAGATGTACAGGCTGAATGAGAATGAATGGCCTTCTCCGCGTTGCCCATCCGCGATGCCTGATAATACAATCTCCAAAGCATGTGCTCCTTATTATTTCATTTTCGGAGGGATTGAAACTGTAACTAGGTTATGAAAAAAAAGACTGAAAACTGCTACTGATAATTTTCTGCTTAGCAGTGTCCCATCCATCTGGAGGTTGTGGTTAATTCTCCCCTGGCCCAGTGTCTCCTTAAGCCTTCCAGCTGCAAATGACGGTAATTACTAAAAAAGATGCTGCCCTAGACGGGCGGAATTTACGCAAAGCCGTCACGGCTGCTTGCGACGCTCCGTTTGTGGCATGGCAGTGTGCCGTGGAAACACGCCTGGCTGCGTGCTCTGAGCTCCACGCTCATGTGTCCTAAAGGAGGAGGGGGAGATGTCCGTAGCTAACCCCCCTCCTTTTTACACCCCCTTTCTTCTTCTTCACATTAACCATGCTGCACCCATTTCGGGAGCATGGGCATCTCTGCTTTTTGCTGACTCACTGAGCCCATGCATCCCTGCCCTGCCAGCCTTAACCCATGACCCTCAGTTGAACCTGGGGCCCTGCAGGCTATTAGACACTGTAACAGCAGTGTTTAGCTCAGTAGTCGTTCAAGTCTCCTTGGACCAACAGGCTTCCCCCCAGGGAGCAAGAAACCCATCCTGATGCATCACATCTGCTGTGCTGTCGCCCCCCCCGCCATATCCCCAATGGGGCGACCTTTCACCTTTCCCTCTCAAAGTCAGGCCGATTCCCTCTGGTGGGCAAACAGCACATGCTATATGCCCTACAGGGACTGATCGCCTGAGGTCCCCAAACAGATAGGGAATCTCCCCCTGCTTCATTCTGTACATCGCTTACATTCCCACAGAACTGGTATTGGGCTGCTCCTGTCACAACTGGGAGGGCAGGAAGGAAAATAAAACAGACATACCCTCCAGGGGGCAGGCTAGAGCACAACCCTCCAGACAGCCTCCCAATGCAGGCTCCGTGAGGGCTGGATTAAGGCATGCCCTCCCATATTGGCCTTCTGGTACAAACCCTGCCAGCTCCCCCTGACCCCCACCCAACAACCGCACATGGGAGTTTTACACAAAAATGTTTTGAGGGCAGAATGAAAAATGATAGGTTCAGAGAGGTAACCAATCAGACTTGAGAGGAGGTGGGTCCAAGCAGCTAGAGGAGATGGGACCAACCAATCAGATGTCTTGGTCCCGCCTCCTCTAGTTGCTTAGACCCACCTCTTCTACAATATGATTGGTTATCTCTCTAAACCAATCAGTTTTCATTCTGCCCTCAGAAAAATATTGTCTAAGTAAAACTCCCGCAAGCCCAACTTCTCCTCCCCCCCCACCACCCCACCCCACCCCAGTGCAAGCTGCTCAAGCTATCACTGCATGCTAGCCGAGCATAATACTGAAACGGGAAACGTGCAGGCGAAAGATATTGAAAAAAATGGGATACATACTTTGATACTCACCGACATATCTGATGCGGAAGCCCTTCTTGTTGGTGCCGTGGTCGGAGGACCAGCGAAGCAGCAGCTGGTGGCCACTGGTGGTGATGTTGAAGGGCGTGCTCAAGTCACCACTCAGGGAGGCCAGGGTCGGGCTGTGGATGTTCGGGCCTGCAGGACAGGAGAGGGAAGACGGGAGGGAAAAGGAGAAAAAGAGAAAAGAGAAGAGGACAGAAAAAGGGCCAATCAGAATCAGAGGTTGGATCACTGTTTAAGCAGGCCGACTTCCCCTTTACGCACATATGTCTCAGAAGGCGAGGCATCCCACGAAATAAAATCTACGCAGAGGCACTAACTGGAGAGAGACTGGGCCTTTGTTAACTTGCAACAGCTTTAATCTAGCCGGACTGAAATAAAATATGACAACTGAGCTTGAGTAATTGGCCATTATATTTACCGGCCTGTGGTATGTCTGTTGCCACGGGAGGCAGAGCAGCAAGCGGCAGCCCGTCAGAAGACCAAGTCGCTGCAGGGACAGGCCCCCGCTTTCATCTGAGTGTCCGCATTATGGGGGAAGGGTGAACATACACACCCGGGCGCCATGCTTCACTTCGCTAGTGGGGACTAGCAAGCAGTGTGGTGCACGCATACCTCGTGCTTTTCCCAGGCGTCGTGCGGGCAAACAGCCGCCTGATTCGCTTAAGAGCCGCGCGCAAAAGTAGATCAAACACTAAAGCAGATGAGAATTCAAGGGAAATATACTGTTCGTGCACCTAGCGATATGGATAAACGCAAGAGGGTATTCAGCAATAACAAAGGTGACTATAGCAGTCAAAAGTCCCAGGGTGCTACCATGAAAGGTATCAAGGAGGAGAAAAAAGTTGCAGTGAGGCATGATATACGGGGCACTATGGTATAGAACAGCACAGAGAGGACTTACATGAAAGAGACAAAAAGGCGATACGTATAGAAACCAGGGGAGAGACTTCAAAGCAGTTACCATCAAAGACTTCCAGGACGTCAAACTCGCGTTCCGTCTGGAAGAACTCGAAGTGCAGTGTGATGTTGTAGCCCTTCTCCACGTTGATGCTCCACGAGCACATCTGAAGGTTGGGGTAGCTGTCCGGGTAGCCTGGACTCAGGATGACCCCACTGGAGTCAAAGCGTACATCGTGGGCAGGGCATTGGACTGGGACAAAGCACAGGAGATTCAGAGTCACCATGGGCGGGGCACTGCTTTGGGACACAGTACAGGACACTCAAGAGTCATTCTGGGCAGAGCATTGCACTGGGACAGAGCACAGGATACTCCGAGTCATTGCAGCCAGAACACTGCACTGCGATAGAGCACATGACTCTCAGAGTCACTGTAGCTGGGGCACTGCACTGGGAAAGAGCACAAGACACTCAGAGTCACTGTGGGTAGAGCATTGCACTGGGACGGAGCACAGGATACTCAGAGTTACTGTGGCCAGGGCACTGCACTAGGAAAGAGCACACAACTCTCAGAGTCACTGTGGGTGGGGCGCTGCACTGGGAGAGAGCACAGGACATTCAGAGTTGAGCGGAGCATTGCACTGGGACAAAGCACATGATTCTCTAAGTCACCACGGGAAGGGAACTGCATTGGGACAGAGTACAGGACACTCAGGGTCACCGTGGTCATGGGACATGCTGGCAACCTCGAGTTACCCAGCTCCCTGGGGCATCGTTTGCCCCCTTATCACAGTGCCCAAATGCATGTCGAACCCGATTCTGATACGCGCCACTGATTTAGACACTCTAGATTTGGTGTCTCTGGGATTTTCTGGTCTGGTACATGAAAACAGAAGGACAGACACCGACAATCTGATACTGTCCCGGAGGAATCCGGAAGAAACACACCACACTGAAATATTAACCAGAACAGATGTTTGGGCCAAAAATGTACGGGTAGGGATGCAACACTGAAAGATGAAAGGGAGAAAATAACAGGGAATAAGAGGCGGGTGACATGGCGACATAAACGGGCTGTTATTAGAGCCCACCAGATGCGGGAAGCCAACCTTGGCACACCGGAGGAGGACCGTCCATCTGCAGCCTCTCGCCCAGCCGGCAGGTCAGGATTTCACTGCCCACCAGCATGAACCCGGGGTGACACTGGTACCTGATTATGTCTCCTGCGGGGAAGTCAGACAGAGTCAATCGTTAGCAACAGAGCTACTCTAATTGAGTGGTTACATTTAATTAATGAGGGGGGGAGGCTGTCTTTCACTGCCTGTTTTGAGTTGAGTGCTATAGACAAGGAGGGAGGGAAGAGAAAGGTTAGGGATGGCTGAAGATAAAAATAAAAGGGAGAGGCACAATCCCACATCGAAAGTTGTGCGATGGGCCGGGTTTCTGTGGACGCCATATGGAGGAGCTACTACATAATGTAAACCTCTGAACCTGAAAAATTAGCTTTATGCCTCAGGTTCTCATGGTTATACGTGCAATTTAGCTGTAAAAGTGTTTAAAACAGACCCGTGTACCTTGTGAATAAGTTACAGTGCCTATAAAAAGTATTCACCCCCTTGGATGTTTTACCCTTTTATTGCTTTTATAAATTAATCACGATCAACATAATTTGGCTTTTTTGACAAAAAAAATGACAAAAAACCCTTTAATGTCAAAGCGAAAACTGATTTCTACAAAATAATGACAATTAAATAAAAATATGTAACATACAATAAGTGACTGCATAAATATTCAC
>JAAGVU020000045.1:7636618-7653096 GCA_011763525.2 Mormyrus iriodes | reverse complement strand
CAAAGGTGCATCTACTAAATACTGACTTGAAGGGGGTGAATATTTATGCAATCACTTATTTTATATTACATATTTTTATTTTATTGTCATTATTTTCTAGAAATCAGTTTTCACTTTGACATTAAAGGGGGTGTTTTGTAATTTTTTCTCAAAAAAGCCAAACTATGTTGATCATGATTGATTTATAAAAGGGTAAAACATCCAAGGGGGTGAATACTTTGCATAGGCACTGTACGTAGTGTAGCACACAGCAAACTGAAAGTGGTGTGACTGCTCATGGGATTTCTATTAACAACTGCATAGAAAGACCCACTCTGACCCTGGGAGCCTAAACGCTCCACATGAACCCAAGGAGCCATGCAGGAGCTCCAGCCAAGGCTCCTCTTCCTGAGACTTCCTTTATTCCGGTAGCTTCCTGCCAGAGAAGGGCAGGAGCAGTGCTGACACAAAATAGGTTTTCCCTGAGTCAGTTTCCAAAGGATGAGCATAACCAGGAAAACTTTCAGAATTTACAAGCACCAGTGCTCTTCCCAAATGCCTTAGTGCACCTGTGCTAAGATGATTATAAAGGGGGCGGAGACTTGTTCCTTCAGCAGCCTCCAGGAAGGCGCCCTCATGTTTCCATAGCCTTTCCTACAGGAGGAAGCAAGTTTTATTCAACCTTTCTCTTTGGGAAATTACTGGGTGACCGTGATGGAGAGGGGGAGGGGGGTGGGGGGTTTAGGTAAAGCTTACCGATTTCAAACTCGTCGTCCTCCATCAACACGTCGGCGTTAAGGACCCGTGGGGGAGACTGGCACACCCTCAGCTGGTATGCTGGGCAGGAAGAGGAGCACGGATGTGGTGACCAAGAGGACACTTCATTAACTCACTGCCACAGACTCAGCCTTATCTAACTGGCATGATGCTGTTTACCCATGCGGGCCGACCCTTAGAGATCGTGACGTACAAACAGGCATGTTTTCAGGTTTTCTCGGGTTGTCGCTAGTAACGATGCTGGACACTGGGTCTGTGCAGAAGACTTTGTGATGCTGAGAATTAAACCGCATTAAAGTGGAAGATGAGCGCGACCTGCTTCCCCTGCAGTTAATAAAAAGGCTGAATTAATGGAGCATTTACACTCACGCTGCCGTCACCGCTGGTGATTTCATGCTTTAATTACAATCTTCTGCAGTACTCCTCTCAACTTCTAAATTTAGGCCCGAGAGCTGTTTAAACTGAACAAACTGTCCTGCCGTTTAACTGGGACATTAACTATTCTGATGGCGCTGGGATTCGAAACCACCGGGCGGCCATGACAGAATCAGTTTGGAGACCCAACTTGATGCCGCGATCATTTATTTTGCTGGCACACACACGTGCAGCAAAACATGTTGCATTAGTAAAAGCATTTTATTTTTTCACCAAATTTGAAGGAACACTCTAGGACTGAACCATGATTAAAACAAAGGACAGGGGACATTCAGGGTAAAAACAGAATGCTGATTAACAATTAAAATGCACTTAGTCTAGCATTCAACACAGTCCCTCAATAATGTGCAGTTTTAATGATTACAGTGGAGGGAAGGTGGGCCCTGGGAGGCTTAATGGCTATGCAGACCCCATCAGGGAAGCCATACCCCCCCAAATATGATTGTGCTGACATTGAGCTCGGCTCTGCTTCTGCACCAATGACAGAGCCGGGTTTTGAAAAAGACCCACCCCCTTCCTTTCATGTTTCATTTTCTGATTTCCCAGCAGGTGGTGACAGAGGCGAGTTTCGCTTCCCCTGGAAGGCATGGCTGCAGCGACACTGGGCATGTGAGGAACAAACTGCCCTCTAAATCAGGACTCTTAAAATCTGGCCCCTGATTCCAAATCCAGGCCGTGTTTTCAGGTCTCCCAGGTAGTTAGTTTAATAAATATTGATTCTGACTGGCCACAGAGGCTTCACACCCGACTGGTAAAATAAGGTTGGAAAATCAGCAGCGCTGGGTTTTTGATGGCCGTGATTTGAATACTTCCGCTCTAAATGACAAGGACTCACATCGGGGCGTATGAAACCGTAACGGGGCCGGCGACAGGCCATCCGCAAAGCACGAAGGTCGACGGGAGGCTCCCAAAACCCATACATATGGCTGTTCTCTCGATTCCCAAACTAAAAGGCAGGAAAACCGAGTTTCCTGGCAGCGGCCAGAGTTTCAAAGTGTGGAATCGTCTCCCTAGCAGAGGGATACAAGCACCTTGTTTGCCTGTGTTATGAGAAAATCTAATGAAGCAGCCCGAGTGATGATGGATGGCTTTTATTTAGAAAACAATATAAATGTTGTGAAATACTGAGTGATTTTCGGCGATATGCAAAATACCCACTAACAATCCCAGGAAGTGGGACGTGGTGGCGTGTGTGGTCCGGGGATAGACCGGGTGACGTGAATACAGGGGCACAGAGCAACACGCAGCCCCAAACACAGGGAAAATAAATGTCTGGAAATTGAATGCAACAACCTATGTTATGCTGTGTGCTGTTAAGTTTCCCACAATCCTAAGTAGATCATAATTATATTAAGTCCCCTTTAACAGAGATAGCAAATGAAACAGCATTTTCTCTGTAATTTGATACAGAGACAATGTCAATTGATTGTTGATGAAATAAAGATGAAATGATGACAGGGATACAGAAAGGGGTTTCACAGCACAACATATGAACAGTGACGGCTAGCGCATGGTCCTGTGTAAGACCTTCACGGCCATTTTGTGATCTATACCAGCACTGCTGCTATCAACAGTACAACAGCAGCTTGCATAAATGCTTAAAGAGATGTTATGAAGGTCCTTGTAGGGCTCTTTATTCAAAGCGTGACCATGCTCCACACCGGAGCCATTAGGGAACCTGTATTCTGATTATTCACGCTGGCAATCTGATGAAATTGGTATGACTGTAGCCTAAATACTAATTTACCACAGATCTGCAGACGGCAGGCCTCAGCCACGGGGACCATCGATATCCCAGCCAATTCCACTTCCCATCACGCCGGGTTCTCGCTCCAGAGCCGGCATTTGGGATTACAGCACCAGCGCATCCAGCCCGGCGTCGGAGCCGCAGGAATGAATCTCTTCATCGTGCGGACTGCTCATTCGCAGAACGATCGGGGTAATGCGCCGAGAGGACGTGAACGCCCGCACCCCCCGCCCCCCTCCGGCCGGCTTACCGTGGTAGCTGAGGACAAAGAAGCCGCTTCCACTGAAGTCGCTGTGGAATTTGATCAGGATCTGATTGGAGGTGCTGTAGACGGACTCCAGCGCCGTGTTTCCGCTGAACTGGCCGATCTGCGGGGAGCTTTGGTCCGGGCCGTCCCTGCGGAAACAGCGACGGGCACAGTGGAGCGGATTTATCCAGAACGGAGGTCAGGATGCAAAATGACAGCGCGTTTCAGCCACAGAGCTAAAATCCCACACTGGGGGAATGAGGACATATCGGGCTCAGCAACAGGAGGGTCTGTGAGTCTCCATACTGCTCTTAGGCAATGTGATGTTTTTTCAATCTTCCTTAATCCTCTGAATCAATAAGACAGAACAAAAGCAACACAAGGGGGCCCGTATTTCACAGCAGCACAGGCATAAATTGGGACGCCTTATTGGGATTAACCTTGGAGTCCATTCTTCCCTGTTGGCCAAACTAAACAGAAAAGCTGCCTGGGAAAAAAAAGAAAAAAAAAAAAACACCCCGATAGAAACAGGGTGACTGATGTTGAGGAGCGGAGCCAGAACATGCAGCAGCTGACAAACACACAAAGGCGCTCCACACACCACGCTGAGCACCCAGCCTCGTCCAGTACCACGATAACAACACTCCATCGGCACATTTACAGCGGAGAAAAGGCCAATAACGCAGCCTCAAAGACCACTAAAAAGCCTCTTTTTGGGTGGGAGGTCTTCCCTGGTTAGAAGGCCATAAAATTTAGTGGGAATACAATCTGAAAGCGATTCAGGACAAAGATGCCAGAAAACTAGAATGTGCTTTCAAGCACAGAAACAGGCACAAAGAATGACCTACCACAAAATAAAGCACTATGGTTCCTCCAGTACAGTTCAACTGCTTATTGAACGGCCTTATTAATCGGGGTCACCGCCTGCATTAATACACCTGGGTACGGTGTGGGAAGATGACACAGAGGGCGTCACCTTCCTGCCATCTGTGCAACTTGATTGGAGGGAAGGCTGCGAGCCTTGTGGACGCCAATGACGCAGTTCCCACCTTACGCTGAAGATGCATTATTTAGCAGCATGAATAAATAAAAGTGTCCTCTGGATTTTTTAAACAAAGGAATATATGGAGTTATATGCAGCGTAAAGGGGGGCATTAATAATGAGAAAGTGCCATGTTTTAAATTCTGCTGGTCATTCATGCCCCTGTACAGCAGAAGGATTGTATCACAGTGACAAAGCAATTAATTATAAACCTATGGACCTCTGAAATACCAGTATGCTTTTAAGTGGACTGGCTCCGCTCTTATCAATCGGGGTGGCTGATGCCCTGCTCCCTGAAAGCTGATTTCTGAATTAAAAGCATCTTTCTAAGCAGAAAGGTAAAATAAAGAGCAGATTCCGGAGCATGAACCCGTAACATATGGGCATGAGATGTAAAAATGAACAGGACGTCAAATGCTTACATATCAAAGTAACAAAAGACGCTTTATTACTGGGATGGAAAACGCCCAGACGATATTTATTATGATTAAAACAGACTTGAGAACGACTTGAAATGCAGATTTCATGAGCCTGAGCGCACCGTGGACATATCTGCTAAAAAATGAATGATCTGCCTCGTCGTGGCTCTGGGCTACAACGCAGTTTCAGCTGAAATTTACTACCTTAAAACGCTATAAACGGTGTATCGTAAGAAAATATCTAAGCGCGCACGCCCAGTGAGCTCCTCCTCAAAGTGCGTCTCCGTGTACGCTGATTATCACCAGGCACACTTCATGGCGAGTGCAACCTGCACGTAACCTCAACTACTAACACATTCTGGGATGGATTTAATACATCTGCACCAGCAAACCACAATTTACAGGCAGTGTATTATGGGAAATTTTAATTTGTCTTTATGAAAGGTAAACGGAGTCGAAATTGTTTGCAGTCTCACATATACCCCCTGAATCACCTTATCTTCAGTAGCTCTAAGCATCACTATAAGCGTCTGTCACGATTAACTGTAGAACCACTGACTGTCGCCCATAATCGGCTCTGCATTATATAATGGCTTATTCCAACCTACATGCAACATCAGTGCTCATGCAGACTAAAAACTTAATCGTTTACAATCCATATTTTTAGTCACAAACTTTGTGTGGAAAAACAGAAGAGGAATTTACTCGCATTCTTACATTCTATGATAATAAATCGATGCGATTTTTTTTAATAAGACCCAAGAATGAGCCAAAAAATGTTTCCATAGAAGTTTTCTGGAGTTTTCTGTTCATAACGAATGGTGTTTATCCAACAAGCAAGCCTGAAGCAGTGTAACCGCTCTGATGCATGTCTGTACGGAGAGTAAGTCCCGGTATCATTTACCTTTCTGAATTTGTGGGAGAGCACAAACAACGTACAGTCACAGATAATATCATTGCTCAGGCCCCACTGACAGCAAATAAGAAACAGAAAGGCCATATTTACCTTTGATTCTTAGAGACTCGGTATGAAGTTTAAAACAGGAATTTGAAAATGAAATTATGAAATCGCATTGATTAAAAGAGAAATCTATTTGTCTGTATATAGGATAGGTGCTGCATTTCATTTTATTATACCCTCTCGATAGTTTCCCTTCGGCCAGTTAAGGTAAGTGAGATCAATGGCTCATTACTTTCAGCACAATTAAAGAGCTTATGTGCCCTGACCTCTCCCATTTTGTCGGTCCCCACTTTAAGTTCCTAAATGTACCGATTGTTTGCATCGATTCAAAATGTCAGGCATTCTTTCTCAATAAATAAAATCCACTTTAGTCTTCTTCCACAGCGACGCCCACTACTCCCTGTTTACAGAGGCAAACACTCCCAGCTAGCTAGGTGAAGCCAAACTACCCTGACACGCCTCTCTTGAGCACGCCCCCGATACAACAGGGGTATGCATGTTCCCTCCCTCGGTACTTATCTGAGCAATCAATATGCATGAGGGCACAAACAAAACATTGCAGACGAAAGAAAAAGATCTAGTTAGGCTTCTAAACGTTGCTCTGACTGCATAATAAGATAAAACTGCATCTCTAGGATGATCCCAGATAGTCTGGCATTTGTATGCAGGTGGCGTCATGAGTGGGCCCTTACCAGACAGTGATGTAGTCATAGATGGGTTCTGTACTAAGCACGGTGAAGTTGATGTAGATTCCATTGCCAGGGGGGACCCTGACACTCCACACGCAGTCCTGGAAGTGAGGATACTCTGCAGGGTGTCCCGGGGAATAGATGGTCCCGTTCATGGAGGTGATGTTTCCCCCACACAGAGCTACAAGGAGAGGGGGCAGGGGTCAGAGGTCGTGATGCTGAATTGAGACAACCACACTTCTCCCCGGCAACACCTGTGCCATGGCAACGGGCTTCTCACGGACACAGAAAGGACAGCTTCGGTGATGAGGTAACACAGAAATGCCGGAAACACCCAGCTGGGAATGTACCATGGGGTGTTAAGAAATAGAAACAGCGCAGGAACGTTTAAGGCAGCAGACGAAAGCCGTACGCGTTGAAGAAGATAACCCCGTCATCCGTGGCGCTGCGTCACACACATGCCGGCTCACTCTGCCTCCTAATGAGCGTTGTGATACTTCGTTAGGCCGTCACAAACAAAAAGACAAAAAAGATGCTGATGAGAACAAAGCTCCAGAGGCTACGAGTAACTAAACGAAACAGGCAACTGATTTATTCTCTTGGATCCAGGGTCTCGGTTGGAACTACGGGGGGAGGGGGGGGGATTTTCATGCCTATTACTGTCTGACAAAGAAGGATGCACTCCGGGGGGCGCTGTAGCAGGCGAGGTGACACGCGTGAGCATGCCGCTGCCCGCTCCAGCAACCATTTGGTCAAAATTCAATCAAAGAGTATATATATATATTTTAAATCAACATTTGAAGTCAACACTATTCATAACCTAATGTAGCACAGAGTGCCACCGCAGGCCTGGAAATCAATTGCATATGAATGTGTTTTTCTCCCAGGGGACACCGGCCACCAGTACAGCAGGTCGGTCCAATATTTAAGCACACAGCACAGAACCGCTGCTCAGTCATGTCTATGGTGTCATACAAGTGTCAAACAAAATGGAGGACTGGTGTGTTTATATTACCTTGGGGGGTTATATTAATAGTGCATGGTAGGATTAAGGACTTACACAAGCTGTACACACCACAATAGTCAGATTATCAGAGAAGTGCATTCCCGTGTTAGCTAATGACTTGTTTGGCTACCTAATTATCTGTCTTAAGGAAGACTTGGTGGCAGTGTTCATCCAAAATCTGGGTCATCACGGCTTCACAGCCCAAAAATAGCTTCCGATCTCACAACGTAGGACAAAAATGGTCTAATACTGTAGATAAGATGCTCATATCTGGGATAAAAAACAGTCAGATACTTGATTTTATTTAGTTAACAATGCTAAATAAATTTAACTGACGTGTATTTCTGTCACCTTTTTAAAGACTTTCTACTGCTTGCCTTTAGATGGTTTCAGGCAGGAATTTATGAAAGTCTTATGTATTCATTTATCTAGCTGATATTTAATTGTCGTTCTTTACCAGAGTGATTCATATTCATAGTCATATTATTAACCATTACACTTATTGTTGCTGTATGCATGTCTTCCTATGATAGATGTTTTAATTGTGGTATGCTCTCCCCCACAATGCACAATGAAATCACCCTAATAAAGCAGGCATATGGCCAGCACTGGGAAAGTCCATGACAGACATGGGGGAGGAGTGCGAGACACCCACCTTCGCAGCGTGGCACGGGGTGATTCCAGTTACGGCTGATGCCATGCAGGCAGGTGAGCGAGGCCTCGCCGATCAGGGTGTATCCCGGCAGGCACTCGAACGACACGGTGAGGCCCACGCTAAAGTCGCTGCCGATGACGATACCGTTACGGAAGGGCCGCGGGTCAGGACAGCTCTGCAGCTGGTAGGCTGGTGACACGAGATCGAAGACGTGCATATCAATGGAACAGCGGGCGCGTGTGCCACTGAACCAAGGACACTATAGAATCCTGCGAGCTTGACACGACTTGGCCCTCTCCTGACTTTGCAGCATGCTAATTAAGGATTTTTCAGCCTGAATAACCTTTTCATAACGTTAAACATGCTACAAATGGCTTTGAAACAAAACGCTAGTCCTCAGATGATAAATTTTGGACCATTATTCATACCCTTCGCTGTGCTATATTTCTGCCTGTCGTATCTATAAGAGTGATTAACGAGCACTAAGAAATCGCTACATAATTGTTCTTCCTAAGACTGGGTTAACTGGGCCGTAGGAGGGAAATGAAAGAGAGGCCTCACCCTGGTACGTGATGTGGAAGCCCGGCTTGTTTTGGGAGTAGTCGCTGTGGAAGAAGAAGCTGGTCTCGTGGGTAGTGCTGAAAAAAGGCTCGGGCACCTGGGGGCCGCTGAACCTGTCGATCACCGTGCCCGTCTCCAGGGAGCCGCTGCGGACCTCCAAGTAGTCGTGGATTGCTTCCGTGGAGAAGTTCAGGAACTGCAGGTGTATTCCTTTAAGGTGCAGGGCAAATAACCCAGTGAAAAAAGGGAAAAACTGCAACGAAAAAAGCTTCAGCCACTTTGATCATTAGGTTGTATTATCCTAGAAAAGACACTTTCTCGTATGCGTCTAGCTGTCAGTTTGTGTGACACCACCTAGTTAAAATAACATCAAAGTGTAAATAACTAGAGAAAGTAATGGACAGGCAAAGTTAGGGCGGCATACCGAAGCCGACCGGGAGGCTGACTGTCCAGGTGCAGTCCAAGCCGCTAGGGTAATTCCCAGGAAAGCCGGGGCTCAGGATGACCCCGCTGAAGTCCGTCATGGAGCTGCCGCACTGAGCTGTGGAGACAAACCGACTGCCGTCACAATGCATCGCGAGGGCAGCCACCACCGTGTGGAAGGACTCTGATGCAGGTCATCAGTCAGCTCATGTCACGATGACATTCTGAGGGTCATTCGCAGTAATTAGGAGGCTCAAACACTGACGCTCGCTGCAAGGACTTCATTTCCAATTGGAAAAAAAAACCTCATTAACACACTTCAGTGGAATTCCACTAATTAAAACATAAAATGTAACACTAATGAGACTGCACGCGTCGCGAGCCGAGACGAGCTTCATTCTGGGTGCTGATCACCGGCGCACGGCGCGCTGCTGGAATAGCATGCCGTGTTGTAGGACCCCCGCCAACAAACAGCAGACATTGTAAATGCAGAAACGTAAACGCGAAAGGAACCAGTGGAGTCGACAACCTAATGTGACAATTGCAACGATGATCACCAGACCCAAGGTGACACCTGTACAAACCTTTCTGAGTTTTAGCCATTCGGAGAGGGAAACTCATTCTAATTAACTATGAGAAGCGCATTTGTCTAAAACACAAAGGTTGATGTACATTTCCTACAATATAAGGCAATAATAATTTTACATCCACAGGAGAACGAAGGGGAACGTTCCACGGGAAGCCATTCTGCATATGCACTTGTCAGAACAATCCTGCCCGGGCCTGAGGAATCACCACCATTGTCTCCGGATCCACGGCGCTTCAGTGACTCCAAAATTGGCAAGATGGGAAGAGACAGGATGGCCGCAGCATGTCGAGGGATATTTCCCTTAAAAAAGACATGAAGAGACCCGGATGTAACAAATATTTTTTTTTTTTTTTGCATGGACAATGGTCCCCCGCTGCCTTATTATAATGCGAGGCTTTAAAGACTTTAAAGATGACAAGGGGGGGCAGGGGGGGGGGCAGATCCACTTTTATCCAAAATTTGGCACATTTTCTTTTGAGAAAGAAGGGTCAGACAGTACCTGGAACAATTAGCATTACGGGGCTCACTTTGCTGACCCTGGGATTCGAACGTATAATCACAGACACAGCACCCTAAACCACTGAGCCTCACCCCAGCCTCACCACATATGACACGAAAGGCCGGCTGGCGAGAGGGCATGGCGGCCCGTGACCTAGGAATGCCCGAGGAAGGAGCCGAACCGTCCACAAAAATCAGTGCCGGGAAAAAATCAGCAGGAGATGACAAGGGAGAAACTTCAGGTGGATATGAAAGAAGAAACATTTATTTGAAAAGTGTGCCTGGGAGTGATGGCACAGAGACGGAAGGACAGGGCAGATAAACTCCCTGTCAGGCACACACCATTGTTCACGTCTGCTTCAAAACACCACAATGTCTCCTGTCAGAGAAAAGACTAAAGAAAAGTCTTATTTACTGTTCCATAATAAAGCAAGGCCACATAGAAACATGCAAAGTATCTTCAATATTACCATATTAGCCAAAAGTTTTTCCCTACCCACAAACTGTGCAACTATTTTTGGTTTGTTTAACAAGCTCCGCTCTCCTGCAAACAGCCCTTGACAGCGTGACCTGAAATGTCGGCACATACAGGGATCTGTAGCCTCTGAGCTGCGAACACCGGGATCCAGCTGAGCTTCAGCATCGTCGGAATGAACGGGGAGCCTCGTTCGGAGCCCCGGGTCAGATGGACAGCTCCTTCCGCCCCTCGTTCCCAAGCTGACCTTCGGTGAGATACTTTCACAATAAAGGCACGTGGCCGGGCCGTGGGATGTGTTAAGCGTACAGGAAAGTCAGGACACCTGCTGATACACCTCTCCGTATTACACGGCGTCGCCTGTAACAGCAGCTGTCTGGCATCCCAGAAAATGGGCAGAGCATTCTACAGCCTGTTGTCTGATTCCAGATCATGTCAACTATTCTTTTTCTTCCCCTCCTCAAAATAAATGAATTCACCTCACTCCAAAAAAAGATAAAACACGTATTTGAGCTGCATGCAAGCTGACTGCCTTCTGTCATTCACTATTTAACTTAAAATACAAACGCTCCCGTGCGGTAACATTCCTGCAGAAAAAGCGCCCCACCCCTCCCCCCAACCCCTTTCTGCTTTCTAATCCATGCTTTCCCACAAATCCAAGCTGCTGCTGTGAAAAGGTGAACAGCAGTCAAGATGATTAAAAACTGCTCACTGGAAACTGTGAATCCTGGCAGTAAAGTTAGTTATATTTAGCATGAGTTGCTAGTTTGTCATGGCTTCACGGATGGCGTGTGAACTGACGGTCTATCGGTGGGAATTATGGGGCTGCGGTGGCTGGTGTCAGACCCAGCCGTCGCGCTTGTAAAGCTGCCTGTTTTCCGCCATGGCGTGGAGAATCGTAGTCTCCGGCAGCGGAAAGCGTTTTCCATGATAGCCGCGCCAGGCTAAGTCAGGCGCCTAGTGCCAGAGTCATCCGCAGGTTTCCCGCCGATTGCGTTCGCACCAAGCCTGCCGCCTTCGACAGACGCCTGCGTCCGAGTTTCAGCGAATCAGCTTTCGCTGAGGCTGGATAGCGACACTCTGGTACAAATGAGTTTAGCTCTAGCACAACTGTTGCCGAGGACTGATTACAACCTCAAGTGTTATCCGTGCAACCACTGTGACATCATTAAATGCAACTTACCAGCAGAAAGGCGGGCTGGTGGGGTCACTGCTCGATACAGTGGCCATGTCACATATGAATGTCACATGTCTGGGAGAAATCTCTCATTTGAACACTGCAGCTTAGTTCCTCTGAATCTTATTGAAAAAAATGCATATTGCAAAAAATCCATATTTACCAAATAAAAATGAATGGCCTACTTTAGATGTATAAAGTCTGGTGCTATGTCTGCCATGTTCATTTGCTATTTTGTTTATTTTTTATTTTTAATATTGTTGAGATCTCTGTTGACTGATACCCTCTTGCCCCACTCCTTTGGTAATTTGGTGTGCAAATCAGACACTCCAACTCTCTCTCTCTCTCTCTCTCTCTCTCTCTTTGAGGTTTCTCATAAAAGATGTGGGAGCAGATGTCACGGACTGAGAGCCATCCATGATTTACAGCCGCACGCTCGATCCGTCGCCTTGGGACTAATGCAGTTTCATTTAATTAAAAAACATTCTGTTTTTTCGTTTTATAAATAAAAGCTTGTTTGCATATAGTTGCTCAGTGACTGAATCCTTGTTTGCAGAGTTTAATGATGGCACTGCAATGTAATGATGCCACACTTGCACCAGTCTAAATACAGATACACTGGAATGCTTCTTTTCACACATTCCATCTATTTCTCCTTTGAGACACACACACACACACACACACACACACACACACACAAGAGTGAGGATGGGATTTAAACCAACAACCCTCTGATCACAGGCACAGAGGCCCATCCCACAGACCCCCCCCCCCAGATAAGTGGGTATTGACATTCAGTGACAGCACATTAATTAGGGGAACAGCACGAACGATGGGTCTGTCCACTGATGTGCCAGGAGATGGTACACGACCCACCAACTGTTTACAGTTGGCTGAGACCTGCTGCCATCATGTACATACCTAAACAGAGCGGTACAGGGTAGTTCCATCTTCTCACAGGTCCTGGCATGCAGGTTATGTACATGTTCCCCTGTGAGGTAACAGAAAGAGGAGTTAGTTAAGCAGACAGACTGTGTCCCCAGATACTGCACGCATGCCTTCATTCATATGTAGGCAGAATGAATGAACACAGCTGGAATAAGGGTTATGGGGGAGCAGAGAGGGCCTCCTGGACACTGCTCTTAAATGCCACAGTCTGAGGGTACCGCCTTTCCGATAATGAAGATAATTAGTGCTGGATGAGGAGCTAGTTCCCCCTGCTGGTGGGTGAGTGGTGCGCCGCGGGTGCACAGGTGATGTGTTATTAATCAATACAGCCCCATCGCCAAGCCTCAGGAACCCAGCTACAGAGCTTTCATCTCTCACAGACAGCATCCGGGCTGTCCCCCCAGAGCTAGGGGGCGGTGATGCCAGCGGGGGTGGGGGGTGGATATGCTTATCAGGGTGGGCCCCACGGCGACCCCGTAAGATCTCACCTGGAGAGAATAGCCCTGCTCGCACTGGAACATCACCACATCCCCCACCATGTAGCGGTCGCCAACCTTGACACCATTGCTGGGGGTCTGGGGCTCCGGACAAGAATCCAAGCCTATAGCTTAGGAAAGACAGACAGTGGCACTTTTGGGTCACAAGATTCACTGCAAAGCCACACAAACTTTAACAGCAAAAGAAACTAATGAATAATTATGAGTTGGGCTTGCAAATACTACTAAAGGCAAACGGGGTTTGTGCAAACAGCCGTAAGCCTGATAGCACAGCAGTGAGCTGGGTTTATCAGTGACAATACTCACTAATTACATCGAAACCCACAAACCTGACAGGGGAACTGGGACTCCTGCACATTATTTTTTGTTTATTGTATGGTATATGGGGCGGCATGGTGGTGCAGTGGTTAACACTGTTGCCTCACACCTCTGGGACCAGGGTTCCACGTGTGTGGAGTTTGCATGTTCTCCCCGTGTCGTCGTGGCGTTTCCACCAGGTACTCCGGTTTCCCCCCACGGTCCAAAAACATGCTGAGGCTGATTGGAGTTACCAAATTGCCCGTAGGTGTGCATCTGTGTGTGAATGGTGTGTGAGTGTGCCCTGCGAAGGGTTGGCGCCCCATCCTGGGTTGTTCCCTGCCTTGCGACCCCCAATGGGATAAGCGGTTACAGAAAATGGATGGATGTATGGTATATTTGCTGGACATAATCCATCCACCCATCTTCCAATCACTTATTCCCATCAGTATTGCTGGAGCATATTCCAGGCGGCACAGGGCTGGGGCACAGGGTATATGCTTACTCTCATACTTTGTAGGCTATTTAGAGATGAGCCTAACTGCAAGTATTTGGACTACGGGGGGAATCTGGAGTATCTGGAGAAAACCCATGTGACATGGGAAAAATATGCATACTCCACACACAGTGAGCGGAGATGGGACTCGAACTGGAAACCCCGAATCTGTCAGCCACCATGTCACTAACTGCAATGCAGCCAATAAAAAAAGTAATTTACAGACAGTTTTCAGAAGCAAACAATGCTGTCTGTGAGCAGCAGGGGAACTGCAGAGCATGGGCAATAAGAGTGGCACATGCTCGACGTCTCGACCCGGGGAACACCAGGATCCGCTCCCGTCCCGAGCCCGTCAGCAAGGCCTGCGGCCCCGCTGCCCACCATCGTCGCTCCATTCTCCATACGGAAGTCCGCCGGGAAGCACGCAAGAAAACACTTCCGGCGAAAAGCAGGAGGCAACCAAACCATCCGTGAAATATTAACATTGTTTTTTTCTGGGCCAGTTACTGTACTTAAGGGCAGAAATCTCCGAAAACAGCAGCTCCTCATTCTGACTGACACAAGCGTAAACTTCACACAAAGATCCTATATAGCAGAAAAAGGAAGAGACCCCAGACTGACATGGCTTGCAGCCAAGACAGTCAGGCGAGCTGGCTAGACTGTAAAGAAAGGCTCGGAGTAGTGTGCTCCCAGGCTGGCGGTTACGAGCCAATCCATTGGCTTGCTATATTAAATGAGCATGGGTTACCCCAGGAGATCTACAGGGGGCATGAGCGAGCTCCCATCATACCTGTGTACTCCAGGTGGAAGCCAGCCGCAGAGACGCTGATGTCAGACTGGAAGTTCAGGTACAGGTTGTTTGAAGTGCTATTCAAAAGCTGTGGGATGGTGGTGCCTGAAGGAGAAAAAGCCTCATCATCAAAGCAGCTGACTCTGGCGGACAGAGCGTCTTCTGGGCAGGCTGCGAGGAACTGCATGTATGGACTATAGAGCAAGCCGGGTAGGTACAGCATGAGTAGGCCATGCCGGGCGGGTCCCTGAGTTCTTACAGCAGTATGCTCTGCTAAACGATCAGACACAGACTCACTGTAACACGATAAACACGAAACAGCTAATACAAATTAACATCCCACTGAAGCAACAGCTTCACATCACTCAGCTGAATGTTTTTAACAGCTTACTCACTAACCACAGCCCCAGACAGAGACAGATTCTGAGCCACCCTGTATTTGTCTGCTTTGGTACAATATGGCCAGCAGGAGGAGCCAGTGTTACTGTAGCTATGGTAACACACGGTCACGTTAACTATGGGACTCAATGAGGCAACACATGAGATAAGAGACAGATATGCTTTGAATTTGGTAAAAAAAAAAAAAAGGAAAAAATGGCCTTGTGTTGTCATGTGGATTGTATCGATACCGGCCGTATCCCTGTTGTTCCTGTGAGTTTCCAAATCTGATCCTCAGGGACTCACAGCCAGTCCATGTTTTTGCTCCCTCCGAGCTCCCTGCCAGACAGTCCACATCTAACCCTAACCCTACCTGGGAGCTGGGAGGGAGCAAAATCGTGGATTGTCTGTGGGTCCCCAAGGCCCGGTTAGGGAAACACTGTAGCAGATAAAATGGAGTCATTTTACGGCCTGCGAATTTCAAAGTGCCCTAAGAGCCAGGGGGCCAAACAATGAGGCAGTTATTGGGGGAGGCGATGGCTGACTCATCGCTGTGTGAAGGAAGTGGCGGGCGTGCCGTGCCGTGGCGTTAGGCCAGCAGGGGTCGGCGCACACACCCGTAGGCCGCTTATGACAGACAGTGAGGCTCCGAGCTTGGCCGCCTCATCTTGAAGGACTGACATTATCCCACAATGAATCAGGCTCTCAGTTAACCAGGGAAGCTCCGCAGATACTGCCACACACCTACCGCGTCGGCACCTTCTGTGCTCCTAAAACGCTCCACCAGACTCTGACCTTTGAAACTAAACGTTTTTGTGCCACAAATACCTGCACACCACAAGGTTTCAGGTATGAAATATGCTGACGAAATGGAATTGTCCTCAAATGGAGAGAGGGGAGTTCTCTCCGGGGTGGGATGAATCACCAACATGCATCCATCCTACTCCCTATCCCAAAAAGGCGCTGGGGGCCCGCGGTCGTTATATCGAGCGTTTCCTGAGCGTGAGAAGGTGGCACGACACGTCTGCGTACAAAGTCCCTGATATCACTGTTAAATACTGCCATTTCCCTGGGGTATAAGTGAGGATTTGCCTTTAAGACCTCCTTATAATTCCCCCTTACAGGGGTAGGTGGTGTGGGCTCTCGAGGGTCATGCTCTTGCAGCTTTTAAATAATCCATTTTAATTAACACTGACTGACAGCTGAAACACTCGGCGAGTCGGCTTCAATCCACAATTACTTAAAGTAATTATGAGCTGAGGAACGAGGGAAACAGGTTACGCTGCAATTCTCCAGGACCGCCGCCACTCCCCACCCACCCCCCCCCCCCCCCACCCCCCCGGCCCCAGGCCAGGCGCAGAGGAAGAGAATGGGGACCAGGTGCTGCCCAGG